>CAXKVI010000015.1:385801-579583 GCA_964058755.1 Campiglossa producta | reverse complement strand
ACCCTGATCTAAAATTTTGAAGCTATGCATACTACCGCGCTCTCTAAAAAAGGCTTTTAAAAGTTTAAAATGAGATTGCCTCATTAGGGAAATAGATTCTCGAGTTTTCTGAAAAAAGGAATTTTTTTTAGTTTATCTCTGTTTCAGTCTAGCAGTGCGATATAATACTAATACTACTAATACATTTTATTCCTTCGTATAGATTTCGGCTAGTTTTGGGTTGCATATTTTATAGTTGGTTCATATATACATATGTATATTATATCCACTAGTATTAGCAAGAAAGAAATATTTCAAAATTCATTTATTATTTCAGAAAGTGGCTCTATCAAGCCTATTCAACCGGCGCAAAACGCTTGCCTCCAACTTGGCAATAGAGCTTCAAAACTATCGATAGTGGTGCCATTCGATATTTTCGATAGTATCAAAAATACTATCGATAGTTCGAAACTATCGTATACTATCGTAATTTAAGTTTGAAGGAACTTCAACTCCGATCATATCCATACATAATTTACATGTACATGTGCCAAAAAAAAGTAAAAATGTCAAATATTGCAATTTTAGCGTTAATTTCTAAATGAGTACAATCACAGCGTCACTTTATATTATACGCATCACAAATTTTGAATGCACTGACACTATCGACTATCGCAAAAAAAATCGATATATCGCCAAAAAAAACTATCGATACTATCGAAAATACCATCGATAGTTTTGCAATTCTACTTGGCAAATATAATGAAAAACATATTGACCCGTTCCATTGCTATGAAATATACAGCCATCAAAAAATCGGCGGAAAACGCATTTTTAAAAAGGAGCATTTCAAAATTTATTCAATTATTTTCTCTTTTCTACCAGAACTTAATTATATGTATACTTTCAGATTTCATTAACACAACAAAAAAAATCTGTCTCACAAATGCAAAAGACTGGGACGGCAACAGAGCCCACCGGCAAACAAGATACATTCCGTAAATTGATTAGTTATAAGTAGTTTAGTATATTAATATTTATATGCATATTTATGTATGTGTGCGTATTATCTTCTATTATATTAATAGGCTAACAAATTTTACATATAAATATTTGCCCAGCTTAAACCCATACTAAATATGCATAAATATTTATGAAATGCATATGGATTAGTTGGCATACCTCTAAGGCAGTGCACAATTATCGAATATATAACCAATACTGCTTCATTTATCTGTAATAAGCGAATGAAAATTTCTCATGCCACTTGAATTGGTTATCTGACAATCAATTTGTAAATAAAGCGATAGCCCAGTGGGAAGCGTCAGGGGATAGTATTCGAGCGGTTGATGGTTCGAATACAGTTACAGCCATTGTTAAATTATATAAGGTTAAGCATATTTTGACATTTGCCAAGGCAAAGCTTCCTTATTAGAGTTGCATTTACGAAGGATGCAATAAAGGGTAAAAAAAATCCCCCTTTAGGAAAATTGTAGTAGAAAAGGAAGGAACGCCGTTCCCAAAATTTCAGAATTTTTTTTCCGGAAATCTGTTTCTTCTACAATTATTTCTTAAAATTATGATGAATATTAAATGAATTCACGCAAATCAGGTGATCGATATCAACAATGGCGTGGCGATCACCAGCAACCAACACAAATTTAACAACACACCATGGCAAGCGGTGAAATTCTCAATAACCCTATAACCGTCCCCATATATAAAGGAGATTTTGTGCAAAACAAAATCATTCACCTTAGATGATTCAGCGGCAGCGTCGCCCTTTTGGCTTTTTCCTCCGCTGGCTAGCTAAGTGGAACCGTCAAAAAAAAGAAAGTTATTTCATTCGGATCGAAATACATGATAAGGCCCCTGGCTATGGGACGGGTTGCAGGGGAGCAGTTGTGCTTTAAGCATGGTGCCCTCCTCCCCCTCGACCAGCAAACTATGCTAAATGGCTTGGGCCGGTACACCGCCGCCCCTCTCTCGTGATACCTACCTAGGTAGTGTGCGAATACGAGCGGGGGACGTAGGTGTCCAGCGAGGGGAATCTTCCTTTTTTGTTGGGTGAGTCGGTGGAGTCTTTGCCTTTACGGCTTTCTCGCTCCATCGACTAGCTAAGGGGAAATATCGTGCTGCTCCGGCGGTGTACCGATTTCCACTTAGCTCTGGCCGATTCTGGTACGCCCTCCGCCGCGTTACTTCCGCTGTCCAACCGCCGCTTGTCAACTGGGCCACTAGTCCGTCCGTGCCTACACGGAAAGCTGCTTCTCCTCGACGCCTTAAGGCCGTGTGGGTGTCTTCGATTTTGATACACAAATAGTGTGTTATTACTTAGTAGGGGTTAGGTCCCACACCTCTTCTGGCCTTGGACAGACTGAGTTTACCTCAGCCTTCGACAAACCCCACCTCATAGGCTTCTTTTTAATAAGTGTTACCATTTAGTTTAATAACTATTTATAATCGGCAAATGCAAATGTCGTTTTTGCACCCTCAGCCGTGCTCTTTTTGGTATGATATAGCAGTGTACTCATTTCCACACCACCTCTGAGGTTTTCTGGCGCGATTTTTTTACCGTGGTTTCCCCAGTAGGCCTAGTCCACGTCTTCCCAATATCTGCTCGTCTTTGTGGTATTAAATGCAATATTTATGTTGGATCTGGAAGTAAGGATTTGGGTGGGCTAATTTTTTCTTCACGTCAATGGAAACATTTATATGCTCTGAACATGTCACAAGTGTTTGTAGATATTTTTTGCTGCAATTGATCTTACCAGCATTGTACGTTTTAAATACTATTTCTAGCTTTTTAATGGTGTTTAAAAATTCGCGACAAGGTTTGGTTAGTCCACCTCTCGAGCGCACGTCCCTATAGTGGCTGATTCCTCTCCACATGAAACCTGTTCAGCCAGTCCCAACTTTCGTATTATGAAGCCCGCAATGTACTCCAACGCGTCTTCATGTAGCTAGCTTATGTCCACGCACTGATCCATCTCGTTGGGAAAGGCTAACTCAGCCGGAATTACAAACTCTTCGGACAAAGCCTGTTCATCGGTCAAAAATTCATTTAAATGGTAGCATAAAAAAAAAAACAAATTATTAGAATATAAACTACAGCTATTGTTGCAAACTTACTTATACGAATGCACACAAGATTTTTTTCAGCTTCAAATGATGTATACCAAAGAGGTCACGTATCTGTATGCGGACAAAAGGCTGCAGAACAAGAACAAATGCTATTATTTAGTTTAAATAATAAATTTTCAAAAAAAAACTTACCAAATTGACAATTAATTCTTCAGAATAAAAATAAAACAAACTTCAAAAGCTTTCAGTGTTGCTGCAATTTTGTTTGTATCAAGAATATTGGTTTTTACTACCATTTTCATACGATTTTGTAAAGAAGTAGCACTGTCAATCAGATTTTATAGATAGGGAAGCATGAAGCGGAGAAGTGTCAAAAACGTCTCGGACTGCCTAACCTTATATGAGTAAACAATGGTTACAGCTATCGGCCAACATTTTTTTCTTTTTTGTCATTGAAAATTGTTTTTATTTTTTATATATTTTTATATTTCTAAAATTTTTAAAATTTTTATAAACAATATTTTTTTGTTTGTGATCTCTATTTTTGAGTAAAAAAATTTGGTGCGAATATTTTTAAATATACATACATACCACCCATTATAGAAATGCTATAACCGCTTATACAATTTCTTTTTTTTTGGTAAATTTTTCAAAAAATTACCATTAATATAAGTCTGACTGCTCTAATTTTTGAAGATGTAAGCTGCAATTTGCGAATTTTTTTCAAACATAGTGGTCTATTTATTCAATTTCGGTAGATTATTTCAGTAAATTTCACGATTTCTATCGATTGAGATAGAGTTGCTGATAGATTCCTTATTTAAAGTATAAAAATCGACAACATATTTTTTTATGGATACTTAAATTTTGAACTAAACCAAGTGATAAGCGGAAATCTTAAATTTTACTGAAGACAACAAATAATTTCTTTTCATATGTATATATGTATTAACTTTTAAAAGGGCAGATTTGCAACCCGAGCCCCAAACAAGTCTAGACCAAATTGAATAGAAAAATTAATATATATTTTTTCTTTAAATCAAAAGAAAAATCCATTTAAAGTGTCTTTTAAATATTGTTAAGTTATGGTTAAAGAAAAAAGCTAGAAAACCCTCAAACTTTTTTTGACCTACCCAGAATTTGTAATTTACCCCAAACTTAAGTTTTAAAAACACGCCATGTATAATACACTGTATTTAATAAAATGCAAAGTCAGATGTAAATGAACAACAGGTAAAAACAAGTATGCGGAAATAGTGCAGTTGTGTATATTGTAACATTATCAGCATCTGGTAACCTTATCAGCTGTTATATATTCGCATATATATATTCATATCTGTATAGCTTCTGATTTGGTCACCCAGGTGACTACGTCGGTCAGAACAAGAAAAAAAATTTTCAACTTCTAATATTTGGCTATAAATAAATAGTGCAGTTGAGTATATTGCAGAAATAGTGCAGTTGAGTATATTGTAACATTATCAGCATCTGGTAACCTTATCAGCTGTTATATATACGCATATATATATTCATATCTGTATAGCTTCTGATTTGGTCACCCAGGTGACTACGTCGGCCAGAACAAGAAAAAAAAATTGTTACTTCTAATATTTGGCTATAAATAAATTCTTTAAACTTTGTTTTGTATTTTTTCTACTTGAAATTCATTATTCTTGGAAAATAAGCTAACTGAGTTGATTAAAAATTCGTGCCTCAAATGTGAAATAGTCACCCGGGTGACTCATCGGCCGAACTAGGGTTAAAATACAACCCATACTTCTGTAAATTGAATGTATAACTATTTTCGTTCTCTCGCTCATTAATACTCTTTAATATTACACGAACTCATATTTCCAAATTTCCACCCCCTCAAAATAAACGTCAAGCCAATTTCATACTCATATCTATTTATATACACACTTACATACATATATGCGTAAACACTCCAATTCGCTCGCTCATTGAGTTCAAACAGTAGGTTCGGCGTTGAACTCATATGTATATTGAAATGTTACACTCCAAATAGATGGCGTCGGCGCGAATAGCCAATTTGTTTCCGCATGAGAGTTGTCCCAATATGTGTTGTTATGTACCAAAGGATTAAAAAAAAGTGACAATTTGTTTTTCTCATATCTCGCACGCTTTATTATAAACGAAAATAGTTTAAAAATACAATTTTTAGGAAAAAAGCAATCAATGTTTTAACTTTCTGTATTGAAATTCATAAAGAAAAAAAAAAAAAAAAATTAGATTGAAATAATTCTTCTTCTTGCCGGCTTGAGGTCAGGGGTTTTTTCCACACCAAAATGAAACTAAATCTTTCTTTTTGGTTATTACCAATATATTTCGATCACCAACGGTAACCGTCCTCAGGTACACTATACAAAAATATATAAAACATAAATTATAATTACAATCACAATAAACATTTTTGGCAAACATCAAAAACATTGAAAACATTAAAAACATTAAAAAACATTAAAACATTTATATCATACATTATTACACGTCTTTCCTGCTTAACGTGGAGTTGATTACTGTCTTTTGTTTGTCAATAGATGTTGGTACAAGTGAGAAGTATTTTCGTAATCTGTTTTGTAGTTCATTCTTGTATTAGTCGGAGTGTTTGTTATGTGAAGCATTTCCAGTGTGAGTCTTTTGTTATAGTGTTGTTCTTGCTGTAATATCGTTGCCCCGTCAAAATTCCGTGAGTGGTTATACCTTACACAGTGGCTCATTAATGCTGTTTTTTGATTATTAGTTTCGCGGCAATATTTAAAATCGGACTTATTTTAGATTCGGACTTTAGATTTGGTTGTTCCGACGTATACGTTATTACAAGAACCGTTTTCATTTCCATTACAAGGGATTTTATAGACAACATTACTTTTATCGGTTGTCGGTATTTTTGATTTAGTGGTATTAAAAATAGTTTTCAGGGTGTTAACTGGTTTGTGTGCTATTTTAACTTCTTCTCTGTTATAACAGTCTGATTTCGCTAGGCGTTCAGAAAGTTTAGGTACATAAGATACTGATTTGTAGATTTTTGGTGTTTGTTGTGATAAGTTTTTACTGGGTTGCGCAGAATAATTTTTTATAAGAGTTTTAATAATATATTCAGGAAAATCGTTGTTTCTTAATAAATCTCTTATCTCCTTTTTTATTTCTGTGTGGTAAGTGTCATCGGATATTTGTAGCATTCTTCGTATACAGCCCATTGCTGTATTCATTATCATCGTCTTAGGGTGTTTCGAGTAATAATTGATGATTCGTCCTGTAGATGTTGGTTTCTTATACCACTTTAACTTCAATATATTTCCTTGTCGACTTATTATTGAGTCAAGATAAGGTAGTTTTCCGTCGTCCTCTAGCTCTATTGTGAATTTTATGTTTTTGTCAAAAGAATTTAGCGCGTCAAGTGTGTTTTGTACCTCGTTTTCATTAATAATCGCAAATAGGTCGTCAACGTATTTGGTTAATACCCTTGGTGTTCGTGTTAATTTTTTAACTGTGATTCCTAGTAGTTCCTCCATAACAATATCCGCTACTACTGGTGATGTCGGTGATCCCATTGGTAATCCTTTCAGCTGCGTGTATATTAAATCATTAAATTTGAAATATCGGTTTTCCTCGATACAAAACTTTAAAACTTCCATAAATATTTTCTTTGGGATTTTTGTATGCTCTTCTATTGTCGTCCATTTTTTATTTATAATGTCAAGTGCTAGTTGTGTAGATATGCTAGGAAATAGGGAAACTACGTCAAAAGATATCAGCTTTTCATTGATTGAAATAGATACACCTATTGCCGTCAATTTTATATAATATGAAATTTTTCTTTTTTAATACAATATAAATAAAACATCTTTTTCGTAGAATTCTATAATAAAAATGAGATAACTATGGTCGCCATATATACCAAAGTTTTAATAAAAAAAAAAAAAAAAACACAAATGAAAAACTAAAAATTGTATATTGTTGTGCCATAAAATCCCAAAAAACTTAAATTTTCAATTACATATATTTATAATAAAATGTAATTTAACTAAACCCTCGTGAAGGGTGGACACCTTGCCGCGGTACGAGGGCTTAAGTCGATAGCCACAGGGCTACGCTGCCCTTGTGATCATAGAACCGCCGGTACTACATCACGAGAGAAACCAAGCCTCTCTGGTTCTCATAAGTTTCTAAAAATCTTACTACCGATATAAGCTTCCCTAAAAGATCATCTTTTCACCATATAGCAAGCACCAAATGTTGCCATGTACTGTAATACCTATAAAAATTCTCACTCATAAATGTTCAAGACACGCTCTACGTGGGGAAAAATCTATTTAGGCAGAGGAGAAATTATTTTGCAGTTTTTAGTTCATTTTAAAAATATTTTTTTATTCTATTTTTATTTGTTATATTGCGTGGGGTCAGAAAACTAAACGTTGGTGAAAATTTCAAGGTTCTACCTCAACGGGAAGTTCGTTGAAAAACGAATTAATCGACACAGAAAACAGACCTTCGCATTTCTTAAATAGAGCGACTCACGCGCCACCTAGCGGGTCCAATGTTTTTTTTGAACATTTGGAAATTGATTAAGTAATACACACGCTAAATATCAGATAAATCGATCCATAATTAGGATTTTCAGTTTTTATTACCCCGCTCTCAGCTCCACCTAGCGGATTTTTTTTAGGAAAATATTTCTTTTTATAGTAGTAATACATATTCCAAATTTCAGCCAAATCGGATCATAAATGCGATTTTTGAAAATATAGCGACCCACGTGCCACCTATCGAATTTTTTTTTCATAATATTGCATTGTCATCGTGACCTGAACTGTGGTGAAAATTTCAAGACCCTACCACAACAGGAAGTTGGTTCAAAATCGAATGCAAAAATCCGGGCACAAGAACGACGAAAGCGACCTAATAAAAACATTTTAAAAATATAATTAGTGATTTAATTTTTTTTTTATTTTGATAAACGTGTAAAAAAAAATTATCTACAACAACAATCTACCCCTTTGTTTGCCTTCCTGCTCGTGTACATATTTACATACATATGTACACGTAAGTGCATTTATGCAGATTTTAATGTTTGTGAATTTTTAGAGTAAAAATTTTAAAGATAAAAAATTCAAAAAAAATTTAAAAATTTAGAAACGGCTTTTCAGTCAAAAAATATAATTTACTATTACCGGAATATTTTAGTGCGCTGTGACACTTGCTGATGCAACTAAAAAACCGCCCTTTTCAAGACCACAACTTTGGTTAACCAAAGAGATAAAAAAAAACAAGGAATCGTTTCGTTGCTGCTGTCTTGTAAGGATTTCTTGCCCCCCTTATGGGGGCGGCCCTCCTGGCGCTGGCTCGGTTCCTCGAGAGGATTCGTAGATGTTAGGAAATCCTAAATATTAAAAATTTTGCTTTTCGCTCGCTTTCACTTTGACGTGAAACCGCACTTTAAATAAAGACTTTAATTTGTTCACACGCGCGCCTACACTTTAAGGTGAACAAGCACGCACTCTAAAAATAACTTTTTCTTTCAACACTTTGGCACGCGATTAGACCGCGACTTTTTCAATTTTTTTCTGTCGATCAGCGGAACCCCTTTTTATACCCCCTTGTCCTTGCGGGATCTCGGACACCGCAAAGCACGAATTGCCTGCCTGCTTTGGTCAAACCAATCCGCGTTCGACACTTAAGTGGCACGTATCTGTGCATATGTATAAGCAACATTTTACCCACTCACACAAGCAAACATCCGTTTTGCTAATATCGTAAAAACGCATAAGGGAATTCGGTTAGCGGTTGCCCATACATCTGCTCATATACCCGCTTGCGCGTAGTCAGAGAAATCTGCAAAGGCCGTCGTTACAGGGTCGCACCCGCCGATGGTGCCTGCATCATGGAGCGTGTGCGTAAAAGAAATTCATAACGCAGCCTTGGGTTGGTTTGTAAGTACATGGCTAACGTGTGGCCTCGACGCACGATCTAATGCCGGGCTTCAAGTTCGCTTCTTACCCAACATCTTCCATAACCTGCATTACACTAAACATTTATTACGACACACAAATTAAATAATTTATCAAAAAAAACAAAATCTATTATCACTGGGGTTTATAAGCAAAAACTAACCTAGGATATCACAGATGGGCATCTTAATCCTATATCACAGGGTAAACTAAAACTATACCACAGATAAAAAAAAAAAAATTGGTCAAGTTGCAAGTATGTAAATGGAAATATTTGTCAAGTCTAAAATGTATAATCAAGAAAATGCTCAAGTCAAAAATTGTATACTTAATTTAATTGGTAGGTCAATAAACCTAAAATAATGGTATAAATAATTACAAAAAAAAAATAAAAAAATTAAGCCAATTTCCTAAGGTCACATTTTCAGGTACAAAAGTGAGTAATAAATAACATGCAACATGCAACATTAAACACTTAATACTTCATACCACAAATATGTCTTTGGCATGGTTTACCCCGATTTTCTTTCCATTAACATCACCGAGTTCATACATGGAGTTACCAATTGCTTTTAATACTACGCACTTTACTTGTTTTGGGGCAAGTTTGGGATTGTAGTTGTCTATTTGTGAACTCTGTTTGAAATTTCGGCGGTATACCATTTGTCCAATTTTAAACGTCATATCCCTACTCCTAGTATTATACACCTTTTTACTAATTTTGTTCCTAATTGCCTGTAGTTTGTCGGAGTTTGCTTCTATTTCACAATCTACATCTTTACTTACTTACTTAAAATAGCCTTTAACCGCCTAGGCGATTTTGGCCGTCCAACATGTTACGCCAGTCGGTTCTTTGTTGAGCCAACTGGCGCCAATTAGAGACACCGCGTGCTCGCAGGTCTGCCTCTACTTGGTCCTGCCATCGAAGTGGTGGTCTCCCTCTTCCTATACTTCCACCGGCGGGTGCCGATAAAAATACCTTCTGGGCCGGAGCGTCTTCTTTCATTCGCACCACGTGTCCTAGTCAGCGGAGCCGCTGAATTTCCTGAACTATGACCACGTCTGCGTAAAGCTCATACAGCTCATCTTTATATCTTCTTCGGTACTCGCCGTCGCCAACTTTTAGGGGTCCATAAATCTTTCGAAGAATTTTTCTGTCGAATACTCCCAGAGCCGCCTCATCAGATGCTGTTGGTGTCCATGCTTCTGCACCATATAGCAGGACGGGTACGATAAGTGACTTATAGAGTGTTGTTTTTGTTCTTCGAAAGAGGACTTTACTTCTAAATTGCCTACTCAGCCCAAAGTAGCATTTGTTTGCAAGAGTTATCCTTCCAGGCTTACATTGTTGTTGGTAGTAATGCTGCTTCCCAGTTATACAAAGTCCCTTACTATCTCGAAGATAGTGGCATACGCAGACGATTTAGCTATTGCATTCAGAGGCAAGTTCCCACAAACTCTTTGTGACCTGATGCAAGTAGCACTGCGAGAAGTTTCGACGTGGTCCTCTCGCTGCGGACTTAGTATCAACCCGGGGAAAGTGGAACTTGTCCTCTTCACCAACCGGTACAAAATACCGCCACTAAGCCTACCAGAACTAGATGGCACGCGCCTGGGCTTGTCGGATAAGGCCAAGTTTCTAGGCATAGTTCTGGACAGGAAACTGAATTGGAAGGAGAATGTTCTTCAGCGCCAGAAGAAAGCTTGCATCGCTCTTTACACATGCAAAAGAGCCATTGGCAAAAAATGGGGGCTCAGCCCTAGAGTATGCAGTTGGATCTACACGGCCATCATTCGTCCAATCATGCTATATGGAGTCGTCGTATGATGGCCTGCGCTGAGCAAGGCAACATACCTGAATCTGTTGCGGAAAGTCCATAGATCCAATATGATCTGTATAAGCGGTGCGCTAAGGACAACGCCCAACGAAGCCCTCCAGGTCATTCTGGGCATTTTGCCACTTGATCTGGAAGGGTTTCGGTCAGCAGCGGCATCAGCTCTGCGCCTAAGAGAAACCTCCAGTTGGGGGGCGGGTACTATTGGACACTCCAGTATTCTGGAATCTTACAGCTTTCTCCCTCTAAGCACAGATCGTTGTGCGACCACTACAGTCGGTGATAGCTGTTTCAAAATAAACATTCCCAGCAGAGAAGACTGGGAGAGGACGGATTGGTGTCCCGAAACAAATGGTGGCACTTCCATATACACCGACGGCTCGAAGTTGGACGGCAGAGTTGGAGGAGGGGTTTATTCAAGGGATTTGGACCTTGAGCTCTCCTTCAGACTACCTGATCATTGTAGCGTCTTCCAGGCGGAAGTTTCGGCAATCCTAGACGCCGCGGCCTGGTTAAGCAAACGTGTTATCGGAGAAGATATCGCTATTTTCAGCGATAGCCAAGCGGCCATCAAATCCCTTGGCTCATACACGTTCAACTCTGAACTGACGCTCAGCTGTCGTCGATCTCTTCAGGAGATGGCCCAACAGAACCGCGTAAACCTCATATGGGTCCCGGGACATAGGGACATTGAGGGAAACTGTAAGGCAGACGAGCTTGCCAGGCAGGGCACGACCAAGCAGGTTCTTCAGGATAAAGAGAGCTTAGGTATGCCGTTTGCCACATGCAAACTAATGCTGAAGGAGCACACACTCCGTCAAGCCAACGAAAGATGGCTGCAGTCCCCAGGGTGTCGGATATCGAAACAAACCTGGCCAAAATGGGATCTTAAAAGGTCTAGATGCATTTATGCCCTAACTAGGAGGGAAATCTGCATATTGATAGGGGTATTAACCGGTCACTGCCTCATTGGTAGGCATGCAGAAAGGCTAAGTGTGCCCTACCGACGATGCTGCGGGAGTTGCAAAGATGATGAGGAGGAGGAAACAGTGGAACACCTCATCTGCAACTGTCCGGCTTTAAGCGGCGCGAGAACGCGCTTTTTGGGAGTTCCGTTCCTGGATAGCCTAAGCCAGATCGCGGAACTGGACATAAAGGACTTGATGGCCTTCATAAAGTCATCTAAGTGGTTCGAGGAGGAGTAACGGTGTCGGTTTAGGAGTGTCAGTCCCGGGATTCTGCTATGTGGAAAATCCCAACAACTCAGGGATTTTCCATTTGGCTGGGTCCCGGGACTGACTTTCCTTGTGTTGGTGGTATCACAACGGGCCTTTCAAAACTGGCCTAAGTGTGCCTCTGCGGCAGCCACTTGAACCTAACCTAACCTATCTCGAAATTATGGCTACCAACAGTGGCGTGGTTGCCAAGGCGCGAATGCGCTGACTCTTTGCTTGATGCCAGCAGGTACTCCGTTTTACCTTCGTTCACCACCAAACCCATTTTTTCCACTTCCTTTTCTAATTTGGAGTACGCAGAAGTTACGGCGCGGTTGTTGAGGCCAATGATGTCGATGTCGTCGGCATACGCCAACAGTTGTACGCTCTTGTAATATATTGTTCCAGCGTGGTTAAGTTCTTCATCTTTAACTGCACCTAATTTTCGATATAACTCGTACGATGCCCCATGTTGCACCATTGGCATGCCAAACAGTTCGTAATATGGTGATGTATTTTTCGCCGAATGGGTGACACTTCGTAAAGCAAACGCTGCATCGCTGATGTGTTTGAGGATTTAATTATTTGTAAAATTGATCGGTTTACTCTTTCTGCTACATTGCCTTGTGGCGAGTAGAAGGCTGTCCTTACATGCGTTGCACCGTATTTTACGTACTCTGGTACTCCGAATATAAGGAAAACTTCTTTTTCTAAAAATTTCACTACTTCTGCTGAGGTTGCCTTACGCATGGGTTTCAAAAACACAAATTTCGAAAAATGATCTAGACACACAAACACATAGACATTACCATCACACGTACGTGTGTATCTTTCGCGAATACGTGCTAGGGTCATATGAATCCCCCCATGACCTGCAGAACGCGAGCAATGCGACGCTTCCACCAACCCTGGACGAAGTTCAGTCGGCACCCAGAGTTTCCAGGCATGGTCTCCTTGAAGCCCTTCCCCCTTGTCGAATTGCGTCCGTCTATAAACATGTCCATCATATACGCATAGTTCTGGTAGCTTGTCTTTGTTTGATGTCACCGTTTCGATCAGTTCTTGGTATTCGGTCGATTTAAAGTACGGTGGATTAATGTCGATGTCTAGTACCCTGTCGCTTACTAGCAGCTCGTTCATGTCGGCCCTGGATAAAGCGTCCGGCACTACATTTTGGGTGCCTTTACGGTGTTGGATATCGAAGTTGTATCCTTGCAGCTTCAAACTCCACTTTACCAGCCGACCAGATAAGTCCTTCTGACCCATCAACAACTTCAAGCTGGCATGGTCAGTTATCACCGTAAAGGGCAATCCCTCGATGTAAGGCCGGAACCTCTTTATACTCAGGACCGCTGCATAACACTCTAATTCCGTGATGCTGTAGTTGCGTTGTGCCTTGTTTAACTTCGCGGATACGTAGGCAATCGGTCTTTCGTTTCCGTCCTCGTTGGAAGAGTACACCTCCAACTCCGTCCGTTGATGCATCACATTGTACATAAAAGCGTTTATTGAAATCCGGACGTATTAACACCGGCGCAGAAGTAAGTCTCTGTTTTAAGCAATTGAAAGCTTGCATCGCTTCGTCCGTCATTTTAAAGGATTTTATTTTGTCTTTTGTGAGGCAGTCATGCAGTGGTACTGCAATGGTCGCGTAATCCTGTATGAATCTACGATACCAGCATGTCATCCCTAGTAACCGTCGGAGTTGCTTCGGTGTTCGGGGTTCGGGGAAGTCTCGCATTGCTGCCACCTTATTCAGATCCGTACGGATACACCCATCGCCTACAACATACCCTAAATAACGCACCTCTTTAAAACAGAACTTACTCTTTTCAACGTTTATCGTCAATTTTGCATCACGAAGACATTTTGCAACACGGCACAACAAATCTAAATAAACAAACACAGAATCACGAAGCGAAGCGGGATGACCTTCTCCATTAAACGACCGACTGTGTCGCGTTGCACAGTCCAAACCGCATGATTGTGAAATGGTACAAAGGTCTACCAGGCACAGTGAAAGTAGTTTTGTCCCTGGACTTTGGCTCTAATGGTATCTGCCAAAACGCGGAAGTGGCGCTGCTTTACTGGAAGGTGTTCGTCTGTTACCTCGATGATGTTCTCTTCTACGTCTGTTTTTCCCAAACCAAGTACTGCAAACGAAGGAAACTGTGCTTTCACGCGCTCCAAAGCTACAGTTTCTTCGTGGATCAGTTCGTGCTGCACCGCGTCAAATGACAGGCACGAGCTCTGACACGACGTTAACCTTTGATTGGATTTGTGTATTTGGGGCCCCCTACTGACTACATTAAGCTGGAAGGCTTTCCAGAAATCGATCCCTAGATAGACCACTTGTTGCAACCCAGGTACTATGAGGAATTCCAGCTCCCGAGTGGCATTGTCCTAAAGCACTGGAAGAGCCACTACTCCAATAACCGCGGTTTCACCCCCATTGGCAGTTTTGGCGTTTTGTCCCTGGATCGGCAGAATCAGACTTTCTTTTCCTTCGAGTAATTTATGGGAGTTTTTCCCCAAGCAGCTAGCCCCGGCCCCTGAATCTAAGAGCGCGAGCACCTCGCGTCCACCGATCTCCGTTTTAGCGAACAACCTGTTGTCACCCTGCACAGTCACTATAGTCGAAATTATCTTTTTCTTGATCCTTCTAAAAACTTTCTGCTTTTCCCTCATTTTTCGTATCTTTCAAAGTATTATTTTCCTCTTTTTGGCGCTCAACTCCTCACAAAAAATACTTGCTTCTTCATACCTTAATTTCCTAACATGCAAACTTTCCCTTATCGGTTCAACTTTCTTCTATTCCTTTATCGTTTCCTTTACCTCGTTTTCTTTATCTCTTTTTAAAATTTCTATCTTCCTACTCTCTACAACTTCTGCGGGCGATCCTGGTTTGAGGCAGAGCTCCCGGACATCTCTGCCACTGTCCGGTTTCCCGCTTCTGGCTTAAACACATAAAATAGACGAATCAGCACCACACGCAAAACATCTCATAAAATGGAAATTGGATTTACATTTAGTGTCCTTTGCTGCTTCTGCCGGGTTCTTTGTATAAAAGTCAACCGGCATGCCACAAGCATAGCACAACATGAGGTGGAATGGGGATGGACGAAACATTTGATTTTGGACGATGGACATTGGACGACGAACTTGCAACAGGACTAGGGAAGTTGGTAGGAATAGTGGGCTTGGGAGGGTTTTGGGCGACTGGGGCACGAGACACATTCCTACTAACATTAACATTCTTACTGTCCCTACTGAACGCTTCCACACTAAAATCATTCTCCTGACCATCTGCCCAAATCTCGCTACTCACTTCTACTTCACTCACTGGCTTCGCCCTAGACCTCTTTTCTTTAATTAATTTCTCTGCCCTTTTACATTCGGCTTTCAACTCGGCCAAAGTTTCCGCCTTAGTCGCAAAGGTGAGGTTCGCCAGGTAGGGTTTCAGATTTCCCTTGATAATCTTGACCGGCTCAGGCTCCGGGATTCTTTGCCTCAGTCGGAACGTGAGATCGTGGACGTCGGCGTGGAACTCGTCAAAGCTCTCTTGGGGCTGCTGCTTTCGCTCCATAATCTCTCGGATCACCTCGTAATGCGACTCTTCCGACTTAAACTGCGACAAAATCTCTCTCTTTAGCCCAAAGTAGTTAAAGAATCATCGTCAGCGTGATCCTCCAGTACCTGTCAATACCACTTGAGAGCTGGCCCTGTCACTAAGCAATGGAAGTCCGAAAAGAGTTGCTGGTAGGACAACTGATATAGAATACGCATTCTCTCTAGCCTAAACACAAAACTTTCTACCGTCATGCCTCTAGTTGAACCATCGAACTTGAGGTGCCACTTGTCCAAATCAGCCTTCTTTCTTCCGTTATAGCAGGAGTTGCCTGCATCTGTGTTATTTGCGGTGCTATGGTGGTTCGCTGTGGCATCCCTATTTTGCCCTGGGGTGGACGTATTTGGTGGAGGAGCTGATGCAACAGGAGCGCGCATAGATGTCTCCACATGAGCGACCCGATTGCTAAGGGTAGATATATCCGCCCTTACCTTTCGCACTTCGCCCATGTGATGATTCTTCTCAGCGTTCTGCTGCATCATCACCTCCATCATACGTGCCAGATGGTCGATCCGCTCATCCACAGTTGCCGGACATCTGTTCTCGTTCGCTGCTGCAGCTGATATCCTAGGGTCTTGATACTCCCCGCCATCAGCTCCTACCTCTGACTCTGACATCTCACACAACTGATCCAACTTCCGCGAGAAACTGAGAGAACGGTCTGTCGCGTTCAAAGTAACCCTATCATTAACCGTCAATTCTCTGCTTCGGTTGTTCGCAATCTCGACCTGCCCAAAAACCCTAGATGCACAACGGTTCAAGAGGTCTATCGGAACAAAATCGACCGGGAATTCGATGCCTGTATCAATTTGGGTAAACAAGGACCCCGCTACCCGATTCTGCAGCTCCAACTCCCTGGTCACGCTGCGGGTTATCCGCCGATCACTTGCTAACAGTCCTAAACCTCTTTTTGGGCTCCCCTGGTTCTTGGGCTTATCCATAAACTGAGGAACTGGGGTAGGAAGAGACCCATAGTCTGACAACCAAGCTCACACTTAAGAACTGTCGAACGACGAAAACTATGAACTTCAAAAGCCGACGAGTTTTCCCAATACACAACGATGAAAAAGACAAACGAGTGGATTTTAAACTTGATATTTGCCTATGTGTTTATTTGGCGATAAAAAAAATATATAGATGAACAATATAAAAGATATAACAACAATTCACTGCAACCAGAATATAAAGCAAAATGTATATATATATGTAGGAGAGTATGCTGAACGGAGTTCGCCTTAAGTTGTCGGTGAGTTAAGTCGTTAATTTCGTGTGCGCGCATTTGCTAATCTAAAGTCGTTCTTTTCAGTTGTTCAACAAACGTGCCGTACCAAACCGAAGTTTACTCGACCTTTTAATCTTTTTAATTACTTATATATCTCACTTACATGTTCCAATTATAACACTGAATTCCGGAAATAAAGAACTAAATATATTATCTTACATTTGGGGGCTCAACCGTCGCGAAAAAAAAAAAAAAAAAGTTGATAAAGATTTGGTTAATAAGTTGAAAAAACCAATACCGTGCAGTTTTCATTATTAATAAAGTCGACCTAATCGTGTTTTGAAGTTGAAGAAACACTTTCTGGGAAAGTTAAGTTGAAGTTGCTTAATAATCATAAAAGTTGTTAAAAGTAGTATCATATTAAATGATATAAAATATAAACGGTAAAATTTATGTCTATGCAAAAAGACGAATCCAATTTGCAAGTGACAAAACCAACTAGCCGAGAGCAGCGCGCAATAGCAAGGGCAAAAAGGTCAGCGACAGAAGAGATCGATTTACTGGAAGAAAATATAAAAGAGAAGTTTGAAGTCGACGACGAAGTTTTTCTCGACGCAACCAACGACGAAACATCGGAAAATAAAATAAGAGCAGAAATGGCTGAAATTGGCGACCTGATAAAACTTCTAACGTTGAAGTTTCAGAAGGAAGAAGAGCAGCAAAAAACAAAGCAAGCAGCAATTTCAACAGAAAACGTTGATAGTGTAATCGGAGATTTCGATGGCCAGTCACCGGTTCGTGTGGAGAGCTGGTTTGAGAATTTTGAGAAATGTGCAGCAGCTCTGAAATGGAGCGATAATCAAAAATATGTTTTCGCTCGCAAAAAAATGACAAAGACGGCTAAACTGTTCGTAGATTCAATCTGTGTTTTTGATTATGATACTCTTAGAAAAGAGGTTGAACGAGAATTTCGCCGTGACTTTGTAAGTGCCGACATACACAAACAATTGCAGGAGAGACGCAAAAAGAGTACAGAAAGTATGCATGAGTATATGTTACACATGCGACGGTTAGGAACGTTTGGAAAAGTAGATGACCCTTCGATCATAAGGTACATTATCGATGGAATAAATGAAAAAGCAGAGAACAAAACTTTTTTACATGCTGCCAAAAGCTTTGACGACTTGAAAGCAATGCTGGAAGCTTATGAAAAACAAATAGAAACGAAAAGAGAACCAAAAGCAAATAATGGTAGAAATTTTAGTGCAACGGAAAGTAATAAAAACAAAAAGAGCAAACGTGAACATTGCTATAATTGCGGGTCTACTGACCATAAAAGAAGCGAATGCAAAGAGCAAACCAAATGTTTTGGGTGCAATAAAACGGGGCACATATCCAAAAATTGCCCATCAAGTACGAAAAAAAATAATGACGTAAACTTAGTCCAAACAGTTGATCAGCACCAAAACATGCAAAAGACAGTACAGATTAACAACATAAAAGTTCGTTGCCTTATCGACAGCGGTGCAGAAATCTCTATAATTGAACAAACGGTTGCAAAAAAATTAAATTGTTCTCTAAGGAAATGTAATGACAGTCTTTCGGGTTATGGCAATAAAAAGGTGATTGCTATCGGCAGGTGTGAAGCGAATATTACAGTTGATAATCTTGTCTGTGCGCATAGCTTCTTGGTTGTACCAGACAATTTGTCTAAGTATGAAGTAATCTTAGGTTTTGATTTTATCGGGAAATGCGAATACATTTATGATAGAAGTGGTTATAGATTTACAAAATTTCTTTTGGAAACTGAAAATTGGATTCACAATATTTCGATCGAAAATAAAGAGTTAGAAGTGCCAAAAAAGTACATTAATCAAATTGAAAATATGGTAAAAAATTATTCACCTAAAACTGAAGTGATAAGCCCAATGAGTATGAAAATTGTGTTGTCAGAAGATAAAGTTATTCGACATTTACCGAAGAGACTACCATTGCCAGAACAAAAAGTAGTAAGCGAGCAAGTTGAAGACTGGCTGCAAAAGAAAATAATACGTCCGTCGAGTTCCGAATATTGTAGTCGAGTTGTCATAGTGGATAAAAAAGATGGTAAAAAACGTTTGTGTGTAGACTTCCGAGATTTGAATAAAATAGTACAAAAAGATCGTTTCCCAGTTCCACTCATGGAAGAGGTAATTGAAGCGTTAGAAGGCGCAAGTATATTTACAACTTTGGACCTGGAAAATGCATTTTTCCATGTACCAATAGAGGAGAGTTCGAAGAAGTACACCGCTTTTGTGACCCGAGATGGTATTTATGAATTCAACAGAGCACCGTTTGGGTTCTGTAATTCACCGGCTATGTTTCTACGTTTCGTCAACCACATCTTTCGTAATTTGATTAGAGAAAATGTTATGCAAATGTACATGGATGACGTTATAGTGCCTTCGAAGAACGAAGAAGAAGGTATAGAGAAGTTGAAGAAAGTATTAAGTTTGGCGGAACAATACGGTCTCCATATTAAATGGCAAAAATGCAAGTTTTTAAAGCACGATGTAGTTTATTTGGGTTTATTAATAAAAAACGGATGTGTTTCACCTGATGCAGAGAAATGTCTTGCCATACGAAAGTTTGCAGTGCCTAAAAACGTGAAACAGCTGCAACAAATGTTAGGACTGTTTGGATACTTTAGGAAATTCGTTGAAAATTATGCTGTTATCACCAAACCACTGACAGACCTGTTGAAAAAGGATGCCAAATTCGTAGTGGGCACCGCAGAAAGGACAGCCATTGAACAAGTGAAAGACATACTAACTAGTCAACCAGTTTTGCGTATCTTTTGCCCGTCAGCACCAACGGAGCTTCATACCGACGCGTCGAAGGATGGTCTGGGTGCAATTCTTTTGCAATTATTCGATGGAAAGCTGCATCCTATATACTATTGGAGTAGGAAAAATACTGCTGAAGAAAGTAAGTTACATAGCTTTTACCTTGAAATAAAAGCTGCATATTATGCTGTCCAGAAATTCCGTCACTATCTTCTGGGACGAGAGTTTAAATTAGTTACAGATTGCCAAGCATTTAAGAGCACTACTACTAAAAAAGAGTTACCACCGGCCGTAACACGTTGGATTCTGTACCTTGAAGATTATAAATATATTATAGAGCACCGTAAAGGAACTCTGATGAAGCACGTGGATGCTTTGAGTAGAGCACCAGCGAGTGTTTTAATGATTGACGAAATAAGTGCTAGACTTCGCCTAGCCCAAACGAGCGATGAACATTTTAAAGCCGTGAAACAAATTTTACAAACGCAAGATTATGAAGATTACGTGGTTAAAAATGGTATTTTGTTCAAAAGTCAAAATGGTTTACTACTACTTGCTGTACCACGTTTAATGGAGCAACAAATTATTAGAGAAGAACACGAAAAAGGGCACTTTGCGGTGGATAAAACAGTTAATGCGGTTAAACAAAGGTATTTTATACCACATTTACGCCAAAAAGTTGAAAAATATATTAAAAATTGTATCAAATGCATTTTGTTCAACAAGAAGCTTGGGAAACAAGAAGGGGAAATGCACATCATTGATAAGGGAGATGCGCCACTGCTGACAATCCACATAGATCACCTTGGACCTTTAGATGCAACAACAAAATTGTACAAGCACATTTTAATCGTTGTTGATGGATTTAGCAAATTTACTTGGTTGTACCCTACAAAAACAACATCTGCAGAAGAGGTAATCAGAAAAATGTCTGAATGGGCTAACATATTTGGAGCACCGCATCGCATTATCAGTGATAAGGGGCCAGCATTTACATCGACGGCGTTTAAGGACTGGTGTCAGACAGAAAAAGTAGAGCACGTTCTGACAACAACGGGTGTGCCCAGAGGCAATGGCCAAGTCGAACGATTGAACCGGGTTGTTATAAACGTTATTTCGAAGTTGTCAGCAGATCGTACGGAAGCCTGGTATAAATACGTTGGCAAAGTGCAAAGAGTCATCAATAGTACCATCAACAAATCAACAAAATACACACCATTTGAGATAATGTTTGGTGTGAAAATGAAAACGCCAATGGATGTCAACATAAATAATATGGTGGAAAATGAAACAGCCGATATTTTAATAGCTAATCGTGACAGTATGAGAGAAAATGCAAGAAGGGAAATCGTAAACGCTCAGAAAGAATACAAAGAAAACTATGACAGACGTCGTAAATGCAAAAAAATGTACAAATTGGGAGATTTAGTGGCTATCAAACGGTCACAATTTGTCGCAGGGAAAAAGTTAACCAACGAGTATTTGGGCCCTTATGAGGTGATCAAGATCAAACGAAACGATAGGTACGATGTAAAGAAGGCAGCAGACTGTGAAGGCCCCAATGCTACATCAACGAGTTGCGACTATATGAAGCCGTGGAAACGAGATGAATCCGATATATCCGAGACGGATGATATTGTCGAATGGCCGAATGTAGGAGAGTATGCTGAACGGAGTTCGCCTTAAGTTGTCGGTGAGTTAAGTCGTTAATTTCGTGTGCGCGCATTTGCTAATCTAAAGTCGTTCTTTTCAGTTGTTCAACAAACGTGCCGTACCAAACCGAAGTTTACTCGACCTTTTAATCTTTTTAATTACTTATATATCTCACTTACATGTTCCAATTATAACACTGAATTCCGGAAATAAAGAACTAAATATATTATCTTACATATATATGCATATTAGGGTGGTTAAAAAAAATGTCGACTTGGTCTTACCCCCTAAAAAGTTAGGTATTGATGAGAAAATAAGCCTTCCAAAATATTAGCGGTCTAAGTTAACCCTTAGGGGTGGCTATTTTTTGTCGCCCTTTCCCATACATTTTGTATGAGAAAAAATGATATTTTTTTTTCAAAGTGAATTTTCTTTTAATTTTTTAAACTTCTTTGAAAATATTTTTACATACTCTTAAAGTTGAAGCCTTGAAGCTTCCAAAATGGTAAGCCATGTGCGATTATCTTAACCATTAGGATAATTACAGCCATTTGAAAATGGCTGAGTTTTGTACTATTGCAGACACATACACAGTAACACGTATAAATTTTAGTAAATTTTAAATGGCTGTAATTATTTTAATAGTTGAGATTTTCGCACATGGCTTACCATTTTGGAAGTTCAAAGCTTCGAATTTAAGAGTATTTAAAAATATTTTCAAAAAAGTTTCAAAAATTGAAAGAAAATTCACTTTGAAAAAAATACCATTTTTCCCCATACAAAATGTATGGGAAAGGGCGAAAAAATAGCCACCCCTAAGGGTTAAGTTAGAGCGCTAATTTTTTGCTAGGCTTATTTTCTCGTCAATACCTAAAGTTTCAGGGGGTAAGACCGAAAAAAAACCAAATTTTTTTTATTTGATCACCCTAATGTATATGTATGTGAAATAAATGGGTATATATATGTAATGTTAATGAGTAAAAAACGTTAATAAATATGCAATCCAAAATTCAAACAAACTTAGATTTCTAAAAGGGTATATATAATAAAATAAAAGAAAAACTGAAAACAATTTATAATAGAAAAAAATATTGGCCCTGCAATGCTTCGTGCACCGTTTTTGGTGTCTCAATATCATCTAACGAATTTAGATTATTTAATACGTTGTATACTTTTTTGGGTCTGCCCACCCGACCTGTACGCAGATATTTTGGTCGCCCTGGACCGCGCTGTTGTTGTTGCTCATGTTTCTTCATCTTCGCTTGCACTGACAAGCTCTTGTTGTTGCTGCTCATTATGATTTTCTTCATCTTCGCTTGCACTGACAAACTCTTCCACCGCTTCGTCGGAGTTGTCATGCTCGTTTTGCAAATCTTGGCCGATAGATTCGCCCCTTGTACTTTGTACATCGTTATTTACGTTTTGGAATGAAGATTCCACCTCTTCTTCTGAAGACGTATGCGACTCAAGACGAATAATGTTTGTCATAAAATCATCATTGCGATCTGATATATCGCACCCTTTACTTACAACTGTATCAAACTCACCTTCAACGAATTTGACATCTCTACGCGCTATCACTTGGCGTTTTTCTCGATCGTATAGGCGATACGCTTTTTGTGTTGTTGAGTAGCCTACGAAAATATACTCTCTGCCCTTTGGCTTGAATTTACCTTTACTTGTTTTATCTAAGGCAAAAACGCGTGAGCCAAAAATACGTAAATGTTTTACCGATGCTTTACGATTTTTCCACATTTCAAAAGGAGTATGCCCACTTAACGCATTTGTGGGGCACCTATTGCGCAAATATACTGCCGTTTGCACAGCCTCAGCCCATAAAAACTCTTCTAATTTAGCATGTATCAGAAGGCTTTTTGCCATTTCAACTATTGTCCGATTGGCGCGTTCAGCTACGCCATTCTGCTGAGGTGTGTACGGTACCGTGTTTTGTCTTTTAATACCACAACTACTTAAAAAACTTTCAAAATTTTTGTTCATATATTCGGTACCATTGTCCGTACGCAAGCATTTTATTTTCTTGCCTGTTTGCAGCTCAACATAACTTTTAAATTGTTTGAATTTCTCAAAAACTTCACTATTGGCACGCATAAAATAGATATGTATTTTTCTCGAATAATCATCAATGAATGTGACAAAGTATCGATTCCCACCTAACGATTTAACATTCATTGGCCCACAAACATCACTATGTACTAGCTCTAGTACACCCTTTGATACACGTTTAGCTTTGTTTGGAAATGGTAAAGCACAAATCTTTGATTGATTACACGTGTCACAGTTTATGTTTGTTTGTATGTTTTTAATGTCCATACCTTCCACCAGTTGTTTATCACTTAGCATCTTTAAACTTTGAAAATTTAAATGCCCATATCTTTCATGCCACATTTTTGCATTAGAGTCCATTACCATATTCACCACACTAGTCGAGTCACAGTCCACTTTGTTTGTTGGGTTATCTTTGTACAAATACAAATTCCCTTCTTGCATTGCACGTAAAATTCTTTTACCATTTTTGTCTTTATTTGCACATATTCACCACTGAATGTAATAACATTTTGATTTTGTGCAGCTTTGCTGACTGATAAAAAATTCATTTGCAACGTTGGTACATACAAAACGTCGCGCATCTCAATATTTACTTTGTTTCCTTTAGCATAACCGTGCCGATACCCAACGACTCTATGTATTTATCAGCGCCTAATTTAACCGATGACTTCTTTTCAACAAATGACACAAACTTGTCTTTGCTACAGCACATATGTGTTGTTGCACCACTGTCAATACACCACATATTTTTGTTTTGATTTGCAACACTCATATGCAAAACACAATTTGTTTGATTTTCTTTTTTGCGTTCTTGTTGCTCTGCCGCTCTCTTGCGACATTCACTCGCGCGATGCCCTGGATTTTCACAATAGAAACACTTGCCTTTGAATTGCTTTTGATCGTTTGTTTTGTTTTGTGTAGCACTATCACTATGACTGCCTTTGGCATGTCTCTTTTTGTTTTGCTGCGCACCTGTTTGCGCTTGTGTATGCGCGTACACCGACGCCATCGCGTTTGCATTTTCTGTTTCACATATTTCTGCTTTGCGCGAACCTTCTTCTAGAAATTTCAATTTTACCGTTTCAAATTTTGGCAAGTCGTCGCGTGTCTCAATTGCGACTACAAAATTTTCCCAAGAATTTGGTAAACTAGACAAAAACATTATCACTTTTAGCTCATCACTCATTTTTATGTCTAACTCGGCCAATTTATTTAATATTTCTTCAAATTCTTTTATGTACTTTGGTACGTTGTCACTATTTTGCATTCTAAACCGCACAAGTTTTTGGTATAGTTGCACTTTTCTCACTGGCCCTGTTGGCAAATGGATTTCACGCAACTTTTTCCATGCGTCCGCCGCAGTTGCACATGATTTTATATGCATTAGCTGTGTAGATTTCACATTTAAAATTATGAAAGCCAACGCCTTTTAGTCCGTCGTGTCCCATTTTGCAGATTGCTCATCATCCGCATCTTCAGGCTTTGCCTCGTGGATTACTTTCCATAAATCAGCAGTTATTAAAACACTGCGCATGGTCATGCACCACACGTCATAGTTATCTTCACCAAAGTTCTCTATTTGATGTGAGACATTCATCTTGGTTTTGATTTTATGAATTTATGCACAACACTTCTGGTACACACCAGAACTTTACTTTTAACTAAATTTGTTTTATTTGTCTTTATTTAAAACACGCACACCGATCGCGAATGGATTTTTTTTATTTTTGGGTGACATAGGCCCATAACCACTGTTGGATATAATTATAGGAGGAGTTAAAATATAAAGGACAAATGATGTTAACGACACGACTTGTTTATTAGAACTGCAATATGTTTTCGTTACATTTCAATTTAGAGAACTACAAAAGTGAATAAGACAAAACGTCAAAAGAGAAAAAGGAGTAGAGCAAATAATGTTGCCAGACTATTAAATATTAAGTGCCAAAATATTTAGCTTACTATTTCAACAAAATATTAGAAGCGAAATTTCTAAACGAATTTCTTTTTCTCTTTTTTCTTTCAAAACTAAAAAAATGGACTCTGTGGGTAGTTGAGCAAAAATGTGAATTCAGTCCTAGGTCTATGTCACCTAATCCCCTCTTAATTATGGAATGTGGCACGACAGCGTCTTAAGGCTGGCTCAAGACGTGGTTGCCACAATTCCCCCTTTACCCTATTAATCTACTTTACCCCCTGCAGACTTACAAAAACCTCACATACGTTCAGTGCTGGACCATACGAATGGCGGCTAATGTTGCATGCAACAAAAACAAAAACAAAGAATGTCGTCTTAAAGTACTGCCGATGACTTCTGATACCACTTTTATCAAACGTTGGAGTTCTTAAAAGGAACTCAGAAATCACCGCCAGCACTCTCCCCACTGTCTTGTCACTTAGGCACATATCGCTCGTTGCTTGCAACAAGCGATGTTGCCCTCGCGACCCTAACTCTGTCCGTGAGAAGGAAAAATTACGAAAGTGAAAGAGATAGGAAAACTGAATATAGTATAAAGGAAAGTAAAAGAAAGTACGAGAAAATGAAAATTAGAAAGTAAAAAAAAAATTGAAATTAGGAAAATATGTGAAAATTGAAACTTTAAACTAGTGGGCTAAATGGGCGCTATTGTTACGTAACTGCCTGGTGCGGGAGAGGAGGAGAGGCGGGTTGGCTTTTGGACTCTACTATGGCTCCGCTTCCCGAGTAGAGTCCCCTTAAACCTGACTAATGTCCGTCTTTGAGTGTCTACTTACTTTTCATACTTGCCTCAACTACTCCAACTTACCATCAGTTGCTACGAGGGCAACACCTGCACCAACAAATATATGTATGTCTTTAACCAGACATATCGGGATTCAAATTACCTATTCAAGCAAAAAACTCAACCCATAAACTTCAACGAAAGTTTTCTTTTAGATTTTCAGTATACAACTACTAAAGAAATAATAATCTAAATTTATCGAGAAACTACAATTAATTATATTCTAACCCTAATAGGTAAAAGGTATTTAAATGTTTATTGGCGACCGAAAACTTCAAAAAAATCTTAAAATTCAATCGGCCTAATAGGTATCTAACTATTTGTGTACAAGCACACCTATAAATATAATTAAATATTTATGAAGATATGTGTGAATATCCAAAATTGAAAACAAAAATCTAAGTACTACCGTATAAGTTAAAAATTTAAAAAAAGATAGCAACCAAGTGCAAAAAAAAAGATCCAAAAGAAAAGATATGCAAAATTTAAAGTGGGGCAGTTAACTGCCCGTGCGGTGATTTGAACACACGAAATTCAAGTAAGACTTTGTATTTTTCAGTGGCAGCATACACTTAAATGCTGTAATGCATATGCCAATGTACCTGATCGTGGAATGTGCAAGAAAGATAATAGAGGTAAAAAAAATTCACATAATTCAAGCAACCTTAACTAATTTAGCTAACTAAACTAGAAAAATCAATGAATCCAAGAGTTTAAAAAATTTTAAAATAAACTTCACAAATTATGAAAAATTGTTGGGTGGTGCACCCTAATAAATTCAACAAAATAGTGTGTGGGATGGTAGTGGTAGCAAAACTCCAAAGTCGAAGTCGGTGAGCGTGCTATCGCTGAGCCGCGCTTAGCTACTCTCTCTCTCTCGTCTCTGCTGTGTTTCTGTGTTAGTGTTATGTTTTGTGTTGCCGTGTATATTTGTGGTGAGTGAATGATTCAGAGTAGATGTTGATAAGTGGATATTGATGTTGCTGATGATGTTGATGTGCGATGTGGCCCAAATTCTGTTGATGTTACTGAAGCGTGGTTGATTGCACCACCTAATGTTTCCCAACATTTTGGATGTTGCTGTGGCAAAGAGTAATGTTGTTAATGCTGATGTTGTGTTGTAATGTAAAAATGTTGTGTTCTACCCTCTTGTGTAGTGTTTGACGTGCAGGTATGGTGTTAAATGTTGGTCTGATGTCGATTTCCTGTGTTTTGTATGCGTGAGTGTGTGTGCGTGTGAATATAAATTTTGGCCTGATTTCCGAAATTTGTTTTGGCCCAAAGGTTGCCTTTTGGCCAAGTAAAATTCCTTCTAATATTTCAACTGAGATGTATGTGAACGTGTGATATGATAGTTTGTTGTTGTTTTCCAGCGGTTTTGGCGTCCAAAGACTTGGTGGATTCTTATATGTGCGGTATAGTTTTGCTGATGTGATTTTATGTACAATTTGTGTGTGTGTGTGTCTCTAAGGCAAAAAAAATGTCGCGGCCTTCGGTTGGCTTCGTGAGCTGCAATGAAAAATGCATATGGATATTTTTTTTCGAATATTTTTATTCTTCCTATTTCCTGATTAAATTTTATTTTCCCTGCCTTTAACTAACTTCAACGAAACTTATAAAATTTGTTTCTCGTTAAAAAAATTGCCCAAAAAAAAAATTCTTCTTCTTTGTTTGCATACATATATACATGTAAGTGCACTTGTGCATATTTTAATATTTTTGAATTTTCAGAATTAAACTAAATTTTATTCTAAATTAAAAAAATTCAAGTAAAATCCAAAAGGTAAAAACGGGGGTTTGGGTAAAAAAATATAATTAGTGATTTAAATTTTTTTTTGATTTTGATAAACGTGTGAAAAAAAATTATCTACAACAACAATCTACCCTTTTGTTTGCCTTCGTGCTCGTGTACATATTTACATACATATGTATACGTAAGTGCATTTATGCATATTTTAATGTTTGAGAATTTTTAGAGTTAAAATTTTAAAGATAAAAAATTAAAGCTGGGTAGTGGCCTAAGGTGTTAGACCTTCTAGCATACAAGTCACTACAGTGTTGTGAGTTCGACTCTCACAATGCCGGGAAGAAAAGTCCATGAAGAGATGTAATTCCAGTATCATCGAAACATATGCCGGCTTGTCTGGTTCCTGCAGCGCGTGGGTAAATTTTTCTCAAAAAACACATTTTGATAAAAAATTAAAAAAAAAAATTAAAATTTAGAAACAGCTTTTCAGTCAAAAATATAATTTACTATTACCGGAATATTTTAGTGCACCGGGACACTTGCTGATGCAACTAAAAAACGGTCATTTTCAGGTCCACAACTTTGGCTCCCCAAAGAGATCAAAAAACAAGTAAGGAAAGCTGTCTTCGGCTGTGCCGAAGGCTAAATACCTTTCATGATAAAGCGTCAAGATTTTCACTGTTTGATCCCAGTACAGCCTGTGTGAATTTAACTTAAGCTCATACCGAAATTATCGGAACTATCAATTATATGGGGGCGATGTGTTATATTGGTCCAATCTCATTGATTTTTAACATCGACATTCCACTTTCTAAAATAGCAATAGTTACGAAATTTCACGTTCCTACCTATATAACTACAGGAGTTATCTACCAAAATCCGTTTATCGGAACAATCGATTGTATGGGAGCTATGTGAAATATATATCCCATCTCGATGATTTTCAACATCGATATTTCACATATCAAAATAGCAATACTTACAAAATTTCACGTTCCTACGTGTTTAATTACAGGAGTTATAGCCCAAAATCCGTTTATCGGAACATTCGATTGTATGGGAGCTATATGTAATATCGGTCCGATCTTGCTGGTTCCGACAAATGATTCCTATATTGGAAAATGGTGGCGCATACAAAATTTCAGCCAAATATCTCAAAAACTGAGGGACTAGTTTGCGTTCAAACAGACAGACAGACAGACGGACAGACGGACATGGCTAAATCAACTCATCTCGTCATCCCGATCATTTCGGTATACTTATTGATGGGTCTATCTCTTCTTCTTCTCATACTTACAAACATCGGACCAAAGTTATAATACCATTTCATGTTCATGAAAGGTATAACAAGGAATCGTTTTGTGAAAATCGGTCGAAAGGCAAATTTAGTTTTAATAAAAAGAATTCTACATAGTTTCACCAAAAATTTTCGAATAAAAAAATCCACGAAAACTACTTTAATAGACTAAAAAAAACACAATGGTTTTTCACCAACTTTTAACTTTTACAAAGTGACTCACCGGTTCGTTGCTGTTGTTTTGTAAGGATTTCTTGCACGCCTTATGGGGGCGGCCCTCCTGGCGCTGGCTCGGTTCCTCGTGAGGATTCCTAGATGTTAGGAAATCCGAAATATTAAAAATTTTGCTTTTCGCTAGCGTTTACTTTCACGTAAAACCGCACTTTAAATAAAACTTTTAATTTGTTCACACGCGCACCTACACTTTAAGGTGAACAAGCACGCACTTTAAAAATAACATTTTCTTTCAACACTTTGGCACTCGATTAGACCGCGACTTTTTCAATTTTTTTCTGTCGATCAGCGGAACCCCTTTTTATACCCCATTGTCCTTGCGGCATCTGGGACACCGCAAAGCACGAATTGCCTGCCTGCTTTGGTCAAACCAATCCGCGTTCGACACTTAAGCGGCACGTATATGTTCATATGTACAAGCAACATTTTACCCCACTCACACAAGCAAACTAAACTTGCTAATATCGTAAAAACGCATAAGGGAATTTGGTTAGCGGTTGACTATACATCAGCGCATATACCCGCTTGCGCGTAGTCAGAGAAATCTTCAAAGGCTGTCGTTACAGATTTTTTGCTGCTAAATTCTGACTACTTGTTGTAGAACTGTCAAGCGACCAAGTTTGACAGTTCTATAATTTTTGCGATCCCGTACCCCTTGGTATTGCTCTCGCACTGAGAGCAGATTTTCTAAATTTGACAGTTCTACCAGTTTTTGTCAGAAAAGTAAAGGATCACACCTAATATAGGATGTTTAGCTTCAAAAAGAAGTGAAGACTTTTGAATTCTACCCCCTACTCTAAGAATATCTTTTTCGTCTAAAAATGGAGCAAGAGTAGCTAATTTTGATGATTTCTTTGTTTCTTTTTGGGATTTTAACAACTTAATATCATCTTGGAAATATTTTATTTGCGTTTGTATCACGATTTTTTTATAGCTAATTTTTGATAAGACGACGATCTTTGACTGATTTTTTTAATATGATATCTATGAATTTCAAAATTAAAGCTACTACATTTCTTAGAAAACGAATACTGTTTTTATGTTTTATGTCTCCCATTGTTGCTAGGTTTTTAGTTAGAGCAGTAATTAATACATTCTTTTTTAGCCCAGGAATTTTTTTCACACTATCTATTTCTGCTATTTTACCCGTATTTTCTTTTTAAAAAGCCGGCCCATTAAACCAAAAATTATTTTCGATAATCTCACTTGGATATAGGCCTCGAGAAATGATGTCAGCTGGATATTCTTTTGACTTAACGTGACACCAATGCGTTTGCTCTGTTTTTCTTTGAATGGTCGCAACTCTGTTTGCTTCAAAGGTTTTCAGATTTCCTGGATCTAATCTAAGCTACGATAATACTATTTCTGAATCGCTATAGTACCTTACAAGATTAACGCTTTCTTGTAAGCTTTCAGTGACTTTTTCAATCAGCTCCACTAGCAAAACTGCTGGACAGAGTTCTAAACGCGGAATAGCAAGCGTTTTGATTGGTGCAACCCTAGACTTTGCAGTAACTAAACTTATTCGCGATTGATTACTTGTGCTAATAGATTTCAAGTAAACAACCAAACCATAAGCTTTTTCCGGAGCATCGCAAAATCCATGTATCTCTAGCACATTAGCATTTTCAATAATCATGCATCTTTTTACCTTTATGGTTCTCAAATTTATTAGCTGATCCTTGTACCTTATCCAGTCAGCTCTCATTTGATCCGGTATTTCGTCATGCCAGTTGAGCTTCATTCTCCAAAGATCCTGTAGCAAAATTTTGGCAGTCACGATAACTGGTCGAATAATTTCGCTATATCTGAAAGTATAGATTTCTTCTTAATTTTTCCGTTTTTATAAGGTTCCCAAGTTGATTTTATAAAAAATTCGTCCGATTTCGGAACCCATGCCAGCCCCAAAGTTGAAACAGTCTTCTTTTTCGAAACTTATCTCTATTTCACGATCATTTTCCCTAATATCCTTAAGAAGTTCAGGATGATTTGCAGACCACTTTCTTAATGAAAAACTATGTTTATTTGAAATGTTTATCAAATTTTTCTGATTCTCTAATAATTCGGATATTTTATTTCCACCAGTCATTAAATCATCCATATAAAAATCATTTTTTATCATCTCAGTTTCTTTTGTATATTGATCTTTATATGACTGCTAAATATGGGGCAGAGGCAGTACCATAAGTGACAGTCTTTAACTTGTACACTTTCAATGGTGTATCATTGTCACATTGCCAAACTATTAATTGCAGATATTGGTCTTCATCTTTTACCCATACCTGGCGGTACATTTTTCAACATCAGCCTTAAAAACATACTTATGCTTTCTAAATCGTGTTAATATATTAAACAAATCATCTTGTAACTTTGGACCTGTCAAAGAAATGTCTTTTAAAGATAAACCCGATGTAGTTTTGCAAGAACCATCGAATATGACTCTAAGTTTAGTGCTGGTACTATCAGGCCTAAGATCAAAATGATAAGGAAGAAAATTTACCTCCTTTGCAAGAGTTTTAAAACTTACTTCCTCCATGTGACCACGTTCCAAATAGTCTTTTAAAAATGTTGAATACTGAGCTTTAAAGCTAAGATCTTTGGATAACTTGTTCTCTAAAGCATAAAATCTTGTAATCCCCTAATTCTGATTTAGGCTTTTTCAAAGGGAATGTTACTTGAAAACGATTGTCATTTTTGATTTCCATTGTTTCGGAAAAATGCGTTTCACACTCTTTTTCTTCTTTTGGTAAAAACTTTTCTTTTTTGGAAACTTCTTCCGTTTCCCAAAACTGTTGAACTCTTTTATCAAAATCTGATAACTTACAACTTACAATTCCACAATAAAATTTGCTTACTTCCACAGGCGCTGGGCCAATAATCGCCCATCCAAAAACTGTATTTTCCATATAAAGATTCGAATATATCTGAATTCTTTTTATACCTTTCATGAACATGAAATGGTATTATAACTTTGGTCCGATGTTTGTAAGTATGAGAAGAAGAAGAGATGGACCCATCAATAAATATACCGAAATGATCAGGATGACAAGCTGAGTTGATTTAGCCATGTCCGTCTGTCCGTCTGTCTGTTTGAACGCAAACTAGTCCCTCAATTTTTGAGATATCTGCCTGAATTTGGCTGTATGTGGCCACCATTTTGTAATATAGGAATCATTTGTCGGAACTGACAAGATCGGACCAGTATAACATATAGCCCCCATACAACCGATTGTTCAGATATAAGGTTTTTTGGCCAAAACTTCCGCAATTAAAAAGTTAGGAACGTAAAATTTTGCAACTCGAGTACTTTCTATTTATGTAGTGTATATAGTGAAAATCAACAAGATCGGGCAAATGTAACATATAGCCCCCATACAACCAATTTTGCAGATATTAGAATTTTTGGCCAAAACTTCTGCAATTAAAAAGTTAGGGACGTAAAATTTTGCAACTCGAGTACTTTCTATTTATGTAGGGTATATAGTGAAAATCAACAAGATCGGGCAAATGTAACATATAGCCCCCATACAATCGATTGTTCAGATATAAGGTTTTTTGGCCAAAACTTCTGCAATTAAAAAGTTAGGAACGTAAAATTTTGCAAATCGAGTACTTTCTATTTATGTAGTGTATATAGTGAAAATCAACAAGATCGGGCAAATGTAACATACAGCCCCCATACAACCGATTGTTCAGATATAAGGTTTTTTGACCAAAACTTCTGCAATTAAAAAGTTAGGAACGTAAAATTTTGCAACTCGAGTACTTTCTATTTATGTAGTGTATATAGTGAAAATCAACAAGATCGGGCAAATGTAACATATAGCCCCCATACAACCGATTTTTCAGATATAAGGTTTTTTGGCCAATACTTCCGCATTTAAAAAGTTAGGAACGTAAAATATTGCACCTTTAGTACTTTCTACATATGTAATGTGTATAGTGTAAGTCAGTACAATTGAACACGTATAATATATAGCCTCCATACAATCGATTTTTCCGATAACTCGGATCCTATTATTTTGTAAGTTTTTTTAAATTATAACAAAGATGTGTAATGTGTATAGTAAATATAGTTAAATTGAAACAGGATGTCCTGGGGATCAAACAGTGAAAATCGTGATGCTTATTCATGAAAGGTATATAGCCTTCGGCACAGCCGAAGACAGTTTTCCTTACTTCTTTTATCAGTTAATATAAATCCCATTATTTCGGCTCCTAATAAAATATCAATCCTATTAGGAATATGGAAATTTGGATAAGCAAATGGTTGCACCTGAGGAAAATTAGTTATGTCTACTCTTTCCCCTGGCATATTAGGTGTTATCTCCTTTAATTCTATTGCAACTATTTGCGTATTAAACTGAGGATTGATTTCTGATTTTAAATCAAGCCTTACTTGACCAATTACCTTAGAAGTAATTCTAGAGACGCCTTATACTACACTATCTACTTGTTTTACCTTAAAATCTAACTTCTTTCTTAGTGAACTTGTTATAAATTGATAAATTTTCCTTCCTTATTCTTGAGTTTCACTAAAGCAGGAGCTAGTAAAATATGTTTTCTATTTTTACTTTGTGCAGTTAATGTTACTTTTTTCTTTCTTTCAGTTAAACTTTCATTGTGCAACAAAATGTGATGCGCTCTCTTACATTTCGTACAACTTGGTGCTGTACAGAATCTAAATATATGCCCTGATTTGAGGCATTTACTGCAGATTTTATTTTCAAATGCCACTTTATTTCTTTTCTCTACTGAAAGTTTCTTAAATTTTTCACAATTTGAAGTGAATGGCTCTTCACAATTCAAAATGCATTTAGAGACTTTCACATTAAAATTTTCATTACTTTTATTGTTTTGGATTAACGCTATTTCTGGAACCTCCAGAGCTTTAAATTGCTTCTGAAGGAAATTTAAAAGAACGTCAATAGACGGAATTTCAGAAGAATCTTCCAATGACTGTTCATATCTACTTTTAGTTCCTGAATCTAATTGTCGAACAACCAAAAAATGAAGAAATGCATTTTTAAATTCTGCAAGCGATAAACCGATTCCATCGAGAACACCTAGATTTGCAAACACCAAATCATTTAATTGCTTTAATAATTTCGCCGATTGGAACGTAATTGGCTGAACATCAACCAAATTTTTGAAAATTTTACTAGTAATTAATCTTTTGTCACTATATCTTTTTTCCAAAAATATCCGACGCTACTTCAAAATTATTTCCGCATATGGTTAAATGCTCTATTAAATTGAAAGCTTCTCCTCTACGATTTGTTTTGAGGGCAACGATTCTGTGAGTATTTGAAATTTCTGGCTTAAAATAATCCTCACTTTAAAAGAATTCCATTTAGAATAATCACCAAAAAATACTGCAATTTCAATTTTGGCAATTTATATGAAATCTTATTCAACGGTTGCATGTGTTGCTCGTTGGAGGGAAATTTATTGGACTGATTGCAACCTTTGACAAGTTGCAATCCTATATCAATTAAAAAATTAAATTCAATACACAATTTATCGTCTTCAGCGAAAAATTTATTGAACTCGAATTTTATATCTTCCGCACGATCTTCTAATTCAGCAAGACGTGGTAATGCCGTATTGAGACTCAATTGGAGTTAATCATGGCACCTTCTAATTTTTTGCAAAATATGCTCAAATCTTACTAATATTCTAAATGTGAATGTAGCGATGTTTGAATATTTGCGTGTTTGGATGTCCAGTCGTTTACTTCTGTTCCTCTGAGAATGGCAAGATGGATTTTGTCTAATAGTCTGGAAGGAGGTATAGGCTATTTTTATACCTTTAATGAACATGAAATGGTATTATAACTTTGGTGCGATGTTTGTAAGTATGAGAAGAAGAAGAGATAGACCCATCAATAAGTATACCGAAATGATCAGGATGACGAGATGAGTTGAGTTAGCCATGCCCGTCTGTCCGTCTGTCTGTCTGTCTGTTTGTCCGTCTGTTTGAACGCAAACTAGTCCCTCAGTTTTGGAGATATTTGGCTGAAATTTTGTATGTGGCCACCATTTTCCAATATAGGAATCATTTGTCGGAACCAGCAAGATCGGACCGATATTAAATATAGCTCCCATACAATCGATTGTTCCGATAAACGGATTTCGGGCTATAACTCCTGTAATTAATTAAAGAGGTAGGAACGTGAAATTTTGTAAGTATTACTATTTTTATATATGAAATGTCGATGTTGAAAATCATTGAGATGGGATAAATATTTCACATAGCTTTCATACAATCGATTATTCCGATAAACGGATTTTGGGCTATAACTCCTGTAATTAAACACCTAGGAACGTGACATTTTGGAGGTATCTCTATTTTCATATGTGAAATATCGATGTTGAAAATCATCGAGATTAATTTTTTTATTTATTTATTTATTTATTTATTGAATAGTCTACAGATTGAAAAAAATCTTACAGACTAATTTTGAAAATATGCATAATAACGGAAAAGTAAACAGAAAATGTAAGTAAAGTACAACCAATTGATTAAATCTAGACAAAGCAAGAATGGGTTATCTATTATCCCTTTTGTGAGTTTCACCATAAATAACACTCCAAGCATTTCCCTACGACTTTGCAAAGTAGGAAGCTGTATAAGTTTCAATCGACTACAGTAGGAAGGAAGATTCATAGACGGGTCCCATGGTAAATTTCTTAACGCAAAGAGCAAAAATTGTTTTTGAACCGACTCCAGCTTATCACAATGAATTTGGTACTGTGGGTTCCAGATTATGGAAGCGAATTCCAGTAACGGCCTTACCAAAGAAGTAAAAAGAGCTTTAGTAACATAAGGGTCATTTAATTCTTTAGACCACCGTTTAACGAACGCCAGGGTACCTTTGGCTCTATTCACGCACGATTCGATATGTGATTTAAAGTCCAGTCTAGGATCCATTGTAACGCCCAAGTCAACAAAACTAGTGACTTGTCTAATAGTATAATCATCAATAGAGTACTCATATGATTGGTAGGATTTTCTGGTGAAGCACATATACTTGCACTTAGGTAAGTTGAGTGACATAGCATTCACATTGCACCATTCAACTAGCCTGCACAGATCTGATTGAAGATGTACCCTATCATCTAGTGCACGGATAGGCATAATCAGTTTAACATCATCGGCATACATTAAGGGCTTGCAAAACTCGAAAACAATAGGGAGGTCATTAATGAACAAAAGAAAAAGAACAGGACCAAGGTGACTTCCCTGTGGAACGCCAGAAGTCACATCTATAAATTGAGACTTGCAATTATTAAATATAACTTGTTGCTTTCTCTCATTTAAGTAAGACGATATCCATTCGAGAAATAAAGGTGGAAACCCCAGCTGGTCAAGTTTGAACAGCAGGATAGAATGAGACACTTTATCAAATGCCGTACTAAAATCTGTATATATGACATCCGTTTCACAGTTGGCCCTGAGGCTTTTGAAAACATGTGTTGTGAACTCGAGCAAGTTTGTCACAGTAGACTTACCCTTGCGAAACCCGTGTTGTGATAGGTCCAAACCCGAAGAGACTGAGAAGGCTAATTGCTTAGTGACAATAGATTCGAAAAGTTTGGGAATAACACTGAGCTTTGCTATTCCTCTATAGTTCATGATATTTGATCTACCTCCATTTTTATATAAAGGAATTATAAATGACTCCTTCCACTTTCTAGGAAATATTCCTTGCTTCAAAGACGCGTTAAACAAAGACGTTAAAGGTCGACAAAGGAACTGAGCACAAGTCTTCAGCACAACTGAGGGAATTTCATCAGGACCACTGGAATACGAGCTTTTCAGAATTACAAGATCCACTAGTACCTCGTTATGGGATAAATATTTCACATAGCCTCCATACAATCGATTCTTCCGATAAACGGATTTTGGCAGATAACTCCTGTAATTACCCTGCAGTCAACTTAACTAGTTTTATACTAATCAAATACCAGTCAGCCAGGCGGCCTCAACTAGTTCGAGCTCTGTAATTTTTCCATATTAGCAACTGGTATTTTTAACACGGCGATGTCCTACGAGATGGCAATTGTCCTTCTCTCCATTAGCACCATACCAATTAGCTGACTAATCACCCTCTGCATCAGGAATATACCAGTTGATATACTTGTTATTATACACATCAGTATCATACCATTTAAGATACTAGTTCGTATATACGTCAGGGTCGTACCAGTTGAAAGAATAGTTCATATATTCATCAGAATCATACCAGTTGGCAGACTAGTTCATATATGCATCAGAATCATACCTGTTGACAGACGACTTCTTATATGCATCAGAATCATCCCAGTTGACAGACTAGTTCATTTATGGTTTAGGCTATCAAGGAAGGGAACTCCCAAAAAGCGCGTTCTCGCACCGCTTAAGGCCAGGCAGTTGCAGATGAGGTGCTTCACCGTTTCCTCTTCCTCATCATCATTGCAGCTCCTACAGCATCGTCGATAGGGCACACCTAGCCTTTCTGCGTCCCTACCAATAAGGCAGTGCCCAGTTAGAACACCGATTAATATGGAGATTTCTCTCCTTTTTAGGGCGTGAATGCCTCTAGATCTTTTATGATCCCATTTCGGCCAGGTTTGTTTGGATGTCCGGCACCTTGGGGATTGTTGCCACCTTTCGTTGGCTTGATGGAGTGTGTACTCCTTCAGCATTAGCTTGCATATGCCGTTTGCCGAAGGAGTTGCTGAAGGAGTACACACTCCGTCAAGCCAACGAAAGGTGGCAGCAATCCCCAGGGTGCCGGACATCCAAACAAACGTGGCCAAAATGCGATCATAAAAGATCTAGAGGGATCATAAAAGATCTGAATGCAGCTACTTCAACAAAAATTACCGTTCAAACAACCAAAATTTGGTCAACTTCAGGATAACATTACGAGATTGTTGATTTTACCAGTGCCTTTTTCTATGTTTATACACCAGAAATATAGCAGTTGACATACTAGACCATATATACATCAGCATCATATTTGTATTTACCCAAACACGAAAAATCATCTGTGAATTACAAGAGAAAAAAATAAGCAAGCCAGAAATTTCAAATAATAGTTGCGGTGTAATAAGGCCTTATAATAATAATATAGTATGAAATGGAATTTTTCTAATTAGTATTTTTCTAAAATAGATTAGACTTTTTCTGACTACACCTTTTTCAGTTTATATTCAGAAAGTAACAATTTATATTCAGAAAATTACAATTGATATTCAGAAAACTTTCTGAATATAAACTGAAAAAGGTGTAGTATGATTTCAACCCGAGATTCATACATACTTGCAGACTAGTACGAACCAGGATTTTTCTGACTAGTATGATTTCGCCCAGCAAATTATAGTTTGTACTAGTATGTTTTCTGATTAGATTGGCATTGATTGGTTTAAGGGTAATCAGCAAAGAACTAGTATAAAAACATCCATAAAATGTATAGTAAACGAACTAGGTGTCTGCTGAGTAGTTTGTAGGTAGTCAGAAATTAACTAGTATGAATACACCACAAAATGTTTAGTCGAAGAACTATCATGTTGCTGAGTAGTTTGGCATTGACTGGTTTAAAGCTAATCAGAAATGAACTAGTATGAATACACCATAAAATGTACAGGCAATGAACTACATTGTTTGCCGAGTAGTTTGGCATTGACTGGCTTAAAGGTAATCAGAAATGAACTAATATGAATACACCACCAAATGTATAGTCAATGAACTAGAATTTTCGCTGAGTAGTTTGGCATTGAATGGTTTAAAGCTAATCAACAATGAACTGGTATGCATATGCCACAAAATGCATAGTCAATGAACTATATTGTTTGCTGAGTACTTCGACATTGACTGGTTTAAAGGTGATCAGAAATAAACTAGTATGAATACACCACAAAATGTATGGTCAATGAACTATATTGTTTGCTGAGTAGTTTGGCCTTGACTGGTTTGAAGATAATCAGCAATGCACTAGTATAAATACACCACAAAATGTATAGTCAATGAACTATATTGTTTGCTGAGTAGTTGGACATTGACTGGTTTAAAGGTGATCAGAAATGAACTAGTATGAATACATCACAAAATGTATAGTCAGTGAGCTATATTGTTTGCTAAGTAATTCGACATTGACTGGTTTACAGGTGATCAGAAGTGAACTAGTATGAATACACCACAAAATGTATAGTCCATAAACTATATTGTTTGCTGAGTAGTTTGGCCTTGACTGGTTTGAAGCTAATCAGCATTGAACTAGTATAAATACACCACAAAATGTATAGTCAATGAACTATATTGTTTGCTGAGTAGTTGGCCTTGACTGGTTTAAAGGTGATCAGAAATGAACTAGTATGAATACATCACAAAATGTATAGTCAATGAACTATATTGTTTGCTGAGTAGTTCGACATTGAATGGTTTAAAGGTGATCAGAAATGAACTAGTATGAATACACCACAAAATGTATAGTCAATGAACTATATTGCTTGCTGAGTGATTTGGCATTGACTGGTTTAACGCTAATCAGCAATGAACTAGTATGCATACGCCACAAAATGTATAGTCAATAAACTAGAATTTTCACTTTGTAGTTTGGCATTGACTGGTTTTAAAACTAATCAACAGTGAACTGGTATGCATATGCCACAAAATGGTTAGTCAATGAACTAGTATGGTTGCTGAGTAGTTCGGAATTTGACTACAGGGTATATAGGTAGGAACGTGAAATTTCGTAACTATTGCTATTTTAGAATATGGAATGTCGATGTTAGGTTAGGTTAGGTTCAAGTGGCTGCCGCAGAGGCACACCTAGGCCAGTATTAAAAGGCCCGTTGTGATACCACCAAAACTAGGAAAGTCCGTTCCGGGACCCTGCCATATGGAAAATCCCGGTATTAATAGAATTCTCCACATAGCAGAATCCCGGGACTGACTTTCCTATACCGACACCGTTACTCCTCCTAGAACCATTTAGATGACTTGATGAAGGCCATCAGGTCCTTTATATCCAGCTCCGTGACCTGGCGTAGGCTGACCAGGAAGGGAACTCCCAAAAACGCATTCTCGCGCCACTTAAAGCCGGGCAGTTGCAGATGAGGTGCTCCACCGTTTCCTCCTCCTCATCATCCTTACAACTCCTACAGCATCGTCGTTAGGGCACACCAAGTCTTTCTGCGTGCCTACCAATGAGGCAGTGCCCAGTTAATACGCCTATTAATATGGAGATTTCTCTTCTCCTTAGGGTCTAGATCTTTTATGATCCCATTTCGGCCAGGTTTCTTGGGATATCCGGCATCCAGGAGATTGCAGCCATCTTTCGTTGGCTTGGCGGAGTGTGTACTCCTTCAGCATAAGCTTGCATGTGGCAAACGGCATACCTAAGCGCTCTTTATCGCGAAGAACCTGCTTGGTCGTGCCCTGCCTCGCAAGTTCGTCTGCCCTACAATTTCCCTCAATGTCCCTATGCCCCGGGACCCATGTGAGGTTAACGACGACAGCTGAGCGTCAGTTCAGAGTTGAACGAGTAAGAGCCAAGGGATTTGATGGCCGCGTGGCTGTCGCTGAATATAAAAATGTCCTGTCTGATAGTGTGGTGACCTATCCAAGCCGCGGGGTCCATGATTGCTGAAACTTCAGCCTGGAAGGCACTGCAGTGATCAGGTAGTCTGAAGGAGAGCTCAAGGTTCAGATCCTTTGAATAAACCCCTCCCCCAACTCTGCCGTCTAACTTCGAGCCATCAGTATAAATGGAAGTGCCGCCATGAGTGACGGGACTCCGATCCGTGCTCTCCCATTCTTCCCTGCTAGGAATGTTGATTTTAAAACCGCTATCTCCGACTGTTGCTCAGCGGAAGAAAGCTATAGGATCCCAAAATACAGGCGTGTCCAGTAGTGCTTGCGCCCACACGGACGTTTACCTTAGACGCAGAGCCGATGCTGCTGCTACTCGGTGCCCTTCCAGATCGAGTGGGAAAATGCTAAGAATGGCCTGGAGTGCTTCATTGGGCGTTGTTCTTAACGCACCGCTTATACAGATCATGCAAGATCTGTGTACTTTACCTAGCAGATTAAGCTCAGCGCAGGCCACCAAACCACAACACCATAGAGCATGATTGGTCGAATGATTGCAGTGTAGATCCATTTGAGCCCCCATTTCTTTCCAATGGCTCTTTTGCACGTGTAGAGTGCAATACACGCTTTCTTCTGGCGCTGAAGAACATTCTCCTTCCAGGTTAGTTTCCTATCCAGAACTGTGCCCAAGAACTTGGCTTTGTCAGCCAAGTTCAGGTGCACGTTTTTCAGTGTTGGTAGTATTAGCGGCGGTATCTTATAGCGGTTGGTGAAAAGGACCAGTTCTACTTTTCCCGGGTTGATGCTCAGTCCGCAGCGCGAGGACCATGAGGAAACCTCTCTCAGTGCTACTTGCATCAAGTCGCACAGGGTTTGTGGGAATTTGCCCCTATATACTATAGCTAAGTCATCTGCATATGCCACTACATCCCCCCAGCTTGTGTACCGCAGCATCGAGTTGACAGTGAGGTTTCATAGAAGCGGGGAGAGAACACCACCCTGAGGCGTTCCCCTTGTGACATAGCGTGATAAGTCAACCGAGCCCAGTGATGAAACTATTCGTCTACCCCTTAGCAGTTGATCAATAAGTCCAATAAGATACCTCCTTATGCCCAGACTTGTTAAAGCGGTGTTTGTAGCATCAGGGCTTATGTTGTTGAAGGCTCCTTCAATATCTAAAAGGGCCACAAGACAGTACTCCTTTTCATACAGCGATTTTTCAATAACAGAAACTATGCTGTGAAGCGCAGTTTCTGTAGATTTCCCTTTGGTGTATGCATGCTGATAGCTACAGATCAGGTTGCTATCAATAGTAGAGCAGAGGTCGAAGGTCTTGAGCACAAAGGATGAGAGACTGATCGGCCTATAGTCCTTGGGATCGTAATGAGACACCTTCCCCGCCTTAGGAATAAACACTACCGTTAAGAGCCAGGCAGGCTGTATAGAGAAATACCAGCCATTTGGCTGATGTCTCCAGCGTGTTTATGAGTTGTTATGTCGATGTTAAAAATCAATAAGATTGGACCAATATAACACATCGCCCCCATATAATCGATAGTTCCGATAATTTCGGTATGAGCGGAAGTTAAATACACACAGGCTGTACTGGGATCAAACGGTGAAAATCGTTACGCTTATTCATGAAAGGTATTTAGCCTTCGGCACAACCGAAGACAGCTTTCCTTACTTGTTTTTTTTTTGGTTTTTTTTTTTTTAATTTTGGGGCGTCCGGCCATGCTAGGGACCGATACTTTTCGATTTTTTTGTTTTTCCATATAACTCTAAGTACACTTGACCTAAACTTATGATATTTCGCACCTGCACCTGTAGAAACTTCGAACAATATGGGTATCGAACGAAACTGGAAGGTGCCAGGTCTCATTTCGACTTCGATATATTTCGATAAATTTATCGATAACTGAGTTATCAGTCGAAATGAGATTGCCCAGAAACCTTAAATTTTCCCTACAATATGGGTATCAAACGAAAGGCGATGACCCCAGGTTTCATTTGGACTTCGATATATTTCGATAAATTTAAAGATAACTGTGTTATCGGTGAAAATGTAATTGAACAAAAACCTTAAAATTACCCTACAATATGGGTATCAAACGAAAGGAGATGGCCACAAGTTTTATTTGAACTTCGATATATTTCGATAAATTTACCGATTACTGAGTTATCAATGAAAATGTGAGTGCCCAAAACCCTTAAATTTACCATCAATATGGGTATCAAAAGAAAGGGCCCCAGGTTTCATGTGGACTTTAATATATTTCGATAAATTTATCGATAACTGAGTTATCGGTGAAAAATCCCCTACAATATCGGTATCAAACGAAAGTGGATGGCCCCAGTTTTCATTTGGACTTCAATAGTTTCCGATAAATTTATCGATAATTGAGTTGTCGGTAAAAACGAGATGGGTCAAAAGCCTTAAAATTGGCCAACAATATGGGCATAAAACGAAAAGGGATGTCCACAGGTTTCATTTGGACTTCGATATATTTATCGATAACTGAGTTATCGGTCAAAATGTGATCGCTTAAAAACCTCAAACTATTTAATCAATCTACCTTTCCCCGTTGATGGGAATTTTGATAATTTTAAATACCCTTGGTAAATGCTTCAGTATTCAATAATCTTACTAATATTATAAATGTGAATGTAGCGATGTTTGGATATTTGGATGTTTAGATGTTGGGATGTCCAGGCGTTTACTTCTGTTCCTCAATAACGTGAGAATCGCAAGACGGATTTTGTTGAAATTTGGTAGGCAGACAGCTAATAGTCTGGAAGGAGGAGTACACTTGACCTAAACTTATGATATTTCGCACCTGCACCTGTAGAAACTTCGAACAATATGTGCAACAAACGTAATCACACCAGGTTTCATTTGGACTTCGATATATTTCGATAAATTTATCGATAACTGAGTTATCGGTGAAAATGTGATTGCCGAAAACCTTAAAATTTCCCTACAACATGGGTACTAAACGAAAGGGGATGGCCCCAGGTTTAATTTGGACTGCGATATATTTCGATAAATTTATCGATAACTGAGTTATCAGTCGAAATGGGCTTGCCCAGAAACCTTAAATTTTCCCTACAGTATGGGTATAAAACGAAAGGGGATGACCCCAGGTTTCATTTGGACTTCGATATATTTCGATAAATTTATCGATAACTGAGTTATTGGTGAAAATGTTATTGAACAAAAACCTTAAAATTACCTTACAATATGAGTATCAAATGAAAGGGAATGGCCCAGGTTTCATTTGGACCTCAATATATTTCGATAAATGAATCGATAACTGAGTTATCGGTGAAAATGTGGTTGCTCAAAAACCTTAAATATTCCCTACAATATGGGTATCAAACGAAAAGGGATGACCCCAGGTTTCATTTGGACTTCGATATATTTCGATAAATTTATCGGTAACTGAGTTATCGGTTGAAATGTGATTGCCCAAAAACCTTAAAATTGCCCACAATATAGGTATCAAACGAAAGGGCATGACACCAGGTTTTAATTTGGACTTCGATATATTTCGATAAATTTATAGATAACTGAGTTACCGATGAAAACGTGATTGCCCAAAAAACCTTAAAATTTTCCACAACATGGGTATTAAACGAAAGGGGATGGCCACAAGTGTCATTTGAACTTCGATATACTTCGATAAATTTACCGATTACTGAGCCATCAATGAAAATGTGATTGCCTTGTATGGCTATCAAACGAAAGATGAAAGCCCCAGGTTTTATTTGGACTTCAGCGTATTTCGATAAATTTATCGATAACTGAGTTATCGGTGAAAATGTGACTGTCCAAAAACCTTAAAATTGCCCTACAATATGGGTAACAAACGAAAGGACACCAGGTTTTATTTAGATTTCGATATATTTCGATAAATTTATCGATAACTGAGATATCGGTCTGTAACAAACGAAAAGGAAAGGCTGCAGGTTTCACTTGGACTTCGGTATATTTCGATAAATTTATCGATAACTAGTTATCGGTGAAAATGTAATTGCCCAAAAACCTTAAAATTTCCCTACAGTATGGGTATCAAACGAAAGGGGATGGCCCGAGTTTTCATTTGGACTTCAATATGTTTCGATAAATTTTGCGATTACTGAGTCATCAATGAAAATGTGATTGCCCAAAAACCTTAAATATGCCCACAATATGGGTATCAAACGAAAGGGCATGACACCAGGTTTTAATTTGGACTTCGATATATTTCGATAAATTTATCGATAACTGAGTTACCGGTGAAAACGTGATTGCCCAAAAAACCTTAAAATTTTCACAACATGGGCATTGAACAAAAGGGGATGGGCACAAGTTTCATTTGAACTTCGTTATATTTCGATAAATTTGCCCTACAATATGGTTATCAAACGAAAGGTGAAAGCCCCCGGTTTTATTTGGACTTCAGCGTATTTCGATAAATTTATCGATAACTAAGTTATCAGTGAAAATGTAATTGCCCAAAAACCCTAAAATTGCCCTACAGTATGGGTATTAAACGAAAGGGGATGGCCCCAGTTTTCATTTGGACTTCAATATATTTCGATAAATTTTTCGATAACTAAGTTACCGGTGAAAACGAGATGGCTCAAAAGGCTTAAAATTGCCCGACAATAAGGGTATCAAACGAAAGAGCATGGCCCCAGTTTTCACTTGGACTTTCATATATTTCGATAAATTTATCGATAACTGAGTTATCGGTGAAAATGTGATTGCCAAAAACCTTAAAATTGCCCTACAACATGGGTACTAAACGAAAGGGGATGGCCCCAGGTTTAATTTGGACTGCGATATATTGCGATAAATTTATCGATAACTGAGTTATCAGTCGAAATGGGATTGCCCAGAAACCTTAAATTTTACCTACAGTATGGGAATAAAACGAAAGGGGATGACCCCAGGTTTCATTTGGACTTCGATATATTTCGATAAATTTATCGATAACTGAGTTATTGGTGAAAATGTGATTGCCGAAAAACCTTAAAATTGCTCTACAATATGGGTACTAAACGAAAGGGGGTGGCCCCAGGTTTCAATTGGACTTCGATATATTTCGATAAATTTACTGATAGCTGAGTTATCGGTTGAAATGTGATTGCCCAAAAACCTTAAAAATACCCTACAATATGGGTATCAAACGAAAGGGAATGGCCCCAGGTTTCATTTGGACCTCGATATATTTCGATAAATTTATCGATAACTGAGTTATCGGTGAAAATGTGATTGCCAAAAACCTTAAAATTGCCCTACAACATGGGTACTAAACGAAAGGGGATGGCCCCAGGTTTAATTTGGACTGCGATATATGCGATAAATTTATCGATAACTGAGTTATCAGTCGAAATGGGATTGCCCAGAAACCTTAAATTTTACCTACAGTATGGGAATAAAACGAAAGGGGATGACCCCAGGTTTCATTTGGACTTCGATATATTTCGATAAATTTATCGATTACTGAGTTATCGGTGAAAATGTTATTGAACAAAAACCTTAAAATTACCTTACAATATGAGTATCAAACGAAAGGGAATGGCCCCAGGTTTCATTTGGACCTCAATATATTTCGATAAATGAATCGATAACTGAGTTATCGGTGAAAATGTGGTTGCTCAAAAACCTTAAATTTTCCCTACAATATGGGTATCAAACGAAAAGGGATGACCCCAGGTTTCATTTGGACTTCGATATATTTAGATAAATTTATCGATAACTGAGTAATTGGTGAAAATGTGATTGCCGAAAAACCTTAAAATTGCTCTACAATATGGGTACCAAACGAAAGGGGGTGGCCCCAGGTTTCAATTGGACTTCGATATATTTCGATAAATTTACTGATAGCTGAGTTATCGGTTGAAATGTGATTGCCCAAAAACCTTAAAAATACCCTACAATATGGGTATCAAACGAAAGGGAATGGCCCCAGGTTTCATTTGGACCTCGATATATTTCGATAAATTAATCGATAACTGAGTTATTGGTGAAAATGTGATTGCCGAAAAACCTTAAAATTACTCTACAATATGGGCACTAAACGAAAGGGGGTGGCCCCAGGATTCATTTGGACCTCAATATATTTCGATAAATGAATCGATAACTGAGTTATCGGTGAAAATGTGGTTGCTCAAAAACCCTAAATTTTCCCTACAATATGGGTATCAAACGAAAAGGGATGACCCCAGGTTTCATTTGGACTTCGATATATTTCGATAAATTTATCGATAACTGACTTATTGGTGAAAATGTGATTGCCGAAAAACCTTAAAATTGCTCTACAATATGGGTACTAAACGAAAGGGGGTGCCCCAGGTTTCAATTGAACTTCGATATATTTCTATAAATTTACTGATAGCTGAGTTATCGGTTGAAATGTGATTGCCCAAAAACCTTAAAATTACCCTACAATATGGCTATCAAACGAAAGGGAATGGCCCCAGGTTTCATTTGGACCTCGATATATTTCGATAAATTAATCGATAACTGAGTTATTGGTGAAAATGTGATTGCTGAAAAACCTTAAAATTGCTCTACAATATGGGTACTAAACGAAAGGGGGTGGCCCCAGGTTTCAATTGGACTTCGATATATTTCGATAAATTTACTGATAGCTGAGTTATCGGTTGAAACGTGATTGCCCAAAAACCTTAAAATTGCCCACAATATGGGTATCAAACGAAAGGGCATGACACCAGGTTTTAATTTTGACTTCGATATATTTCTATAAATTTATCGATAACTGAGTTACCGGTGAAAACGTGATTGCCCAAAAAACCTTAAAATTTTCCACAACATGGGTATTAAACGAAAGGGGATGGCCACAAGTTTCATTTGAACTTCGATATATTTCGATAAATTTACCGATTACTGAGCCATCAATGAAAATGTGATTGCCCAAAAAACCTTAAATTTGCCCTACAATATGGCTATCAAATGAAAGGTGAAAGCCCCAGGTTTTATTAGGACTTCAGCGCATTTCGATAAATTTATCGATAACTGAGTTATTGGTGAAAATGTGACTGTCCAAAAACCTTAAAATTGCTCTACAATATGGGTACGAAACGAAAGGGAATGGCCCCAGGTTTCATTTGGACCTCAATATATTTCGATAAATGAATCGATAATTGAGTTATCGGTGAAAATGTGGTTGCCGAAAAACCTTAAAATTGCTCTACAATATGGGTACTAAACGAAAGGGGTGGCCCCAGGTTTCAATTGGACTTCGATATATTTCGATAAATTTACTGATAGCTGAGTTATCCGTTGAAATGTGATTGCCCAAAAACCCTAAAATTACCCTACAATATGGGTATCAAACGAAACGGAATGGCCCCAGGTTTCATTTGGACCTCGATATATTGCGATAAATTAATCGATAACTGAGTTTTTGGTGAAAATGTGATTGCCGAAAAACCTTAAAATTGCTCTACAATATGGGTACTAAACGAAAGGGGGTGGCCCCAGGTTTCAATTGGACTTCGATATATTTCGATAAATTTACTGATAGCTGAGTTATCGGTTGAAATGTGATTGCCCAAAAACCTTAAAATTGCCCACAATATGGGTATCAAACGAAAGGGCACGACACCAGGTTTTAATTTGGACTTCGGTATATATCGATAAATTTATCGATAACTGAGTTACCGGTGAAAACGTGATTGCCCAAAAAATCTTAAAATTTTCCACAACATGGGTATTAAACGAAAGGGGATGGCCACAAGTTTCATTTGAACTTCGATATATTTCGATAAATTTACCGATTACTGAGCCATCAAAGAAAATGTGGTTGCCCAAAAACCTTAAATTTGCCCTACAATATGGCTATCAAACGAATGGTGAAAGCCCCAGGTTTTATTTGGACTTCAGCGTATTTCGATAAATTTATCGATAACTAAGTTATCGGTGAAAATGTGACTGCCCAAAAACCTTAAAATTGCTCTACAATATGGGTACTAAACGAAAGGGAATGGCCCCAGGTTTCATTTGGACCTCAATATATTTCGATAAAGGAATCGATAACTCAGTTATCGGTGAAAATGTGGTTGCTCAAAAACCTTAAATTTTCCCTACAATATGGGTATCAAACGAAAAGGGATGACCCCAGGTTTCATTGGACTTCGATATATTTCGATATATTTATCGATACCTGAGTTAATGGTGAAAATGTGATTGCCGAAAAACCTTAAAATTGCTCTACAATATGGGTACTAAACGAAAGGGGGTGGCCCCAGGTTTCAATTGGACTTCGATATATTTCGATAAATTTACTGATAGCTGAGTTATTGGTTGAAATGTGATTGCCCAAAAACCTTAAAATTGCCCTACAATATGGGTATCAAACGAAAGGGAATGGCCCCAGGTTTCATTTGGACCTCGATATATTTTGATAAATTAATCGATAACTGAGTTATTGGTGAAAATGTGATTGCCGAAAACCTTAAAATTGCTCTACAATATGGGTACTAAACGAAAGGGGGTGGCCCCAGGTTTCAATTGGACTTCGATATATTTCGATAAATTTACTGATAGCTGAGTTATCGGTTGAAATATGATTGCCCAAAAACCTTAAAATTTCCCACAATATGGGTATCAAACGAAAGGGCATGACACCAGGTTTTAATATGGACTTCGATATATTTCGATAAATTTATCGATAACTGAGTTACCGATGAAAACGTGAATGCCCAAAAAACCTTACAATTTTCACAACATGCGCATTGAACAAAAGGGGATGGGCACAAGTTTCATTTGAACTTCGATATATTTCGTTAAATTTACCGATTACTGAGTCATCAATGAAAATATGATTGCCCAAAAACCTTAAATTTGCCCTACAATATGGTTATCAAACGAAAAGTGAAAGCCCCGGTTTTATTTGGACTTCAGCGTATTCGATAAATTTATCGATAACTAAGTTATCAGTGAAAATGTAATTGCCCAAAAACCCTAAAATTGCCCTACAGTATGGGTATCAAACGAAAGGGGATGGCCCCAGGTTTCAATTGGACTTCGATATATTTCCATAAATTTACTGATAGCTGAGTTATCGATTGAAATGTGATTGCCCAAAAACCTTAAAATTGCCCTACAATATGGGTATCAAACGAAAGGGAATGGCCCCATGTTTCATTTGGACCTCGATATATTTCGATAAATTAATCGATAACTGAGTTATTGGTTAAAATGTGATTGCCGAAAAACCTTAAAATTGCTCTACAATATGTGTACTAAACGAAAGGGGGTGGCCCCAGGTTTCAATTGGACTTCGATATATCTCGATAAATTTACTGATAGCTGAGTTATCGGTTGAAATGTGATTGCCAAAAAACCTTAAAATTGCCCTACAATATGGGTATCAAACGAAAGGGAATGGCCCCAGGTTTCATTTGGACCTCGATATATTTCGATAAATTAATCGATAACTGAGTTATTGGTGAAAATGTGATTGCCGAAAAACCTTAAAATTGCTCTACAATATGGGTACTAAACTAAAGGGGGTGGCCTCAGGTTTCATTTGAACTTCGATATATTTCGATAAATTTACCGATTACTGAGCCATCAATGAAAATGTGATTGCCGAAAAACCTTATAATTGCTCTACAATATGGGTAATAAACGAAAGGGGGTGGCCCCAGGTTTCAATTGGACTTCGATATATTTCGATAAATTTATTGATAGCTGAGTTATCAGTTGAAATGTGATTGCCCAAAAACCTTAAAATTGCCCACAATATGGGTATCAAACGAAAGGGCACGACACCAGGTTTTAATTTGGACTTCGATATATTTCGATAAATTTATCGATAACTGAGTTACCAATGAAAACGTGAATGCCCAAAAAACCTTACAATTTTCACAACATGGGTATTAAACGAAAGGGGATGGCCACAAGTTTCATTTGAACTTCGATATATTTCGATAAATTTACCGATTACTGAGCCATCAATGAAAATGTGGTTGCCCAAAAACCTTAAATTTGCCCTACAATATGGCTATCAAACGAAAGGTGAAAGCCCCAGGTTTTACTTGGACTTCAGCGTATTTCGATAAATTTATCGATAACTGAGTTATCGGTGAAAATGTGACTGCCCAAAAACCTTAAAATTGCTCTACAATATGGGTACTAAACGAAAGGGAATGGCCCCAGGTTTCATTTGGACCTCAATATATTTCGATAAATGAATCGATAACTCAGTTATCGGTGAAAATGTGGTTGCTCAAAAACCTTAAATTTTCCCTACAATATTGGTATCAAACGAAAAGGGATGACCCCAGGTTTCATTGGACTTCGATATATTTCGATATATTAATCGATAACTGAGTTAATGGTGAAAATGTGATTGCCGAAAAACTTTAAAATTGCTCTACAATATGGGTAATAAACGAAAGGGGTGGCCCCAGGTTTCAATTGGACTTCGATATATTTCGATAAATTTACTGATAGCTGAGTTATCGGTTGAAATGTGATTGCCCAAAAACCTTAAAATTGCCCTACAATATGGGTATCAAACGAAAGGGAATGGCCCCAGGTTTCATTTGGACCTCGATATATTTCGATAAATTAATCGATAACTGAGTTATTGGTGAAAATGTGATTGCCGAAAACCTTAAAATTGCTCTACAATATGGGTACTAAACGAAAGGGGGTGGCCCCAGGTTTCAATTGGACTTCGATATATTTCGATAAATTTACTGATAGCTGAGTTATCGGTTGAAATGTGATTGCCGAAAACCTTAAAATTGCTCTACAATATGGGTATCAAACGAAAGGGCATGACACCAGGTTTTAATATGGACTTCGATATATTTCGATAAATTTATCGATAACTGAGTTACCGATGAAAACGTGAATGCCCAAAAAACCTTACAATTTTCACAACATGGGCATTGAACAAAAGGGGATGGGCACAAGTTTCATTTGAACTTCGATATATTTCGTTAAATTTACCGATTACTGAGTCATCAATGAAAATATGATTGCCCAAAAACCTTAAATTTGCCCTACAATATGGTTATCAAACGAAAGGTGAAAACCCCGGTTTTATTTGGACTTCAGCGTATTCGATAAATTTATCGATAACTAAGTTATCAGTGAAAATGTAATTGCCCAAAAACCCTAAAATTGCCCTACAGTATGGGTATCAAACGAAAGGGGATGGCCCCAGGTTTCATTTGGACCTCGATATATTTCGATAAATTAATCGATAACTGAGTTATTGGTTAAAATGTGATTGCCGAAAAACCTTAAAATTGCTCTACAATATGGGTACTAAACGTAAGGGGGTGGCCCCAGGTTTCAATTGGACTTCGATATATCTCGATAAATTTACTGATAGATGAGTTATCGGTTGAAATGTGATTGCCAAAAAACCTTAAAATTGCCCTACAATAAGGGTATCAAACGAAAGGGAATGGCCCCAGGTTTCATTTGGACCTCGATATATTTCGATAAATTAATCGATAACTGAGTTATTGGTTAAAATGTGATTGCCGAAAAACCTTAAAATTGCTCTACAATATGGGTACTAAACGAAAGGGGGTGGCCCCAGGTTTCAATTGGACTTCGATATATTTCGATACATTTACTGATAGCTGAGTTATCGGTTGAAATGTGATTGCCCAACAACCTTAAAATTGCCCTACAATATGGGTATCAAGCGAAAGGAAATGGCCCCAGGTTTCATTTGGACCTCGATATATTTCGATAAATTAATCGATAACTGAGTTATTGGTTAAAATGTGATTGCCGAAAAACCTTAAAATTGCTCTACAATATGGGTAATAAACGAAAGGGGGTGGCCCCAGGTTTCAATTGGACTTCGATATATCTCGATAAATTTACTGGTAGATGAGTTATCGGTTGAAATGTGATTGCCAAAAAACCTTAAAATTGCCCTACAATAAGGGTATCAAACGAAAGGGAATGGCCCCAGGTTTCATTTGGACCTCGATATATTTCGATAAATTAATCGATAACTGAGTTATTGGTGAAAATGTGATTGCCGAAAAACCTTAAAATTGCTCTACAATATGGGTACTAAACGAAAGGGGGTGGCCCCAGGTTTCATTTGAACTTCGATATATTTCGATAAATTTACCGATTACTGAGCCATCAATGAAAATGTGATTGCCGAAAAACCTTAAAATTGCTCTACAATGTGGGTACTAAACGAAAGGGGGTGGCCCCAGGTTTCAATTGGACTTCGATATATTTCGATAAATTTACTGATAGCTGAGTTATCGGTTGAAATGTGATTGCCCAAAAACCTTAAAATTGCCCACAATATGGGTATCAAACGAAAGGGCACGACACCAGGATTTAATTTGGACTTCGATATATATCGATAAATTTATCGATAACTGAGTTACCGGTGAAAACGTGATTGCCCAAAAAACCTTAAAATTTTCCACAACATGGGTATTAAACGAAAGGGGATGGCCACAAGTTTCATTTGAACTTCGATATATTTCGATAAATTTACCGATTACTGAGCCATCAATGAAAATGTGGTTGCCCAAAAACCTTAAATTTGCCCTACAATATGGCTATCAAACGAAAGGTGAAAGCCCCAGGTCTTATTTGGACTTCAGCGTATTTCGATAAATTTATCGATAACTGAGTTATCGGTGAAAATGTGATTGCCGAAAAACCTTAAAATTGCTCTACAATATGGGTACTAAACGAAAGGGGGTGGCCCCAGGTTTCAATTGGACTTCGATATATTTCGATAAATTTACTGATAGCTGAGTTATCGGTTGAAATGTGATTGCCCAAAAACCTTAAAATTGCCCTACAATATGGGTATCAAACGAAAGGGAATGGCCCCAGGTTTCATTTGGACCTCGATATATTTCGATAAATTAATCGATAACTGAGTTATTGGTGAAAATGTGATTGCCGAAAAACCTTAAAATTGCTATACAATATGGTTACTAAAAGAAAGGGGGTGGCCCCAGGTTTCAATTGGACTTCGATATATTTCGATAAATTTACTGATAGCTGAGTTATCGGTTGAAATGTGTTTCATTTGGACCTCAATATATTTCGATAAATGAATCGATAACTCAGTTATCAGTGAAAATGTGGTTGCTCAAAAACCTTAAATTTTCCCTACAATATGGGTATCAAACGAAAAGGGATGATCCCAGGTTTCATTTGGACTTCGATATATTTCGATAAATTTATCGATAACTGAGTTATCGGTTGAAATGTGATTGCCCAAAAAACCTTAAAATTTTCCACAACATGGGTATTAAACGAAAGGGGATGGCCACAAGTTTCATTTGAACTTCGATATATTTCGATAAATTTACCGATTACTGAGCCATCAATGAAAATGTGGTTGTCCAAAAACCTTAAATTTGCCCTACAATATGGCTATCAAACGAAAGGTGAAAGCCCCAGGTTTTATTTGGACTTCAGCGTATTTCGATAAATTTATCGATAACTGAGTTATCGGTGAAATTGTGACTGCCCAAAAACCTTAAAATTGCTCTACAATATGGGTACTAAACGAAAGGGAATGGCCCCAGGTTTCATTTGGACCTCAATATATTTCGATAAATGAATCGATAACTCAGTTATCGGTGAAAATGTGGTTGCTCAAAAACCTTAAATTTTCCCTACAATATGGGTATCAAACGAAAAGGGATGACCCCAGGTTTCATTGGACTTCGATATATTTCGATATATTTATCGATAACTGAGTTATTGGTGAAAATGTGATTGCCGAAAAACCTTAAAATTGCTCTACAATATGGGTCCTAAACGAAAGGGGGTGGCCCCAGGTTTCAATTGGACTTCGATATATTTCGATAAATTTACTGATAGCTGAGTTATCGGTTGAAATGTGATTGCCCAAAAACCTTAAAATTGCCCTACAATATGGGTATCAAACGAAAGGGAATGGCCCCAGGTTTCATTTGGACCTCGATATATTTCGATAAATTAATCGATAACTGAGTTATTGGTGAAAATGTGATTGCCGAAAAACCTTAAAATTGCTCTACAATATGGGTACTAAACGAAAGGGGGTGGCCCCAGGTTTCAATTGGACTTCGATATATTTCGATAAATTTACTGATAGCTGAGTTATCGGTTGAAATGTGATTGCCCAAAAACCTTAAAATTGCCCACAATATGGGTATCAAACGAAAGGGCATGACACCAGGTTTTAATATGGACTTCGATATATTTCGATAAATTTATCGATAACTGAGTTACCGATGAAAACGTGAATGCCCAAAAAGCCTTACAATTTTCACAACATGGGCATTGAACAAAAGGGGATGGGCACAAGTTTCATTTGAACTTCGATATATTTCGATAAATTTACCGATTACTGAGTCATCAATGAAGATATGATTGCCCAAAAACCTTAAATTTGCCCTACAATATGGTTATCAAACGAAAGGTGAAAGCCCCGGTTTTATTTGGACTTCAGCGTATTCGATAAATTTATCGATAACTAAGTTATCAGTGAAAATGTAATTGCCCAAAAACCCTAAAATTGCCCTACAGTATGGGTATCAAACGAAAGGGGATGGCCCCAGGTTTCAATTGGACTTCGATATATTTCCATAAATTTACTGATAGCTGCGTTATCGGTTGAAATGTGATTGCCCAAAAACCTTAAAATTGCCCTACAATATGGGTATCAAACGAAAGGGAATGGCCCCAGGTTTCATTTGGACCTCGATATATTTCGATAAATTAATCGATAACTGAGTTATTGGTTAAAATGTGATTGCCGAAAAACCTTAAAATTGCTCTACAATATGGGTACTAAACGAAAGGGGGTGGCCCCAGGTTTCAATTGGACTTCGATATATCTCGATAAATTTAATGATAGCTGAGTTATCGGTTGAAATGTGATTGCCCAAAAACCTTAAAATTGCCCTACAATATGGGTATCAAACGAAAGGGAATGGCCCCAGGTTTCATTTGGACCTCGATATATTTCGATAAATTAATCGATAACTGAGTTATTGGTTAAAATGTGATTGCCGAAAAACCTTAAAATTGCTCTACAATATGTGTACTAAACGAAAGGGGGTGGCCCCAGGTTTCAATTGGACTTCGATATATCTCGATAAATTTACTGATAGCTGAGTTATCGGTTGAAATGTGATTGCCCAAAAACCTTAAAATTGCCCTACAATATGGGTATCAAACGAAAGGGAATGGCCCCAGGTTTCATTTGGACCTCGATATATTTCGATAAATTAATCGATAACTGAGTTATTGGTTAAAATGTGATTGCCGAAAACCTTAAAATTGCTCTACAATATGGGTACTAAACGAAAGGGGGTGGCCCCAGGTTTCAATTGGACTTCGATATATTTCGATAAATTTACTGATAGCTGAGTTATCGGTTGAAATATGATTGCCCAAAAACCTTAAAATTTCCCACAATATGGGTATCAAACGAAAGGGCATGACACCAGGTTTTAATATGGACTTCGATATATTTCGATAAATTTATCGATAACTGAGTTACCGATGAAAACGTGAATGCCCAAAAAACCTTACAATTTTCACAACATGCGCATTGAACAAAAGGGGATGGGCACAAGTTTCATTTGAACTTCGATATATTTCGTTAAATTTACCGATTACTGAGTCATCAATGAAAATATGATTGCCCAAAAACCTTAAATTTGCCCTACAATATGGTTATCAAACGAAAAGTGAAAGCCCCGGTTTTATTTGGACTTCAGCGTATTCGATAAATTTATCGATAACTAAGTTATCAGTGAAAATGTGACTGCCCAAAAACCTTAAAATTGCTCTACAATATGGGTACTAAACGAAAGGGAATGGCCCCAGGTTTCATTTGGACCTCAATATATTTCGATAAAGGAATCGATAACTCAGTTATCGGTGAAAATGTGGTTGCTCAAAAACCTTAAATTTTCCCTACAATATGGGTATCAAACGAAAAGGGATGACCCCAGGTTTCATTGGACTTCGATATATTTCGATATATTAATCGATAACTGAGTTAATGGTGAAAATGTGATTGCCGAAAAACTTTAAAATTGCTCTACAATATGGGTAATAAACGAAAGGGGTGGCCCCAGGTTTCAATTGGACTTCGATATATTTCGATAAATTTACTGATAGCTGAGTTATCGGTTGAAATGTGATTGCCCAAAAACCTTAAAATTGCCCTACAATATGGGTATCAAACGAAAGGGAATGGCCCCAGGTTTCATTTGGACCTCGATATATTTCGATAAATTAATCGATAACTGAGTTATTGGTGAAAATGTGATTGCCGAAAACCTTAAAATTGCTCTACAATATGGGTACTAAACGAAAGGGGGTGGCCCCAGGTTTCAATTGGACTTCGATATATTTCGATAAATTTACTGATAGCTGAGTTATCGGTTGAAATGTGATTGCCGAAAACCTTAAAATTGCTCTACAATATGGGTATCAAACGAAAGGGCATGACACCAGGTTTTAATATGGACTTCGATATATTTCGATAAATTTATCGATAACTGAGTTACCGATGAAAACGTGAATGCCCAAAAAACCTTACAATTTTCACAACATGGGCATTGAACAAAAGGGGATGGGCACAAGTTTCATTTGAACTTCGATATATTTCGTTAAATTTACCGATTACTGAGTCATCAATGAAAATATGATTGCCCAAAAACCTTAAATTTGCCCTACAATATGGTTATCAAACGAAAGGTGAAAACCCCGGTTTTATTTGGACTTCAGCGAATTCGATAAATTTATCGATAACTAAGTTATCAGTGAAAATGTAATTGCCCAAAAACCCTAAAATTGCCCTACAGTATGGGTATCAAACGAAAGGGGATGGCCCCAGGTTTCATTTGGACCTCGATATATTTCGATAAATTAATCGATAACTGAGTTATTGGTTAAAATGTGATTGCCGAAAAACCTTAAAATTGCTCTACAATATGGGTACTAAACGTAAGGGGGTGGCCCCAGGTTTCAATTGGACTTCGATATATCTCGATAAATTTACTGATAGATGAGTTATCGGTTGAAATGTGATTGCCAAAAAACCTTAAAATTGCCCTACAATAAGGGTATCAAACGAAAGGGAATGGCCCCAGGTTTCATTTGGACCTCGATATATTTCGATAAATTAATCGATAACTGAGTTATTGGTTAAAATGTGATTGCCGAAAAACCTTAAAATTGCTCTACAATATGGGTACTAAACGAAAGGGGGTGGCCCCAGGTTTCAATTGGACTTCGATATATTTCGATACATTTACTGATAGCTGAGTTATCGGTTGAAATGTGATTGCCCAACAACCTTAAAATTGCCCTACAATATGGGTATCAAGCGAAAGGAAATGGCCCCAGGTTTCATTTGGACCTCGATATATTTCGATAAATTAATCGATAACTGAGTTATTGGTTAAAATGTGATTGCCGAAAAACCTTAAAATTGCTCTACAATATGGGTAATAAACGAAAGGGGGTGGCCCCAGGTTTCAATTGGACTTCGATATATCTCGATAAATTTACTGGTAGATGAGTTATCGGTTGAAATGTGATTGCCAAAAAACCTTAAAATTGCCCTACAATAAGGGTATCAAACGAAAGGGAATGGCCCCAGGTTTCATTTGGACCTCGATATATTTCGATAAATTAATCGATAACTGAGTTATTGGTGAAAATGTGATTGCCGAAAAACCTTAAAATTGCTCTACAATATGGGTACTAAACGAAAGGGGGTGGCCCCAGGTTTCATTTGAACTTCGATATATTTCGATAAATTTACCGATTACTGAGCCATCAATGAAAATGTGATTGCCGAAAAACCTTAAAATTGCTCTACAATGTGGGTACTAAACGAAAGGGGGTGGCCCCAGGTTTCAATTGGACTTCGATATATTTCGATAAATTTACTGATAGCTGAGTTATCGGTTGAAATGTGATTGCCCAAAAACCTTAAAATTGCCCACAATATGGGTATCAAACGAAAGGGCACGACACCAGGATTTAATTTGGACTTCGATATATATCGATAAATTTATCGATAACTGAGTTACCGGTGAAAACGTGATTGCCCAAAAAACCTTAAAATTTTCCACAACATGGGTATTAAACGAAAGGGGATGGCCACAAGTTTCATTTGAACTTCGATATATTTCGATAAATTTACCGATTACTGAGCCATCAATGAAAATGTGGTTGCCCAAAAACCTTAAATTTGCCCTACAATATGGCTATCAAACGAAAGGTGAAAGCCCCAGGTCTTATTTGGACTTCAGCGTATTTCGATAAATTTATCGATAATTGAGTTATCGGTGAAAATGTGATTGCCGAAAAACCTTAAAATTGCTCTACAATATGGGTACTAAACGAAAGGGGGTGGCCCCAGGTTTCAATTGGACTTCGATATATTTCGATAAATTTACTGATAGCTGAGTTATCGGTTGAAATGTGATTGCCCAAAAACCTTAAAATTGCCCTACAATATGGGTATCAAACGAAAGGGAATGGCCCCAGGTTTCATTTGGACCTCGATATATTTCGATAAATTAATCGATAACTGAGTTATTGGTGAAAATGTGATTGCCGAAAAACCTTAAAATTGCTCTACAATATGGTTACTAAAAGAAAGGGGGTGGCCCCAGGTTTCAATTGGACTTCGATATATTTCGATAAATTTACTGATAGCTGAGTTATCGGTTGAAATGTGTTTCATTTGGACCTCAATATATTTCGATAAATGAATCGATAACTCAGTTATCAGTGAAAATGTGGTTGCTCAAAAACCTTAAATTTTCCCTACAATATGGGTATCAAACGAAAAGGGATGACCCCAGGTTTCATTGGACTTCGATATATTTCGATATATTAATCGATAACTGAGTTAATGGTGAAAATGTGATTGCCGAAAAACTTTAAAATTGCTCTACAATATGGGTAATAAACGAAAGGGGTGGCCCCAGGTTTCAATTGGACTTCGATATATTTCGATAAATTTACTGATAGCTGAGTTATCGGTTGAAATGTGATTGCCCAAAAACCTTAAAATTGCCCTACAATATGGGTATCAAACGAGAGGGAATGGCCCCAGGTTTCATTTGGACCTCGATATATTTCGATAAATTAATCGATAACTGAGTTATTGGTGAAAATGTGATTGCCGAAAAACCTTAAAATTGCTCTACAATATGGGTCCTAAACGAAAGGGGGTGGCCCCAGGTTTCAATTGGACTTCGATATATTTCGATAAATTTACTGATAGCTGAGTTATCGGTTGAAATGTGATTGCCCAAAAACCTTAAAATTGCCCTACAATATGGGTATCAAACGAAAGGGAATGGCCCCAGGTTTCATTTGGACCTCGATATATTTCGATAAATTAATCGATAACTGAGTTATTGGTGAAAATGTGATTGCCGAAAAACCTTAAAATTGCTCTACAATATGGGCACTAAACGAAAGGGGGTGGCCCCAGGTTTCAATTGGACTTCGATATATTTCGATAAATTTACTGATAGCTGAGTTATCGGTTGAAATGTGATTGCCCAAAAACCTTAAAATTGCCCACAATATGGGTATCAAACGAAAGGGCATGACACCAGGTTTTAATATGGACTTCGATATATTTCGATAAATTTATCGATAACTGAGTTACCGATGAAAACGTGAATGCCCAAAAAGCCTTACAATTTTCACAACATGGGCATTGAACAAAAGGGGATGGGCACAAGTTTCATTTGAACTTCGATATATTTCGATAAATTTACCGATTACTGAGTCATCAATGAAAATATGATTGCCCAAAAACCTTAAATTTGCCCTACAATATGGTTATCAAACGAAAGGTGAAAGCCCCGGTTTTATTTGGACTTCAGCGTATTCGATAAATTTATCGATAACTAAGTTATCAGTGAAAATGTAATTGCCCAAAAACCCTAAAATTGCCCTACAGTATGGGTATCAAACGAAAGGGGATGGCCCCAGGTTTCAATTGGACTTCGATATATTTCCATAAATTTACTGATAGCTGCGTTATCGGTTGAAATGTGATTGCCCAAAAACCTTAAAATTGCCCTACAATATGGGTATCAAACGAAAGGGAATGGCCCCAGGTTTCATTTGGACCTCGATATATTTCGATAAATTAATCGATAACTGAGTTATTGGTTAAAATGTGATTGCCGAAAAACCTTAAAATTGCTCTACAATATGGGTACTAAACGAAAGGGGGTGGCCCCAGGTTTCAATTGGACTTCGATATATCTCGATAAATTTAATGATAGCTGAGTTATCGGTTGAAATGTGATTGCCCAAAAACCTTAAAATTGCCCTACAATATGGGTATCAAACGAAAGGGAATGGCCCCAGGTTTCATTTGGACCTCGATATATTTCGATAAATTAATCGATAACTGAGTTATTGGTGAAAATGTGATTGCCGAAAAACCTTAAAATTGCTCTACAATATGGGTACTAAACGAAAGGGGGTGGCCCCAGGTTTCATTTGAACTTCGATATATTTCGATAAATTTACCGATTACTGAGCCATCAATGAAAATGTGATTGCCCAAAAACCTTAAATTTGCCCTACAATATGGCTATCAAACGAAAGGTGAAAGCCCCAGGTTTTATTTGGACTTCAGCGTATTTCGATAAATTTATCGATAACTGAGTTATCGGCGAAAATGTGACTGTCCAAAAACCTTAAAATTGCCCTACAATATGGGTAACAAACGAAAGTACTCCAGGTTTCATTTGGATTTCGATATATTTCGATAAATTTATCGATAACTGAGATATCGGTGAAGGTGTGATTGCCCAAAAACTTTAAAATGCCCTACAATATGTGTAACAAACGAAAAGGAAAGGCTGCAGGTTTCACTTGGACTTCGGTATTTTTCTATAAATTTATCGATAACTAAGTTATCGGTGAAAATGTAATTGCCCAAAAACCTTAAAATTGCCCTACAATATGGGTATCAAACGAAAGGGAATGGCCCCAGTTTTCATTTGGACTTCAACATGTTTCGATAAATTTAGCGATTACTGAGTCATCAATGAAAATGTGATTGCCCAAAAACCTTAAATATGCCCACAATATGGGTATCAATTGAAAGGGCATGACACCAGGTTTTAATTTGGACTTCGATATATTTCGACAAATTTATCGAAAACTGAGTTACCGGTGAAAACGTGATTGCCCAAAAAACCTTAAAATTTTCACAACATGGGCATTGAACAAAAGGGGATGGGCACAAGTTTCATTTGAACTTCGATATATTTCGATAAATTTACCGATTACTGAGTCATCAATGAAAATATGATTGCCCAAAAACCTTAAATTTGCCCTACAATATGGTTATCAAACGAAAGGTGAAAGCCCCGGTTTTATTTGGACTTCAGCGTATTTCGATAAATTTATCGATAATTAAGTTATCAGTGAAAATGTAATTGCCCAAAAACCCTAAAATTGCCCTACAGTATGGGTATCAAACGAAAGGGGATGGCCCCAGTTTTCATTTGGACTTCAATATATTTCGATAAATTTTTCGATAACTAAGTTACCGGTGAAGACGAGATGGCTCAAAAGGCTTAAAATTGCCCGACAATATATTTCGATAAATTTATCGATAACTGAGGTATCGGTGAAAATGTGATTGCCAAAAACCTTAAAATTGCCCTACAACATGGGTACTAAACGAAAGGGGATGGCCCCAGGTTTAATTTGGACTGCGATATATTTCGATAAATTTATCGATAACTGAGTTATCAGTCGAAATGGGATTGCCCACAAACCTTAAATTTTCCCTACAGTATTGGTATAAAACGAAGGGGATGACCCCAGGTTTCATTTGGACTTCGATATATTTCGATAAATTTATCGATAACTGAGTTATCGGTGAAAATGTTATTGAACAAAAACCTTAAAATTACCTTACAATATGAGTATCAAACGAAAGGGAATGGCCCCAGGTTTCATTTGGACCTCAATATATTTCGATAAATGAATCGATAACTGAGTTATCGGTGAAAATGTGGTTGCTCAAAAACCTTAAATTTTCCCTACAATATGGGTATCAAATGAAAAGGGATGACCCCAGGTTTCATTTTGACTTCGATATATTTCGATAAATTTATCGATAACTGAGTTATTGGTGAAAATGTGATTGCCGAAAAACCTTAAAATTGCTCTACAATATGGGCACTAAACGAAAGGGGGTGGCCCCAGGTTTCAATTGGACTCCGATATATTTCGATAAATTTACTGATAGCTGACTTATCGGTTGAAATGTGATTGCCCAAAAACCTTAAAATTACCCTACAATATGGGTATCAAACGAAAGGGAATGGCCCCAACTTGCGCACATGAAAATTTTTGGAACAAAAGTAATGGTGCTCGATAAAAATCCAGGTAAAAATAAACTTGCTCCTAGGGCTGTGCAAGGTATATTCGTTGGATATCCGCGAGATAGAAAGGGCTATCGTGTATGGGTTCCTAACAGTCATCAAATAGTTTATGCCCGAGATGTAAAGTTTTTAGAAATGGATCTACCACAGTTACCACAATCGAGGGTGGATGACGAGTGGTTGTTGTCTAACAGGGAAGAGAGCATTGATAATGATGTACAAAAGGTTGTTGAATTTTCCCCTCCGAAATTGCAAGAAGATGATTGCGTAAATAAGTGTGGCTCTAAATTTGACTCCGTTAAGGATGTCGAGCCGGAAGCAATTAGAACAGCTGGAAGACCAAGGCTTATTCGTACTGGCCGCAGAGGGCGTCCACGAAAAGTGTTTACTTCTCGCAACTCAGAAGAGAGTAACATACCACCACAAGTTTTAGATGGTGGGTTGCCAGATGATCAGGTTGATGATCTAAGTGATGATGTATTTGCTGGAATAGAACAGGAAATTGACACTAGGTGCGCTTTGAATGGTCCCGAGCGGGATCGCGAGGTTGGAGACAGTCCGACTGATGTTAGCATTATCAACGCATTTTGACCTTAAAGTTTGGCAGTTCGACGTGGTTACAGCATACCTCAATGGCCTTCTCGATGAAGAGGTATTAATGAAAATCCCAAACATGTTGCCTGAGATACTTAAGAGTATTGCATCCAAACAGGGCGATAATTGGCATGCGCGCTAGAAATATGCTAACAAATATAGACAATGGAGGCAACGTGTGTAAGCTTAAAAAGGCATTATATGGGCTAAAGCAGTCTGGCCGTCAATGGTATATCAAACTCAGAACAAAGCGTTCTGAAATAGGTCTAGAACCTTTGAAAAATGAACCATGTTTATTTTCTGGTACAATCAGTAATGCATTTTGCTTATTGTTGGTGTACGTTGACGACTTGTTGATTGCGTCAAACAGCTTGGAGTGTATTAAAAACGTTAAGCACCAACTTTTACAAGAATTCGAAATAAAAGATTTGGGCCAAGCGAAATATTGTTTGGGAGTGGAAATTAATCAATTTGCAGGCCATATTGACCTGCGGCAAACCGGTTACATAATGAATCTGTTGAAACAGTACGGTATGGAGGACTGCAATCCTGTGATGACGCCTTCCGAAGTAAATGTAAAGTTTCCAGATTCGAAAAACAAGCTGGCCGCTGGAAATCAGTAGAGAGAAATGATCGGAGGTTTGATGTATATGTCAGTGGCAACGAGACCTGACATTGCTAACACTGTGTCACGGTTAGCACAGTACGTTACTAACCCATCTATGTGTCATTGGTTAGCTGCGAAGAGAGTTCTTAGATATCTTGCTGGCTCGGCGCACAAGGGATTGATGTTTCGCAAAACTGATAGTCCGCTGATTGGCTACGCGGATGCTGATTGGGGAGGTTGTACTCTCGATCGACGTTCATATACCGGCTACGTATTTTTGCTTAGCGGTGCTGCGATCACCTGGAAGTCACAAAAGCAACGCACAGTCGCACTATCATCTACCGAAGCAGAGTATATCAGCTTGGCAGAAGCAGCAAAAGAGGCAATTTATTTACGAAGTTTATTAACTGAACTCGGCCTAGAAGAGTTTATCGACATAACGATTTTTGTCGACAACAAGGGAGCGCAATGTTTGGCAAGTGACCCAGTGTTTCATTCACGCACGAAGCACATAGACATTAAACATCATTTTATTCGTGAAACAGTCGCTGCTAAGCATTTGAAGCTGCAACACATATCAACTCAAAATATGGTGGCAGATGTAATGACGAAACCACTACCAAAAGTTAGTCATGAGAGATGCTTGAGTGGACTTGGATTTACTACTGGAGGTGACCTGTATCTTGAGAGGGCGTGTTGAATATATTTCATTATTCTCCCAAGTAACAATATGCATGTCGATATTGCATCTCTGTTCAACTGTCATCAATCTACTTTTCATATTCCTTTTTATTAATCTTCTTTTGTATTTTTCAATTGATACACACCTAAAAATTATATTGTGAACTATAAAAGTCCGTGTTTTTATTTAAATCGGAAATTTCTACGCTAATCGCATTATTTTGTCATTAGACTCCATTTTTACCTAGGAAATCGAATTTCCGTATACGAGACGAAAAAGCCAAAACTAGATATTTTTTAGCCCATACGTATATAAAAAGTACTTATGTCCGTCATTAAGCTGCAGTTTTGACTAGAAATTCGATTTTCGAGATGCTAGTTCCAAAAATGAATTTTTGGCCCACCCTAATGTACATACGAGGTGTGTTCAAAAAGTATCGCGAATTTTGAATTTTCGCTGGTTGTGTATATTCGAATTTAAAATTTTTTGTGGCGTTATGTTGGTACTCATGTCTCTCACTTATGCCGACAAGCTCGGCTATTTTGAATGTTCAGTTAATTGTTGCCAGCTGCTTTGCTTGCACGTGTTTTGGATCGTCTTCGATTTTTACCTATTCAAAAAAATGGATCAAAGAACCTGTATCAAATTTTGTGTGAAAAACGAAATTAACCCTAGAACACACACCCGGGTACAAATGTATCCACTTTCAACTTTGAAGTGTTGTAACTTTTGAACCGCTATACCTCTATACCGCTAACTTCGGATCTAGGAAGATTATTTATTTTTGAGTTCAAATTCAAAATTTGAACCAGATCGGACCATTGGTTCAGGAGCTACAGCCTTCCAAACACATTATATACGTAAACACACACCCGGGATACGTTTGTACCCCAATAGTAAAAATCCTCATAATAATCAAAAAAAACATTTTTTATATTATTTTTTTATTTTAAAAATTAAAAATATTCATTTCACACATTAGATTATTGACTTTTATTATAAAAATTATAAAAATGCATCTTATATCTAAGGAAAATCATGGCAATTAGAGCAATTTGTTGATGTGACCGAATGTTCAAGACACATTGGCTTCTTACATTTGGCGCACAGTTTTCTGGTTTTTCTACGGCGTTTTTCCTCTTGTGCGTAACATAAATAGCAAGATCCGCACACAGGTTTAGGTGTGCGCGCTGCGGCAGATGTTGATGCTGCTGTTGACACCATTGATTCCACCGGTCGGTTGAAATATGCTTCAATAGCAATTTTAGTCGAAAAATTTCGCGTCACTTGACGATTTATGGCTCTGGCTTCAATAATGGGCATACACAATGCTTCAGCCAAGCTGCGCAGGATCAGCTTACGCTTGTTTGATCTCCAAGGCAACATAGGGTTATTCAAATCGTAGACAATGTAGGCTGCAAGAGCTGTAATGTCCAACATGTTGAAGAACATCGCTAGTGGCCATCGTTTTGTTTACCTTTGTGTTGGATATTCCGCAAACATTTGGTCCATTCGATCAACACCACCTTTGGTACGATTATAATATTCAATTATTTCAGGTTTCCCACTGTCAGCTATTTCAGCATCATTATGCATGGTCGAAAGCAAAATTACTGCTTTATTTTTTTTGGGAACATGAGAGCACATTGTCACATTATTTTTGAAGCCAAATGTCGTTGAACCAATTGTCCTGTTTTTGTTCGGCTTCATTTCTTGAGGAATATACATATGATTTGTTTTTCCTCAAAACTCCAACGATCGTGAGTTTCCAGGTGAGAAGCAGTTCTGCAACTGGCAAGGTCGTAAACAAATTGTCCATTGTAATGTTTCGGCCACTTCCTTGGTATTTGGCAGGCAAATTCTTCACCACTCGTTCGCCTTGGTTCGTTTCCCTACCAGTTTCTGCTTGGCCAGTATATATTTGTCCATGCAGTGGATATGCATTTGTGGCATCGCAAATCCACCAAACCTTGATACCATATTTAGCAGGTTTTGACGGTATGTACTGCGTAAACCGTGTGCGTCCACGGTAAGGAAATAATTGTTCATCAATCGTCAAGCATGAGCTGGGCTTATAATGTGCAGCAAGATTATTGTTCATCATCGTCCACAACTCACTGATCGGTGCTGCTTTATGAGTTAGTAAGCGTGTTGCACGAGTGTTTTTATCGTCAAATCTTAGGAACCGCAATATCGAACAGAAACGGTTGACTCCCATTGTGGCGCGATATAAAGGATAGTTTTTGACGCTCCATAAATCTCGAACATGTTCTCCATTGCTATGGTTCGCACCAGTCATAATAAGTATGCCAAAAAATGCATACAGCTCTGTTATTGACACAGGCATCCATGACTTAGGAGTTGTGTTTGGATGCGCATTGTTGTAAGCATCATAAGTTTCTTTTGCTAACTTATTTGTGTGGCGCATAATTATATCAGCCATTTGAACGTTCATGAAACATTTCAGTGCATCTAGCTGGTCCAGAACGTTCTCTTATAATATTTTGTCTGAGTACCTGACGACTTACATTTGGTTCTTTCATCCACTCAGTACCATCACGTGCAACAAATTTTTCGTCACTAGCAGGTAATTCATTATTTTCTTCTACTTCTTCTTCATCATCCTCATAGACCGTTAATCAGGTAATACTTCTGCGGCACTTTGCGAAACTTCAGCATCGTCATCATCAATTTCAATGTCATTGATTTGAATTTCTTCTTCATCTTCTGAGTCAAAATCATAGGGAGCGTCATCGTCACAAATTTCATCAAATAAAGATTGTATATATGATTCTCGCTGTTCCTCAGTTAGCCTGCATAATAAAAAAATTATTATATGTTTACATAGTTGCTTATTTTACAATAATGAAAATATCAAAGGCATCATTTATAACAACACCTCGTGTGAAAACAACCCTTGCAGCTGCATTTAAAATACAAAACCCAATTATACCAGTGTATTTGCTACCTACGCTGTTCAAACACGGAGGCGAAGAGCTGGTAAAAAGCATGCATCAGCTCTTATGCAGAATATGGTCAGACGAGTGCATGCCTCCAGATTGGAATTTAAGTGTGCTCTGCGCAATCCACAAGAAAGGCGATCCCGCCAACCGCACCAACTACCGCGGAATCAGCCTTCTTAATATCGCATATAAGGTTCTTTCTAGCGTATTGTGTGAAAGACTGAAGCCCATCGTAGACAAGCTGATTGGACCTTATCAGTGTGGCTTTAGACCTGGTAAGTCTACCATCGACCAGATTTTCACGATACGCCAAATCCTGGAGAAGACCCATGATAAAAGAATCGACACACACCATCTCTTTGTCGATTTCAAAGCCGCTTTTGACAGCGCAAAAAGGAGTTGCCTGTATGCCGCCATGTCTGAATTTGACTTCCCTGCAAAGCTTATACGGCTTTGCCAAATGACGTTGAGCAATACTAACAGCTCCGTCAGAGTCGGGAAGGACCTCTCTGAGCCATTTGAAACCAAACGAGGCTTCAGACAGGGCGACTCCCTTTCGTGCGATTTCTTCAACCTGATGCTGGAGAAGATAATTCGAGCAGCAGAGCTAAACCGCAATGGTACAATTTATTACAAGAGCGTGCAATTGCTGGCGTATGCCGATGATATTGATATCATTGGCCTTAACAACCGCGCCGTAAGCGCTGCCTTCTCTGGACTGGATAAAGAAGCGAAAAAAGTGGGTCTTGCGGTCAACGAGGACAAGACGAAGTATTTGCTGTCATCAAAGAAAGAATCGGCGCACCTGCGCCTTGGCAGCCACGTCACTGTTGATAGTTACAAATTTGAAACTGTGAGGGACTTCGTCTATTTGGGAACCAGCATTAACACCGAAAATAATATCAGTCTAGAAATCCAACGGAGAATCACTCTTGCGAACAAGTGCTACTTTGGACTGAGTAGGCAATTGAGAAGTAAAGTCCTCTCTCGAAGAACAAAGATCACGCTCTATAAGTCTCTCATCATACCTGTCCTGATGTATGGCTCAGATTCATGGACAATGTCAAGAGAAGATGAGATGGCCCTTGGAGTATTTGAGAGAAAAGTTCTCCGGAAGATTTATGGTCCTTCCCGTGATGCCGACGGCGAGTATCGAAGGAGATTTAACGATGAGCTGTACGAGCTTTACGCAGATCTGACCATAGTCCAGCGAATTAAAGCCCAAAGGCTCCGCTGGCTGGGTCACGTCATGCGAATGGACAAAGAAGCTCCAGCCCAGAAGGTTTTCCAATCGTCACCCGAATTCGGCAGCAGAGGAAGGGGGAGGCCTCGACTGAGATGGAAACAACAGGTGGAGGATGACTTGAACTCCCTTGGGGTTTCTAATTGGCGTCAGTTATCGCTAAAAAGGAATGACTGGCGTGCTTTGATAGGCGACGGCCAAAATCGCTTAGGCGGTTAAGCGCCAATAAATGATGATGATGATTTGCTACCTACGTACCCATACCTTGCGCGACCTTTTTGCACATATCTTTTGAACCAGGTAGAATATTTATTTATCTATTTATTTATTTCACTTTAATCTAGAAATATGACAATTTCACACAGATTACTAAAAACAGCTACTAATGTATATGAACTTATAAACTAAAAAATAACTTATGTATATAATTCATTTAATAACAATTTAAAAGAATACTTTGTGGAGGAAAAATCCAGCCAAGCATGATTAGAAAGCGAATTAAATTCTTTCAGGGCTCTAAAAATTGGAGCGTTAGCAGCGTAATTAGTTCTAACCATATCCAACCGGAAAATCCCATGACTCCGCAAACTTCTTTGTGGAATATTAAATCTAATTCTGCTGAGTAAAACAGGGGAGTCAATTACTCCATTAATTAGATCAAAGACAAAAGTCAGAGACAGAATTGACCGTCTACTATCCAAAGACTTTAAATGAATAAGCAAACAGCGACTCCTGTATGAAGGAGTTGGATCAGTAAAGTGCAAATACCTTAAAGCATATCGGACAAAAACTTTTTGTACTCTCTCAAGCCTAACAATATGACATTCATAGTAGGGTCTCCAAATAAAAACAGCATATTCGAGCTTAGATCGTACAAGCGATGTATATAACATTTTCAGAGTATACGGATCTGTAAAATCGGAGCTAAAACGTCTAATGAAAGCAAGAACAGCATATGACTTCGCAATTATGTAGTTAAAGTGGCTTTGAAAAGAAAAACTAGAGTCAAATACCACACCAAGGTCTTTAATTTCACTAATACTGGATAGCTGAAACCCTCCTATTTTAAAGAGTGGAATGAAAACCTAGAGCTCTTAGTTTCAAAATTAGGATAATGTGATTTACTTTGTCAAATGCTTTTGAGAAATCTGTGTATACAGTATCAACTTGAACCCGATTATGAAATGCAGAAATGCAGTAAAACTGCTAGGTTAGAGACAGTTGATCTACCTTTAACAAAGCCGTGTTGATCAATGGAGATCAACCGCTTTACTGCAAAGTACATTTTATTTTTTACTATAATTTCAAACAATTTCGAGATTGATTAAAGTTTAGATATTGGTCGATAATTAACGACATTGTTTTTATTGCCACTTTTAAAAACCGGAGTTATGGAACATACTTTCCAGGCATCAATAAAAACATCCTGCTCAAGCGATTTGTTGAACAAAAGTAACAATGGGGAAACAAATGCTGAACAATTTTTAAATAGATACGATGAAAATCCATCAACATCAGCTTTAGTAGATGTTTTAAGTTGAAGAATTCCTTCAGAAACATCAGCAAGCGTCAAGGTTAACGATCCAAAATTTATTGAAGACTTTACATCTGTATGATACACCTGATCCTGGTCAGAGTCGACATCGAAATTAGAGCTGAAAAAGTCAGCAAAGAGATTTGCTGCCTCAGCAGTAGAGCGTGCATGAGTTTCATTGAGATATACAACGGAGGGAATGTTAGAACAAGATTTTCTGGATTTGACATCGCCAAAAAGATCTAGGATTTTGTTTGATATCCAACTCGAACTTACGAATATAATTTCGCTTTAGAACCATATCCATGCACTTAAATTTCCTTGAAAAGTACCGATATTTATCTTTATGAGCAAAAGACTTTGAAAATTTGAATTTTTTGAAATATTTGTTTCTTAAATTTTTAAGTTTTGACAGCTCCCTGGTATGCCATGGAATTTTATAACGACTTTTTTTCATAACAGGAATATGACTTTTACAGATTTCACTTATTCTTTGCTTAAAAATTTCATAACAACTGGCAACTTCAACCCTGGAAAATATTGAGTACCAATCTATTGAGTTAATTTCAAAATTGACCATGTCAACCGAAAATTAAGAGGAATATTATCAGTACATATTTGGTTAAAGTTATAAAATTCGACCTTTAGTATAAGTGGTATATGGTGTAAACCAGGATTAGACAAGGGGTCAAGGCATTCCAACAGGGAGACATTTATGTTATCTTTAATAAAGATTAGATCCAAAATACGCGAAAGATTGGTTAAGAAGCCATTTATTTGAAAAATGCCACAACTCAACAGGTTGTCGATCAAATAAATTTTAGATATACTATTAACGTTATTTGGGTATAGGGTATTAATCTCATCAGTATTGGACCACTCAATATTGCCCAAATTGAAATCACCAAGTATACAGATATTATCACTAAAAGAAGCTAAAGCTACAATGTTATCCATGTGCGCCCTATACAATACATCATTGCTTGACGGAGGAATGTAGGATGCCCAGATCAAAATATCAGAAACACCTTTCACCAACACGCATAATTGATCCAACATTGTATCATCATTCTGTAATTTTACAAGCGACGAGCGGTATTTCCGTTGAACCGCAATCAAGACACCACAACCTCTACTTTGACCAGTTTTGACATAATCACGGTCTTTGCGAAAGACATTAAATAAATTAGCATCAAAGTATTCATTGTCGAAGAAACTATCATTTAGCCAGGTCTCTATGAGCACAAAAATGTCATAATCCAGGTGTGAACTCAAAGCAAAAAGCTGCTTGGATTTAGTCCTCAACCCAGAAACATTATGAAAATAGATACTCAACTTTTTAGGAGGACTACTGACATCCGACTTAGTTATTGCTGTTTCGGTGATGCACCTTCGAGGTGAAAAAAACGAAAAGGGCGTATTTTTACATATTCAGGCCATATCGCTGGATTTAACACCTTTTCGTAGGAGCATTCAGACACACCTAATTTGAAGCTAACTCGTTTAACTTCACTTAGGGGAATATTCTTTTTCACGAGTGTATGACACATCAGTAATCCGGTTTCAATTTTAGCATGACTTGAGACATAAGCTAAAAAGTCAGCTTCCTTTAGGGTTGCTAGATTCTGAAGTGGAAAAGGAAGGACTTTTCTATTTCGATACAAAAAAAAGAAGGACACACGTAAAAAAAGAAGGACGGTTTTTTTTGGACAATTCGCTAAGTCTTGCCAAATGCACGGAATGCACGAAATGTATGGATCCTACGCCAAAATATGCAAGACTACGAGAGCATCCCTCACTGAGTTTGCTGTAACATCGATAACAAACGTCAAAAACTGAGCAAATTTTTACTAGTTTTCTGAAACAACGTTGGCGCTGACAATTACTTTTACTTTTTGTGAGAAAAAAGAGAGGATTGAGAGAAATACAGGGTTGCCTTCTTATTTCCTACAATTCTTGCACTAATATAAACATAGTTTAGAGCTTTGTATAAATTGCACGGATTGCATATATTTTTTTGCGTGTATTTTGTTGTTGTGACTTTACAATCCGTGCAATCCGTACAATCCGTGCATCGTTTGCAAGACTTGGCGAATCCCCTATTGTTTTAAATTAACAAAAAGCGAACATACATTTATTCTCATATTTGAGATCGTTTTCAAATATATTGTAGGTACAAACAAGGTAATCTACGATACCAAAAGACGAAGGTTAATGGTAGAAATGCATTTGATATTTATGAAATTTTTAAAGACTAAGAAATTCCCAAACAACAACAAATGCGAACATTTTTTTCTAACTGCTCTTGTTTGGCCTTTCATATTAAAATATTTTTAGAAAAATTAAAAATCATGGTCGACCAGAAAAGAGAAAGTTCTACATCAAACATATATAGTAGAATGGGCAAAAAAAAAAGAACTTTCGTTTTTTTCAAAAATTAAATTGATTTTCTTTTTAAGAAAGGTGAAAAAAATTTACTGTAATTTTTCAGATTTTTAAATTAAAGTCTAGAGGTCTATCATCGCTACTTTAGATTTTACAGACTTAACCTCCACTTTGGTATAAACTGGGCCAAAAAAAAAAGAATTTCATATTTTTCAAAAATTAGGTATATTGATTTTCTTTTTAAGAAAGGTGAAAAAATTACTGTAATTTTTCAGATTTTTAAATTAAAGTCTAGAGGTCTATCATCACCAGTTTAGATTTTACAGACTTCACGTCCAATTTGGTATAAAAACGACAAATCACTGTTGAAAAATACCATTTACTTGAACATATTTTTGTAGGGAATTGAATTCCCTATAAAAGCTGCTTAGACTGAAATGTTTTTTGGATTTCCCGATTTTGGTTTGAAAATTTGCGAAACATGAAAAAATCAACATTGAATAAAACTAAATACATATTCTTGAGGGAAATTGGCTGCTGAATCCGAATTCGATGTCAGAATCCAACAACGGGACCGAGGTTCGGCCCTTACCTTGCAAGAAAGTCCAATATTATTTTGTGATGGTTTTGTTTAGGTTAGAGAAGAACTGCGACCTGTTAGGCTAATTCTGATCACGGATTTGGATTTAGCTCGCCAAAATACATGAAAATTAATGTATTGAGTTCACAGGTCTGTCGCCTTTTTGTGTTTTATGTGGCTGCGCCATTTGAAGACTGTAAAACTACACCTTCGAAGAGAATGGCTTTATTATGCAAAAATATGTTTGAACGTATATGAGAAATGTATATTTTTGGTTATAATATTGATCATATAATGATAAATAATCTGTAGAATATCTATTAAAAAAATCAGATCAAAAACACCAAAAAAATACGGAAATATGATTTTTTTTTCTATTTAATACTAAACAAGTTTTGAAAAAGTAACAAAGAAAGTTGTTTTGCCTTTTTTGTAGCCCACTCTATTTCCTTTAAGAATCTGTATATTTCTCTGTTGTACATGGATATTTGCATTTTTGACAATTTTTGAAAGAATAAATGGGAAATCGAAAAAACATGCTAATATTTGAGGGTAGAATACTAGAAAACGGCTAGTCTGAGAAAATTTTGGTCAATGCAAATTTTGTAGGGAATTCGATTTCCTTCAAAAGTTTGTTCAGATAAATGATGTTTTACAACAATGGTTTGTCGTTTTTATACCAAATGTCTGTAAAATCTAAACTAGCGATGATAGACCTCTAGACTTTAATTCAAAAATCTGAAAAAATTACAGTAATTTTTTTCACCTTTCTTAAAAAGAAAATCAATATAATTTTTGGGAAAAAAAGAAATTTTTAATTTTTGGCCCAGTCTAATATATACATATATGTATTTACCACGTATTCACATTTAAATGCAAAAAAAAAAAAAAAATGCATAGATAATAAAGAAATATAAATAAAAATTTCTATAATTGTTCATGAAAATATAGATGAAAATACATTAAAATTTTGCACTTAAAATTTTGAGCAAAACTCCAAAAAAATTCGCGAAACTCGACGAATCTCATCAAAAAAAAAAATTTTAGATTTTTTCGAGTATGCAGTTTTGTAGCTCATTTCATTTTAGAATAACTAGATACTAATCTCAAGACCCTAGCAAAAAAAAAAGGAAAAAGAAGGACATAAGAAGGACAAAACTTAAAAAGAAGGACCTTTCTACACTTTTTCTTTTGGAAGGACAGGGAAGGACGTTGCAATAAAATGAAGGACATGTCCTTCCGAAAGAAGGACGTCTGGCAACCCTAGCTTCCTTAACACTCGATGAAAATGATGAAACAGGCAGATATTTAAAAACAGGAATTACTTTCAACTCAGTACTAGTACTCCTACCAATAACTATTGGCTTACTCGGATTTTTACGACTTGGTTTGACAACCATTTCGCGCTGGGATACTTGAGGCGCGGTAGATACCGATGCATTAGCTACAGCAGCAGCAGACTTAGTGACAGAGGCAAAAGAGACTTTAGTTACTGTTGAGTTAATCACATTCTCTTTTATGCTAGCTTCTGCACTAGGCGCAGCAGAGCTTTGCGGTAGTGCTTGAGTTGACACTGCTGGTTTACCCTTTGCTTTGTTATTGATATTAACATTGCGAACCAAAGCCGGTGAAATCGACGGAACAACAGCATTCACAGCTGTTTTCTCAGTAAGAGTATGAGGAGGAACAGGAGGTGGAGAAGGTGAAGCAACTTCACTTAACCTTGGCATGTCAGCTACCGATTCACTCGCATGTATGTCTTTGTTTGTAAATGCCGAGTTAGCATTCATATCATTTCCAGACGCAATAACAACACTACCCGTACGGTTTACAAGCAATTCATTTACCAGTTTAGCAACAACACCGCTGAGGTTTTTAACTTCCTCAGTTAATGCTGAGAGAGCAGAATCTTTGGCTTCCATCGCGCAAAAAACGAACTTCGGCCAGAAGATCGTCGGTTCTCTTCAATAATTCATTTCTGTCATCACTCACAATTGAACGAATGCTTACATTTTCATTAGAAAGCTGAGTAGTTTGTGGATTATTATTGTGTGCAGATAATTTTTCCACTGTATTATTGTTGTTAGACACAGCTGAGGGGGCGGGCAGAGATTGCTGGCGCATGGATGAGCGCCTTTGGGCGGAACAGGTTTTGCAGAAAAACGGCTTTTCGGAAGAAATCAAAAAATCTAAGTCACTCTGATGCAAGCCAACACACTCAAGGTGAAAAAACTCTTGACATCCACTGCACTGAACTTTCTGTTGCTCACCGCTGACTTTTAGTCCACAGATGCACGGCAATTTTTTGCTATTATTGATAGTTTTATCCTTTAGTTTATTTGAAAACATTTTAACAAGAATTTCTGTTGTTTTCGTTGAACAAGAACTATAAAACGAATTAGGTTTAGTCACTATCCAATGAATGTCTCAAAAGGAGCACTTTAGAGGCATATTTATAGCCACTAAACGTATTTAAAGCAGAGCGAATAAAAAACACGTCCGTCCGCTATTATGATCGATGAAATAAAAACCAAAATGTGTATTCGTTGTTACTCTACAAGTACATATATTATTATAAATTATATTATTTTGTTTTGCATTTATCAGGACAACAACAAAAAAAAAAAAAAAAAAAAATCCACTGTTGCATGTCCTGACTTTATTTGCCCATATCGCTGGAACCAGTAGGAATATTTGAATGAAACAAAAGACAAAATACTTGTTATATATTAAAATATACATTTCAAAAAAAAATTATAGAAATCGGTTGAATAAGCATTAAAAAAACCGCAAAATAAGGTCCCGGGTACAAACGTATCCCGGGTGTGTCTTTTCGTGCTATTTTCTGGGTGTGTGTTCTAGGGTTAAGTGCGCGGATGCATTCCGAATGTTGACTGTGGCATACGGAGAAGCTACCTTGGACCGAAGCAACGTTTATCGGTGGTACAAAATGTTCTCAGAAGGCCGAGAAGATGTGAACGACGAAGAGCGTGCGGACGCTCGAGCACTTCAACAACAGACGAAAAAATTAATGAAGTGGAGAAAATGGTATTGGCCAATCGTCGAATCACCGTTAGAGAAGTTGCTGAGGACCTTAACATATCGATTGGCTCGTGCCATTCGATTTTTATCAATGATTTGGGCATGAGACGGGTCGCCGCGAAATTCGTACCAAAATTGCTCAATTGTGACCAAAAACAGCATCGCATGAACATTGCTCATGAGATGTTAAACTCTGTCCGCGGCGACCCAAATTTGCTCCAGAGGGTCATAACTTGTGACGAATCGTGGGTTTATGGTTATGACGTGGAAACCAAAATTTGATACAGGTTCTTTGATCCATTTTTTTGAATAGGTTAAAATCGAAGACGATCCAAAACACGTGCAAGCAAAGCAGCTGTCAACAATTAACTGAACATTCAAAATGGCCGAGCTTGTCGGCATAAGTGAGAGACATGAGTACCAACATAATGCCACAAAAAATTCGAAATTCGAATATACGTAACCAGCGAAAATTCAAAATTCGCGATACTTTTTGAACACACCTCGTACATATATAATAAGGTCCGCCCATTTATATTGTCTTAAATATTCATAATGAACGTAAAAACAGTCATTTCATCCCAAAAATCACACCAAATAGTTTTCTCCAGATAGCTTGCTCTATTCGATTCACTGTGCAGCGGTCGGTTTACATGTGTATTTCATAGCAGGGTCTCTGTTGCATTTTGGCTGTGAACCAGTGTTATTAATTGGACTTTTCAAAACTAATATAAACTTCGAGATCTCTGGTGTTCAAGATCTCTGGTATTCTAGGAATTCTAATAAAATCTTGTTGTTGTTGATTTTTATACCCAGCGTACTAGGACTAGTACAAGGGTATATTAATTTTGTTCACATAAGGGTAGTATGTAACGGCACAAAATAATCGAGATAGATAAAGAGTTACATATATGAAAGTACTTAGGTTGAAAAGAGAAGTTCATTAAGGCATGTCCGATAACTTGAGTAAAAATTGAGATATTTGCATGAAATTTTGTATACAGGTTACTTTCTGGCCAAGGTAGGTTTCTATTGAAAATGGACGAAATCCGATGATAACCACGCCCCCTTTTTCTATAGCGAAAATTTCGAAAATCACACAAATTGGCATATCTCGGCAGCTGAAACGGCTAAAATGATATAATTTTATAGGTGAATCCCCTTGGTCATTCTTTTATGATTTTTCAAAAAAAAAAATGTATAGTGGGCGTGGCTCCGCCCACTTTTAAGGGGGGCACTTTTGAAAATTCGACTGGTCGTAACTTTTAAACTGATTAGGGTAGAACGATGATATTTGGAACAAAGCATAGTAGTATTGTTGGGAGTATACCTGATGAAACTGGAAAAAATCGCTCTCCAACTACGCCCACTTTTGATATCGAAAATTTCGAAAATCACATAAATTGAAATACTTCGGTAACGGAAATAGCTAAAATGATATAGTTTGGTAGGATGAACCCCTAAGTTATTCTATTATGATATTTTGATAAATTTTTAAAATTAGGCGTGGCATCGCCCACTGTTCAGGAAGGCATATTTGAAAATTTCACTGGTCATAACTTTTAAATTGATTACGGTAGAACGATGAAATTGGTACAAGGTATACTAGCATAATAGGGAGCATACCTGATGTAATTGGACAAAATCGTTTTCTGACCGCGCCCACTTTCGATATGGAACATTTCGAAAATCACATAAATTGACATAATTCGGTAAGGTAAATAGCTAAGATAGTAAAAACTTTAGGTAAATCCTCCTAGGCCCTATATCATTGTTATCCCGTTCTGGAAATTACCGCTGGGTATTTAATGTTCGGTTCACCCGTACTTAGACTTCCTTACTTGTTTAAAGCTCACTTTAATTCGGTAGGAATCGGACCATAAATGCGATTTTTGGAAATACAGCGAACCTTGTTCTTGTATTTTATTTTTTCCATTATACCCATTGCATTGTCACGAAGACCTCAACTATGGTGAACATTTCCATACCCTAGCTCAAGTTAGTTTAAAACCGACGGAAACAAGCCGCGAACAAGCAGCGACATAATAAAAACATAAAAAAAAGCCTCGCTTTCCAAAATAAGTGGTTTGTTAATACACATGCGAATTTAATAAAGGCGACTCTCGTTTTTTTTTTGCTGTAAGCAGTGTATTCAATAACTTTCAAAAAATAATCGCATCAAAATATTACAACTGTTATATTTTCTTTTCTTTTCAGCTCAAGCCGATGTAGGAGACACGAAAATTCCACCGCCTCAGTATTACGACACAAAAGGTTAGATCTTTTCCCAAAACTTTCTGTATTTATTTAAAACTATCAGATGTTGTCCTGCCAAATTTATCCCGATCCCAAAGGGCGGAATTTATTTCGGAAGGCGGGTTTTTATTTAAGTGGTACATTTTTTAATTTTTTTTACAGCAGGAATCGGCATTATTAGAAAATTTTATATGGTGTTTCCTCCAAAAGCAAACACCGTGTTTCTAGCCCTAGCGTGTTTAAAATCAAACACTACTCGAAACCCTTGTCAAATCTCATACAAATTTCTTAACCCAAACCCATTTCAAACCCCTTTTTTAAAGCGTGTTTGCTTTGGGTTTGCATACGATCTATCATTAAAAGATGGCAATAATGTTCATTTACGTCATTATTTCCTTTTAGTTTTTAAACTCTTATCAAAATCATGTTACCATTGCTTTCAATTTGTCAAAATTGTTGACAATTAAAATTAAATTAATTTATATTTTAAATTTTTAAATTTTTTAATTTTTTTCAAAATGAACGCAAAATCATAGGGCCAAACACTTGTTTGATAGGTCCCACCGCAAAATTGGACTATGTTATAAAGGTTATAGCTTTTATAAGACCCAAATGGCTACCAGTGAGCTTTCGTGGCTGGATCTGCCTTTTAAGGTAAATACCATTTTCCACAAAATTTTCGAATAATAAAATTATACGAAAGACAGATTGAACACAATTTATATCAAACACGCAGTGGAAACAGTTGACAATTATTTCAAACCCAAAACCTACAAACACGGTGTTTGTTTTTGGTGGAAGCACCATATTAATTCATTATACAAAAAAATTTGAGTGATGAGTGATCGGTTACACAGTGTTACAAAAAAAGTGAATAAGCTTTTAAAGCGACCTAGTGAAGATTGTTCATCTGGTCGAATAATAGACGAAACGCCCTTCAAAAGATTTGTAACACCCCCAAAATCTGGTCTTAAGGTCAAAAACCCGTTCGTTATAAAAAAATCACGAAAAACAAATTTTTAACCGATTTCATAATTCTCAAAAATTTTATACAGGGAATTTCTGGCTCTTTTGAAATATATGTATATAGTTTTTTGTTCATTTGAAAAAACTGTGACCTGTTTTTCATGCGAGAAGTTGCGTTTTTTACATAACAAACATAAGTTTAATTATTATACCCAGCTGTACTTGTACACAGGGTATTATAACTTTGTTAGGATAACGGTTGGTTGTACAGGTATAAAGGAATCGAGATAGATATAGACTTCCATATATCAATATGATCAGGATCGAAACAAAATTTGATTGAGCCATGTCCGTCCGTCTGTCCGTCCGTCCGTCCGTCCGTCTGTCCGTTAACACGATAACTTGAGCAAATAATGAGATATCTTCACCAAATTTGGCATGCGTACTTATTTGGGTTCAGAATAGATTGCTATTGAAAATGGGTAAAATCGGACCATAACCACGCCCCTTTTTCGATATCGAAAATTTCGAAAAACGTATAAAATGGGTTAATTCAATATTAGAAGCAGCTACAATGATAAAATTTGCAATATGTATTGATTTAGATGTTCTAAGGCCGATTTTATAAAAATTTTTGAAAAGGGGGCGTGGTACCGCCCACGTATATTTGAAGAAATTTTAAAATTTTGACTCTTAATAACTTCAGAACAGTTTATGCTAGTATAACGAAATTTCGTAGAGGACATACTATTGTTGTGGTAAATTCAGCTATAGAAAATAAACGAAATCGCTTCGCGACCACGCCTACTTTTTCATAAAAGTTATATTGAAAGGAGGTGGAAATATTGAAAAGTCCATATCTAATTAACTGATTTCGCTATAATAATATAATTTGGTACATACATCAACTTTCATATTCTTTACATAATTTTTTCAAAATTTTGGAAAGTGGGCGTGGCACCGCCCACTTATGAGTCAAGCAATTTTTAAATTCGACTGCTAACAACTTCAGAACGGTGTGAGATAGATTTACGAAACTAGGTACCAGGCATGTTATGTTTATGTAGAGTACTACCACAGAAAATAAGAAAAATCGGTGAACGATCACGCCCACTTTATGTGCACAGCTGGGTATGTAATGTTCGGTTTCACCCGAACTTAGACTTCCTTACTTGTTATTCTTTTTTCTTTATGAATTTCAATACAGGAAGTTGAAACATTGATTGCTTCTTTCCTAAAAATTTTATTATACCCAGCTGTACTTGTACACAGGGTATTATAACTTTGTTAGGATAACGGTTGGTTGTACAGGTATAAAGGAATCGAGATAGATATAGACTTCCATATATCAATATGATCAGGATCGAAAAAAAATTTGATTGAGCCATGTCCATCCGTCTGTCCGTCCGTCCGTCCGTCCGTCCGTCTCTCCGTTAACACGATAACTTGAGCAAATAATGAGATATCTTCACCAAATTTGGCATGCGTACTTATTTGGGTTCAGAATAGATTGCTATTGAAAATGGGTAAAATCGGACCATAACCACGCCCCTTTTTCGATATCGAAAATTTCGAAAAACGTATAAAATGGGTTAATTCAATATTAGAAGCAGCTACAATGATAAAATTTTCAATATGTATTGATTTAGATGTTCTAAGGCCGATTTTATAAAAATTTTTGAAAAGGGGGCGTGGTACCGCCCACGTATATTTGAAGAAATTTTAAAATTTTGACTCTTAATAACTTCAGAACAGTTTATGCTAGTATAACGAAATTTCGTAGAGGACATACTATTGTTGTGGTAAATTCAGCTATAGAAAATAAACGAAATCGCTTCGCGACCACGCCTACTTTTTCATAAAAGTTATATTGAAAGGAGGTGGAAATATTGAAAAGTCCATATCTAATTAACTGATTTCGCTATAATAATATAATTTGGTACATACTTCAACTTTCATATTCTTTACATAATTTTTTCAAAATTTTGGAAAGTGGGCGTGGCACCGCCTACTTATGAGTCAAGCAATTTTTAAATTCGACTGCTAACAACTTCAGAACGGTGTGAGATAGATTTACGAAACTAGGTACCAGGCATGTTATGTTTACGTAGAGTACTACCACAGAAAATAAGAAAAATCGGTGAACGATCACGCCCACTTTATGTGCACAGCTGGGTATGTAATGTTCGGTTTCACCCGAACTTAGACTTCCTTACTTGTTTTTCACTTAAAAATCGCATCAACACTATGGTAAATTTTGGACGTGAACTCGCTTGAAGCGGGGGTTAATTTGAAAATAAAATCAAAACAAGCAAGAGTAAAAGCAAAAAAACTAGTGTAGCATAAAAATCAAATTCCAAAGAAATAATGTCAATGCAATTTATAACGAAAATTGCAACGGTCGCTGAGAATTTTTTCCACTACTAGTTAATTGGTTAAAAAAATGGAAATCAAAAAATCATATTTAGAAAGAATTACCTTATTTGAGCCGGTTATTTTGAAAGTGGTTTAAGTCCACTTTCTGTTGTACTGAGATATTTAGGGGTTTGCATTTGCATTGTTTCAAAAATATGGTTAGCTGGTATCAAGTTGTTTTTATGGCTTTGCGGTCATAAACATGTTAGAAAATATAATGTAATACGTTTTATAAACTTTACTAGAAGAATAAGCTGTGTTTCAGAACCTCAAATGGACTTAAACCATTTTCAAAATTAATAAAATCACTTATTTGTTTATGAAAAGGAATATAAGTCCACTTCGTGTTCTTTGCTCAAATGATTTTAAGTCAATTATTTCACTTAAAATTAGTCCACTACCTTTATATAAGGGGTCGTGCATATATGACGTCACGCTCTTTGAGGGGGGGAGGGGTCTGCGATTTGTGACGAAATGTGACATGGGGGGAGGGGGGGAGTAGCACTTACGTGATGTCACGTTATTTTTTGCATGTTTTCTAGCGTGCAACGTCCATGAACGTTTTTAAATTTAGCACGTTTTCATTCTTTCGATTGGCAAATATTATTTAATAATTAATATAAACATTCTAAATATGTATCAGATTTTATTTCAAATAAATATTGAATTTATATTTATTAAGGGTGTGATGTGACATTCGAGGGGGAGGGGTGGGGTCTGTCGTTTGTGACTGGGTGTGACATGGGGGGAGGGGGGGGGGGGGGGGGGTCAAAAACTACCAAAAATCGCGTGACGTCATATATGCACGACCCCTAAGTAAAATAAAATTATTACATGGGTTTGACAAGCAAACAAAATACTTTAGTTTCACAATAACATTAGTCAAATTACCCAAAGGAATTGAAAGGTAACGCCTTTTCCAAATCGAAAGAAAACGCGAAATTTACATTTGGATTATTTCAGGCCAAATCTTGATCTTCTTTTAATGATTTTCTGGCCAATTCAGCACATCTTAAATTAATATTATGCTCTTCCGTGAGGTTTTCAGTGGACTTAAACCACTTTCAAAATAAATTTTTTTGCGTTTCGCTAACTAACCAATTTTCAAGTTCCCCAAATCATAGTGATTTTGATAATACTAGACTTAAATTGTTTATAAAAGAAAAGATTATGTACGGCTGTGACTATTGTCAACGTTAACTCAATTTTTTTAAAAAGTGGACTTAAACCACTTTCAAAATAACCGGCTCATTTCAAAACTTTCATGGTGAGCTCCGAATTTTTATACCTTTCATGAACATGAAATGGTATTATAACTTTGGTCCGATGTTTGTAAATATGAGAAGAAGAAGAGATAGACCCATCAATAAGTATACCGAAATGATCAGGATGACGAGATGAGTTGATTTAGCCATGTCCGTCTGTCTGCCTGTCTGTCTGTCTGTTTGAACGCAAACTAGTCCCTCAGTTTTTGAGATATTTGGCTGAAATTTGGTATGCGGCCACCATTTTCCAATATAGGAATCATTTGTCGGAACCAGCAAGATCGGACCAATATAACATATAGCTCCCATACAGGAAAGTGAAATTTTATAAGTGTTACTATTTTTATATGTGAAATATCGATGTTGAAACTCATAGAGATGGGATAAATATTTCACATAGCTCCCATACAATCGATTATTCCGATAAACGGATTTTGGGCTATAACTCCTGTAATTAAACACGTAGGAATGTGAAATTTTGGACGTTTTGCTATTTTTATATGTGAAATATCGATGTTGAAAATCATCGAGATTGGATAAATATTTCACATAGCCCCCACACAATCGATTGTTCCGATAAACGGATTTTGGTAGATAACTCCTGTAATTATATAGGTAGGAACGTGAAATTTTGAAGCATCGCTATTTTTATATGCGAAATATCGATGTTGAAAATCATTGAGATGGCATAAATATTTCACATAGCTCCCATACAATCGATTATTCCGATAAGCGGATTTTGGGCTATAAGTCCTGTAATTAAACACATAGGTACGCGAAATTTTGGAAGCATCGCTATTTTTATATGTAAAATATCGATGTTGAAAATCATTGAAATGGGATAAATATTTCACATAGCCCCCATACAATCGATTGTTCCGATAAACGGATTTTGGTAGATAACTCCTGTAATTATATCGGTAGGAACGTGAAATTTCGTAAATGTTGCTATTTTAGAATGTGGAATGTCGATGTTAAAAATCAATGAGATTGGATCAATATAACACATCGTCCCCATATAATCGATAGCTCCGATAATTTCGGTATGAGCTAAAGTTAAATTCACACAGGCTGTACTGGGGATCAAACAGTGAAAATCGTGACGCTTATTCATGAAAGGTATTTAGCCTTCGGCACAGCCGAAGACAGCTTTCCTTACTTGTTTTATATTCATAAAAGTCATGAGTTTCAGCCGAACCTAATATAAACTCACTCCGGAAGTTATCCGTCGAAAATGTATATTGCTCATACAAGCTGCCATTACCGATACTTAGCATAGACTTGACTTGACTTGAGAAGTGTCACTTAGCACTTTGAAACATAACAAGAGAGCACACTAGCCAGTTTCAAATAAGAATAAAATTTTCCCCTCTCGAATTGCTTTTTACAAGTAATTATGTGATTTTTTACATAAAGCTCTGTAAAAAGTACCAACACGCATTTTCGTGGCATTAGGATTCGGTGTTTTGAGCTTATCTATAATCAGTATATGGGTGATTCCTTGGAAACTGATATATTTGTGTTCACCGACTATATGTCAAAAACTTATAACAAACCGACATTTTTTAAATATACTTATATGCAGTCTTACATATCTCATCGAGTCATATAAATTAAATGAACAATTTAATCGTTTAATAGCATGGAATACTTTAAAACACACAAAAAAGAAAAAAAGTCACAATTTATAGTGTCCCTTTGCTGAGGTCATGTACTTTTATTGGCATTATATGCTATAAATTGTGATCAAAACTAAATTCTCATAAGCAAGCTTAGAAAGAGGCTAAATAGCGTAACAATATGCCACAATTGTTTTTAAAATAATTTGCTTGACTAGGGTCCTATAGGGGACTAAACTTTGTTCTCTAGTTTTGTAAAAAATCAAAAATTGGTGGTCACAGTGGCCGTGTGCGGTTATTAATTAACATATAATGTTAATTTTTTTGACACATGTTCAGTCTAATGTCAGCTTTAAACTGTGGAAGAGCAGGTTCCATTTCAAAGACGGGCTGGGAAGATTTTGCGCTTAATAGATAAGTCACACTTTCTCATGTCACAACTTTACCACAGCTTTTCTTCTAAACTAGGTGTAATTTTTCCTTAAAAATTAGAACACATGTAGACCTTGGTGGCATACATCTAATTTCTAACGGAAGTCCAAAAATATTAAGTCATATTAAAATTAGAATATATTAAACATGAAATGTCACAACCCTAAATTGTCACAACTTTTTATTCTACTGGTTTTGATACAGTTCTTTATACAAGTATATGTTAAATGAAACACCATGAAATATCTGTCATCATTTATAGTTCGTGTTAGTGAAAATAGTGATCTGTTACCAGGAAATAATGGTCAACCTTAACATAAAACCCGACGGTCAACTGACGAAGCGGCAAATCCAAGAGCGACGAAAAAAATCATTTTTTTAACGATTCACTTATTTTCTAATATTAAACATTTGTGTATTAACTGTTATTTAGTGGTAATACATGAATAAAACGACTTTGGGCGTAATGTGCATATAATATATCGCAAAATATAAAGTCTGAATTTAAATTTAACAAATTCCGCGAAATTTCGCTTAACCCTTTCGAAACTTCTTTTTTGTTGTTGGCCTTAAAAAATTTTACATACGTGCGTAAGTTAGGGTAGGTTAGGTTCAAGTGGCTGCCGCAGAGGCACACCTGGGCCAGTATTAAAAGGCCCGTTGTGATACCACCAACACTAGGAAAGTCAGTTCCGGGACCCTGCCATATGGAAAATCCCGGTATTAACGGAATTCTCCACATAGCAGAATCCCGGGACTGACCCTCCTATACCGACACCGTTACTCCTCCTCGAACCATTTAGCTGACTTGATGAAAGCCATCAGGTCCTTTATGTCCAGCTCCGTGGCCTGGCGTAGGCTGACCAGGAAGGGAACTCCCAAAAAGCGCATTGTCGCGCCACTTAAAGCCGGGCAGTTGCAGATGAGGTGCTCCACCGTTTTCTCCTCCTCATCATCCTTACAACTCCTACAGCATCGTCGGTAGGGCACACCAAGTCTTTCTGCGTGCCTACCAATGAGGCAGTGCCCAGTTAATACGCCTATTAATATGGAGATTTCTCTTCTCCTTAGGGCATAAATTTGTCTTGATCTTTTATGATCCCATTTCGGCCAGGTTTCTTTGGATATCCGGCATCCTGGAGATTGCAGCCATCTTTCGTTGGCTTGGCGGAGTGTGTATTCCTTCAGCATAAGCTTGTATGTGGCAAACGGCATACCTAAGCGCTCTTTATCGCGAAGAACCTGCTTGGTCGTGCCCTGCCTCGCAAGTTCGTCTGCCCTACAATTTCCCTCAATGTCCCTATGCCCCGGGACCCATGTGAGGTTAACGCGATTCTGTTAGGCCATCTCTTGTAGAGATCGACGACAGCTGAGCATCAGTTCAGAGTTGAACGAGTAAGAGCCAAGGGATTTGATGGCCGCCTGGCTGTCGCTGAATATAAATAGGTCCTGTCTGATAGTGTGTTGGCCTATCCAAGCCGCGGCTTCCATGATTGCTGATACTTCAGCCTGGAAGACACTGCAGTGATCAGGTAGTCTGAAGGAGAGCTCAAGGTTCAGATCCTTTGAATAAACCCCTCCCCCAACTCTGCCGTCTAACTTCGAGCCATCAGTATAAATGGAAGTGCCGCCATGAGTGACGGTACTCCGATCCGTGCTCTCCCATTCTTCCCTGCTGGGAATGTTGATTTTAAAACCGCTATCACCGACTGTTGTGGTCGCACAGCGATCTGTGCTCAGCGGAAGAAAGCTATAGGATCCCAAAATACAGGCGTGTCCAGTAGTGCTTGCGCCAAAGCCGGACGTTTCCCTTAGACGCAGAGCCGATGCTGCTGCTACTCGGTGCCCTTCCAGATCGACTGGCAAAATGCCAAGAATGGCCTGGAGTGCTTCATTGGGCGTTGTTCTTAACGCACCGCTTATATAGATCATGCAAGATCTGTGTACTTTACCTAGCAGATTAAGGTTTGTTGCCTTGCTCAGCGCAGGCCACCATACCACAACTCCATGATTGGTCGAATGATTGCAGTGTAGATCCATTTGCATATTTTGGGGCTGAGCCCCCATTTCTTTCCAATGGCTATTTTGCACGTGTAGAGTGCAATACACGCTTTCTTTTGGCGCTGATGAACATTCTCCTTCCAGGTTAGTTTCCTATCCAGAACTGTGCCCAAGAACTTGGCTTTGTCAGCCAAGTTCAGGTGCACGTTATTCAGTTTTGGTAGTATTAGCGGTGGTATCTTATAGCGGTTGGTGAAAAGGACCAGTTCCACTTTTCCCGGGTTGATGCTCAGTCCGCAGCGCGAGCACCATGAGGAAACCTCTCTCAGTGCTACTTGCATCAAGTCGCACAGGGTTTGTGGGAATTTGCCCCTGTATACTATAGCTAAGTCATCTGCATATGCCACTACCTTCCCGCCCCCCCAGCTTGTGTCTCTCAGCATCGAGTTGACAGTGAGGTTCCATAGAAGCGGGGAGAGAACACCACCCTGAGCGTGATAAGTCAACCGAGCCCAGTGATGAAACTATTCGTCTACCCCTTAGCAGTTGATCAATAAGTCCAATAAGAGACCTGCTTATGCCCAGACTTGTTAAAGCGGTGTTTATAGCATCAGGGCTTATATTGTTGAAGGCTCCTTCAATATCTAAAAAGGCCGTACTAAAAAGACAGTACTCCTTTTCATACAGCGATTGTTCAATAACAGAAACTAGGCTGTGAAGCGCAGTTTCTGTAGATTTCCCTTTGGTGTATGCATGCTGATAGCTACAGATCAGGTTGCTATCAATAGTAGAGGAGAGGTAGTCATTTATTATCCTCTCGAAGGTCTTGAGCACAAAGGATGAGAGACTGATCGGCCTATAGTCGTTGGGCTCGTAATGAGACGCCTTCCCCGCCTAAGGAATAAACACTACCGTGGCACTTCTCCAGGAGCACGGAATGTAGCTAAGAGCCAGGCAGGCTGTATAGAGAAATACCAGCCATTTGGCTGATGTCTCCAGCGTGTTTCTGAGTCGTGCGGGAATAATCCCATCTGGCCCGGCAGCCTTGAACGGTTCGAAGCTTTTAACCGCCCACCTAACCTTTTCCTCCGTGATGGGTATGTGTAGAGCCAGGTTTGTTGTAGGTGCTAGGGGTTCCTCATGCAAGTTCCCTGGGAAGTGCGTATTCAAGAGCAGCTCTAGGGTTTCCCTCTCCGTGCTGGTCCAGGATCCGTCAGGTTTGCGCAAATAGCTTGTGGCTGTTTGAGTTTTTGAGAGCACTCGTCTAAGTCTCGCTGTATCGTCGGCATTTTCGACCCCAGTGCAGAAATTTCTCCACGATACTCTCTTCGCCTGCCTCAGAGCTTTTTTGTAGGCCCTGAGTTTAACTTTATATTCGAGCCATTGATTCTCCGTGCCAAGGCTCTTGGCCTTATTAAATTGTGTCCTACATGATTTACGAAGCGAGTCCAGGTCGTAGGACCACCAATGCGGCCTATGTTTACCGCGTGGTTTTGGCACTGGACAAGCCTGCTCTAGGGCATTCGAGAGCGCCGTTGTAAAGGTCTTTAGCAGATCTTCCAACTCCCCTACTGATGAGGGGACTTGTGGGGGCAGTGCTGGTTCACGATCTGACCCATGCCGTAGTGCACTCGTCCATTGCACCGTTTAAGGGCTCGAGTGCTTCCTTAGTCAAGGTGAAGACCACTTGCCTGTCAGGCCCTACCGCATCCTCGACCAGATTGACACCCCAGTCCTGCGTCGGGAGAGACGGGTTCATGATCCTCAGCATCCTGATAATTCTCTCAGGTTCAGCAGGGATAGCAGGAATCCACGCTCTTGCCCTTGGCCGAGCCGGGATGTCCTTCCATTCGACAACCTCGATTCTTGCCCCTTGGTAGATCTCACCCAGTCTTGCAGCTGCTGCCTTGTTCAGTGCAACAGTTTTTGCATCCTCGCAAGCGAATACCTTGATTCGGCCCTGGTGCCATCCCGCATCAGAACCCATCGGCGTGGCACCCGGAGACTCATTCATAATGTCGAGAAGGGCATTACCGATAGCGTTCCGGACGTACCGCCACTGGTCCCTAGGGTTGGCCCAGCTTTCGTTACCTCGGTCAATGACGCCTATGAGGATCCTATCCTTAGTTACTTCAGCAAAGCTGAGTTTACGCACTACGGGTGCGTGCTGCTGTCGCTTCGGGTGAGGTTTTAAATCCACATCCGATCTCTGGCGTTTGAAGGGATTTCCATTAACCTTCTTTGGCGCGTAATCGCTTTGGAAGTTCGGTAAGATAGCTTCAGCCATCTCCACAGTCTTTCTAGCATTCGGCGATAGCGTCTCTTGTGAAATACCCTCGTATTTCTTCAGAATCCTCGCGGCCGCTCTTTTGTCCAAGTACCCAGAGCGACTGGGAGATGTCTTTTGGTGTAAATTTCGACCCGTAATTGCCATCGCGGTCGTTCCCTTATTTGGATCTCTGGGGTCAGGTCGTGAGACCACTGCCACAGACGTTAAAGACTTGGTTTCGGTACCGGCACTTACTAGTACTTTAGCATCAGCCGTTGTTGGCTTCACTGTGTTTGTACCGGTACTTACTTTGGGGATTGCCCCCTTGTTATCCAGAGCTAATCGACCCGTAGTTGCCATCGCTGCCGATCTCTCGGCTGATAAGGAAATGGAGTTTGTCCTCCGACGTTGCGTTCTCGCTTGCTCCAGCATTTTCCTCCTCTGCTGTGCAGTATACATTGTTGTATCTTTAGTTTTAGAGTTTTTGTTATTATTTATCATCTTGTTCGTACGACCCCTCGCCGGGCAAGGCCAGTTTTGGGTCAAGGGAAGAGTAAGGGGAATGTGTCGTCCGCCGCGGCAGAGCCCCATACCGCGGTAAGGCCATAGTTACTCTCCGAGGCGGCCCGGTATCAGAGAGGCTCCGTTCGATTACAGCCACGATTTGCCTCCCGGCTGCAAACGTCCAATGGGCACGTGGTCGCATAACACCCTGGATTGGGAGGGGGAAGATCTTAGTCGTCGCGCCAGAGAGGCTTGGCTTCTCTCGTGATGTTGTACCGGTGGCGCTATGATCACAAGGGCAACGTAGCCCTGTGGCTATCGACTTAAGCCCTCGTACCGCGGCAAGGTGTCCACCCTTCACGTGCGTAAGTAGTTTCAGTGGTTTTATGGATGAAATATACAAATCATGCCACATTTACATAAAATGTGATTAAAAAAAAAAATTTTATTTTGTATCTCATCTCTTTTTACCAACCTTCTTCTTCCTTAGACAAGGAGGCATAAAATAACCTAGTAGGTTCCACTGGTCATACCAGATCGTTCCTGCGACGGCCGCGCAAGTACTGCAAACTGCTGGTACCGGAGGGTGCCGAGTTCTTAACCGGCTAAAATCTGCCACTATCGACAATACTCCCCAAAACTTATGGGAGGGTTTCGGTCGCTCCAGCGACAACAAGAACAGATGAAGTCCAAGTCTTCCAAACGAAGTAAGATATTCTTCTTATCTTTGTTTAGCTTCTAAGATATGGCAATTACATACCAAGGCATCGAATCCAAAAGCTTTTTGACAATCCCGGGATTTCGGGATTTTAGAATGGATTTTAGAGTAGTATCCAAAGACGCGTTTTGACCTATAATGCATAATTCGAAAGCGAAACCCGATATTTTCTGTCAAGAGATATTTCAACCCAGAAAGGTGCTCTGCACATAAGTACAATGGATCACGCTCCAATTTTGGAATCGGACCTGGTAAAACTATTGGATTTTTGCCATTAACTTTCCTCCGAAACAAAAACCTTTATTTTCGATTTCTGATTATTGAAGCCAAGTCAAGAAGAAGTTCATACCTCTTCCGTACTTTTTAGACGTGTTCTAGCATTTTCGGGATGCCGAAGCCCGCGGATTTGAACCAATATGGTATAGGAGGCGTGGAGTTCGAGATCGGGATTCCCCTAAATCAAGTCAAAAGCTACGTAAGAAATGTCTGCCGACTTAAGCGTTTATCAAACGAATGCGATATTGGGGTCTATCAGCTATTACTGTGGAGCTGCCGACGGAGGAAAAGATACCCCTCCGAGTAAGGGGTTTAGAATATGCCCGAGGTAGGTAAGCCGGTCGTAAGAGGCGCCTAAAATCCACTTAAACCCCGGCCACGGGGTCAATGAAATCGTTCCAATACTGTCGGGCTAGTACCACAAGGTGTTATTCACCGGAACGTACAGGATCCATATCCGGCAAAGCACTGTCAACATCAGGACAACCCTGTCTGGCCTGTCAAGTAACTTTTTATAAGTTGATCTTCCGACTAGGCAGGGGGAGGTACTGCCACAAAAACAATGACGGAGGAAAAGATAATAGATTCATCAGAATTTGGGGGTGGATTTCGATGAAGTCGATGCAACCACTATCGACTCTCCCGAATTATTTCCGACTGAAGCTCTGCCGGAATAGCTGATAGACCTTATTGTTAGGGAAATTATAAAAAATTAATGCAGACTTTACTTCATCAAATAAAATTTTTTACTTCCGTTGGGTAAAATCTATGCCGTATGGCATGTTATGAAATGAAAAAAATCGTAGAGCCTTACTCAACTGTCCTATGGTCTTAATGTTTTTAATCCCATTTAGGGCAGTCATTTTCTAATAAACTGAATTCAAAAAATTAAAAAACAAAAGTATTTTTATTGTTAAATTATTAAAATTATGAAGTAATTTTTTCTTTCAAAAAAAGGAACTCGATAGAGACACTTGAGTTTTTAATTATAGCAATTTACTGGGTACAGCTCTCAAAATTTTTGTTATTTATTTTTAGAGATAAAGCCTCAAAGAAAAATACATAATTAAAAAAAAGTTTATTCCCTAATTTAATGTCACAAAACAGCCATTGAAATGAGACTATGCCATATGGCATAGAATATCCGAAAGGGTTAAACGGCAAAACTATTCATCCCATTAATGTCCGGCATTGAGACTGCGGTCAAATATATCTTTTTGATACCATTAATTAATAAATTTTTGGTTAAATATTTATTTGTTTGTTCCAATTTCCAGCAAATAGGTTTTCTCATAAGGGGTTAAGGGGCACTCTAAATATGAAACTGGATAATTTACTTGCATTCAAAGCGGTTCATGTCATACTTGTAGCAAAACTATATGTTTTCGATATTTAAAAGGCCATTTTCGATATTTGAAGAAGTGTACTCGTATTGGTACAGTGGGCGTTGATGGGTTAACCCATGCGAATCAGGGGATATTTCTTATACCCCATTTACACTGTATACACTTTCAAAAGTCATTTATCGTAACATTGACATTTCACAAAAAGTCGATGTGAAATAATTTCCAAGGAACCAGCCATATACTCAATTCCCAAACAATTTTGGGAGGAAAACAAATTTCTGTTTGGTTGGCCTAATTAGAATTTAATTTTTATGACACTTAGTTTTGCGGCTGCCATATGAATAATATACATCTAAAAATTCCCTTCTCTATGGAATATTTCGAGAATTTTATGCAAAATGTGTAAAAGTAAGGTATGGCATCACGCAATTTCTCTCACGGCGCTCCACAGTGGGGCCACTTATATATATGGGGACGCTCAAAATTCTGAAATCAACTTTTTTACACCAGAATCGCTTTATCTGCACTAAAGCAGTTAATCTATAGCACCTTAACCCATTGGTGACCATGGGTTAACCCGTTGGTGACCTGTGTTTTAAGCCAGTGGTCGGCACTGCTTGGCTCACTGAGCTGGGTGAGATAGTATTAGTGTCTCACACGTGCATGCGAGCGCTCTCGCTAGAGCGAATAACAAATTCTCAAAATGTGATCAGTTGCTATTCAAATGTCAACGAAGCAAGGCTGTTAATATTTTATGCGCAACATTTGTCGTTTTTACTTATTGATACGAGGGTCCACCTGTATGTTTCAGTAGTCCATTTTTTATGAAAAATATTATGCCGCAATTTAATATAGAGTGGGAGATAAATTTTTTCTTTGCAGAAAATTTAGAGGGGGAAGCTGTCTGCTTAGTATGTAAAAGGCGAGTGGGCATTAAGTCGTTTAATTTAGAAAGGCATTATAGATCCTGTCACAAGGATTTAGAAAGCTATTCGGGCAAGGACAGGGAAAGCTATTTAGTTAAATTAAAAAAATCCTTTTATGAGGAAATGGCAAATGATTTCCAAAAACGTTCTTCATTGGAAAAAGCTCAATCACTGAGCGGGCAGCTTTTATCGGAAGCCAAAAATAAAGCAAGCTTTGTACTTGCAAATGAATTGACTCAGCATTGCCGCCCTTTCACTGATGGGGAGTTTATCAAAAATACCATGAAGAAGATGCTTCAATGTTTTGGAACTGCGGGAAATATATGGGCCGAAATTATTGAGCAAGTTCCTGCATCGGCAAGAATCATCAGCCGCCGGACTGAAGATATTTGCTCCTATGTTAAACATGAGACCAAAGAAAAAATGTCCCAATGTAAATATTTTTCCCTATGTCTCGACGAAACTACAGACCAAAATGATTTATCACAGCTCATTATTTGCATTAGGGGTGTAGATAACAACTTTAATATAACAGAAGAAGTATTTGCCTTAGAAACTCTCCACGGAAATGCCAATGGTCAGACAACCTATAATACGCTGGAAGCACGTGTATTTTCAGTCCTTGATAGAAATAAGCTTTGCTCGCTTTGTACAGATGGAGCGAAGTCAATGACTGGAAGGAAAACCGGGTTAGTTGGGCAGTTATTAAAAAATGATATTAACATACCGACATACCACTGCATTATACACCAGTAGGCCCTTCTGGCGAAACAAGCAAATATTGCCAGTGCTATGCAGTTGGCTGTAAAAGTTGTGAATAATATACGGGGGGGGCATAATTCGTTGACTCATAGAAAATTTACAACTTTTTTACGAGATATTGATGCAGAATACGGGGACTTTATTATGTATACTGAAGTACGATGGCTAAGTCGTGGCAGATGTCTTCAGAGACTTCTTGATCTACGAAAGGAAGTTATGGAATTTTTGGAGCAAGAAAGTGAAACAAATTTACTGACATCTTTCAAGGATCCAAAATTTTTAGTAGATCTAAGTTTCTTAGTTGACATTACTGCTTTGTTTAATAAGTTAAATTTAGCCCTGCAAGGGGAAAATAAGTTTATATGCGACCTCATTCTGCCCATAGACGAATTTAAAATTCAACTTAGGGCTTTGCATAGAGACTTGGCAAATGGCGACTTAACAAATTTTCCATACACAAACTCGATGGCTCAAGAATTTAATTTGCAAAGTCGTGACCATTTTTATGAAATAGTGGGCCTACTCTTAACAAATTTTGAGAGCCGAATGCAAGGTTTCGATTATCTGAGAAATGTAATCGTTTTATACCAGAACCCATTAAATTGTGATGTCACTATGCTTAGCCCTGAAATCAATTCAGAGCTACAAATAATGAGAGAAGATATATGTCTCCCTTTAGGTAGTGGTATTGAATTTTGGAAGTTATTAGACAAGTCAAAATACGCAAATGTGCTTAATGAAGTACATAAGCTATCTTCAATGTTTGGTTCTACATATCTTTGTGAGTCGTCATTTTCTAAATTTAAAAATAGTACCTGGGTGACCGAGCTTGCTCGGTGCTATCAATTTAGTGCTAACTTTGCTTACCAAACTTGTGAGGATGTGTTACACTGTCTTTATATGTGGGCAAATTATTAAAATTTTGTAATTTTCGTAGCCGTAATGGACTTTTTGCGGACAACCCTACTTGAAAATATTTTAGTTGGTATGTCAGCAAAAATACCTTTCATTTGATACCCATATTGGCATATCTAGCTCCATAAATAAAAAAATTAAATAGGTGGGAACCCTGTAATACAAATATACTGCGATAAGGTGACAACCCTAGATGGCAACTGTACTTAGAAATATTTTAGTTGATATGTCGCCGGAAATACCTCTAATTTGATACCGATATTCGCATATTTTACTCAATATTAAAAAAAAAAAATGAGATAGGTTGCCACCCTTAAAAGCCCTCCAAGTGGCAACACCTAAGTGGATAGTCTTAGAATCAGGCATGCTATCACTGTGCCAAATTTCATCCAAATCGGTCAAGCGGTTCTCGAGATAGTACCGGATATAGAAATATAGTGCGGGCAACCCTAGGTGACAAACCTATTTGGAAGAATTTTAGTTGATATGTCGCCGAAAATACCTATCATATGATACCCATATTGTCATATCTTGCTCCATAATTAAAAAAAATGGGATAGGTGGCAACCCTGTAAACTACTCGAAATATCAACCCTAAAGTAGATAGCCTTGGAATCCTTCATACTGTCACCATACCAAATTTCATCCAAATCGGTCAACCGGTTCTCGAGATAGTACTGCGGTAAGGTGGCAACCCTAGGTCGAAACCCTACTTGAAAATACTTAAGTTGGTATCTCGCCGAAAGTACCTTTCATATGATACCCATATTGGCATATCTTGCTCCATAATTAAAAAAAAATGGGATAGGTGGCAACCCTGTAAACCGCCTCAAGTGGCAACCCTAAAGTGCATAGTCTTAGAATCGATCATACTATCACCATTCCAAATTTCAGCCAATTCGGTCAAGCGATTCTCGAGATAGTAACGGATATACAAATATATTGTGGTAAGGTGGCAACCCTAGGTGGCAACCCTACTTGAAAATATTTTAGTTGGTATCTCGGCGAAAATACCTTTCATATGATACCCATATTGGCATATCTTGCTCCATAATTAAAAAAAATGGGATAGGTGGCAACCCTGTAAACCGCCTCAAGTGGAAACCCTAAAGTGCATAGTCTTAAAATCGATCATACTATCACCATTCCAAATTTCAGCCGATTCGGTCAAGCGATTCTCGAGATAGTAACGGATATCCAACGGAGAATCACTCTTGCGAACAAGTGCTACTTTGGACTGAGTAGGCAATTGAGAAGTAAAGTCCTCTCTCGAAGAACAAAGATCGCGCTCTATAAGTCTCTCATCATACCTGTCCTGATGTATGGCTCAGACTCATGGACAATGTCAAGAGAAGATGAGATGGCCCTTGGAGTATTTGAGAGAAAAGTTCTCCGGAAGATTTATGGTCCTTCCCGTGATGCCGACGGCGAGTATCGAAGGAGATTTAACGATGAGCTGTACGAGCTTTACGCAGATCTGACCATAGTCCAGCGAATTAAAGCCCAAAGGCTCCGCTGGCTGGGTCACGTCATGCGAATGGACAAAGAAGCTCCAGCCCTGAAGGTTTTCCAATCGTCACCCGAATTCGGCAGCAGAGGAAGGGGGAGGCCTCGACTGAGATGGAAACAACAGGTGGAGGATGACTTGAACTCCCTTGGGGTTTCCAATTGGCGTCAGTTATCGCTAAAAAGGAATGACTGGCGTGCTTTGATAGGCGACGGCCAAAATCGCTTAGGCGGTTAAGCGCCAATAAATGATGATGATGAACGGATATACAAATATATTGTGGTAAGGTGGCAACCCTAGGTGGCAACTCTACTTGAAAATATTTTAGTTGGTATCTCGCCGAAAATACCTTTCATATGATACCCATATTGGCATATCTTGCTCCATAATTAAAAAAAAATGGGATAGGTGGCAACCCTGTAAACCGCCTCAAGTGGCAACCCTAAAGCGCATAGTCTTAAAATCGATCATACTATCACCATTCCAAATTTCAGCCAATTCGGTCGAGCGATTCTCGAGATAGTAACGGATATACAAATATATTGTGGTAAGGTGGGAACCCTAGGTGGCAACCCTACTTGAAAATATTTTAGTTGGTATCTCGCCGAAAATACCTTTCATATGATACCCATATTGCCATATCTTGCTCCATAATTAAAAAAAAGGGATAGGTGACAACCCTATAAACCGCCCCAAGTGGCAACCCTAAAGTGGGTAGTCTTAAAATCGATCATACTATCACCATGCCAAATTTCAGCCAATTCGGTCAAGCGATTCTCGAGATAGTACCGGATATACAAATATATTGTGGTAAGGTGGCAACCCTAGGTGGCAACTCTACTTGAAAATATTTTAGTTGGTATCTCGCCGAAAATACCTTTCATATGATACCCATATTGGCATATCTTGCTCCATAATTGCAAAAAAAAATTGGAATAGGTGGCAACCCTGTAAACCGCCCCAAGTGGCAACCCTAAAGTGGGTAGTCTTAGAATCCATCATACTATCTTTGTGCCAAATTTCATCCCAATCGGTCAAGCGGTGCTCGAGATAGTCCGAACATACAAAAATACAAATATACAAATATACAAGATTAACTCGTTTAAAGATATTAGATTCAGACCAAGCAGCGTAGTCTGTTGAATGACAACCAATTGGAAAACTTGCTACTTATTAAATGCACACACTTCGAAATTGATATGGACGAAGTTATTCGTTTTGTGAACAGCTGTAACCACCAATAGTTTTTTTCAACTTCCGGGTCTCCGGACATTATTTTCTGTACTTTTTACACAAAATGGATTTTTTTATGTGACTGCGAAATAATAAATATAATATATTTTGCTTTTTATTATTACACTCATCAGAGTTATTTTTTATAGCTGTAACCACCAATAGTTTTTTTTCAACTTCCGGGTCTCCGGACATTATTTTCTGTACTTTTTACACAAAATGGATTTTTTTATGTGACTGCTTTTTATTATTACACTCATCAGAGTTATTTTTTATAGCTGTAACCACCAATAGTTTTTTTCAACTTCCGGGTCTCCGGACATTATTTTCTGTACTTTTTACACAAAATGGATTTTTTTATGTGACTGCTTTTTATTATTACACTCATCAGGGTTATTTTTTATAGCTGTAACCACCAATAGTTTTTTCAACTTCCGGGTCTCCGGACATTATTTTCTGTACTTTTTACACAAAATGGATTTTTTTATGTGACTGCTTTTTATACCTTTCATGAACATGAAATGGTATTATAACTTTGGTCCGATGTTTGTAAATATGAGAAGAAGAAGAGATAGACCCATCAATAAGTATACCGAAATGATCAGGATGACGAGATGAGTTGATTTAGCCATGTCCGTCTGTCCGTCTGTCCGTCTGTCTGTCTGTCTGTTTGAACGCAAACTAGTCCCTCAGTTTTTGAGATATTTGGCTGAAATTTGGTATGCGGCCACCATTTTCCAATATAGGAATCATTTGTCGGAACCAGCAAGATCGGACCAATATAACATATAGCTCCCATACAACCGATTATTCCGATAAACGGATTTTGGGCTATAACTCCTGTAATTAAACACGAAGGAACGTGAAATTTTATAAGTGTTGCTATTTTTATATGTGAAATATCGATGCTGAAAATCATAGAGATGGGATAAATATTTCACATAGCTCCCATACAATCGATTATTCCGATAAACGGATTTTGGGCTATAACTCCTGTAATTAAATACGTAGGAACGTGAAATTTTGTAAGTATTGCTATTTTTATATGTGAAATATCGATGTTGAAACTCATAGAGATGGGATATATATTTCACATAGCTCCCATACAATCGATTATTCCGATAAACGGATTTTGGTAGTTAACTCCTGTAATTAAATAGGTAGGAACGTGAAATTTTGGAAGCATCGCTATTTTTATATATAAAATATCGATGTTGAAAATCATTGAAATGGGATAAATATTTCACATAGCCCCCATACAATCGATTGTTCCGATAAACGGATTTTGGTAGATAACTTCTGTAATTATATCGGTAGGAACGTGAAATTTCGTAAATGTTGCTATTTTAGAATGTAGAATGTCGATGTTAAAAATCAAACAGATTGGACCAATATAACACATCGTCCCCATATAATCGATAGCTCCGATAATTTCGGTATGAGCTAAAGTTAAATTCACACAGGCTGTACTGGGGATCAAACAGTGAAAATCGTGACGCTTATTCATGAAAGGTATTTAGCCTTCGGCACAGCCGAAGACAGCTTTCCTTACTTGTTATTATTACACTCATCAGGGTTATTTTTTATAGCTGTAACCACCAATAGTTTTTTTCAACTTCCGGGTCTCCGGATATTATTATACCCAGCTGTACTTGTACACAGGGTATTATAACTTTGTTAGGATAACGGTTGGTTGTACAGGTATAAAGGAATCGAGATAGATATAGACTTCCATATATCAATTTGATTGAGCCATGTCCGTCCGTCTGTCCGTCCGTCCGTCTGTCCGTTAACACGATAACTTGAGCAAATAATGAGATATCTTCACCAAATTTGGTATGCGTACTTATTTGGGTTCAGAATAGATTGCTATTGAAAATGGGTAAAATCGGACCATAACCACGCCCCTTTTTCGATATCGAAAATTTCGAAAAACGTATAAAATGGGTTAATTCAATATTAGAAGCAGCTACAATGATAAAATTTGCAATATGTATTGATTTAGATGTTCTAAGGCCGATTTTATAAAAAATTTTGAAAAGGGGGCGTGGTACCGCCCACGTATATTTGAAGAAATTTTAAAATTTTGACTCTTAATAACTTCAGAACAGTTTATGCTAGTATAACGAAATTTCGTAGAGGACATACTATTGTTGTGGTAAATTCAGCTATAGAAAATAAACGAAATCGCTTCGCGACCACGCCTACTTTTTCATAAAAGTTATATTGAAAGGAGGTGGAAATATTGAAAAGTCCATATCTAATTAACTGATTTCGCTATAATAATATAATTTGGTACATACATCAACTTTCATATTCTTTACATAATTTTTTCAAAATTTTGGAAAGTGGGCGTGGCACCGCCCACTTATGAGTCAAGCAATTTTTAAATTCGACTGCTAACAACTTCAGAACGGTGTGAGATAGATTTACGAAACTAGGTATACAAAACAATGTAATGTTCGGTTTCACCCGAACTTAGACTTCCTTACTTGTTTTCTGTACTTTTTACACAAAATGGATTTTTTTATGTGACTGCGAAATAATAAATATAATATATTTTGCTTTTTATTATTACACTCATCAGAGTTATTTTTTATAGCTGTAACCATCAATAGTTTTTTTTTTCAACTTCCGGGTCTCCGGACATTATTTTCTGTACTTTTTACACAAAATGGATTTTTTTATGTGACTGCGAAATATTAAATATAATATATTTTGCTTTTTATTATTACACTCATCAGAGTTATTTTTTATAGCTGTAACCACCAATAGTTTTTTTTCAACTTCCGGGTCTCCGGACATTATTTTCTGTACTTTTTACACAAAATGGATTTTTTTATGTGACTGCTTTTTATTATTACACTCATCAGAGTTATTTTTTATAGCTGTAACCACCAATAGTTTTTTTCAACTTCCGGGTCTCCGGACATTATTTTCTGTACTTTTTACACAAAATGGATTTTTTTATGTGACTGCTTTTTATTATTACACTCATCAGGGTTATTTTTTATAGCTGTAACCACCAATAGTTTTTTCAACTTCCGGGTCTCCGGACATTATTTTCTGTACTTTTTACACAAAATGGATTTTTTTATGTGACTGCTTTTTATACCTTTCATGAACATGAAATGGTATTATAACTTTGGTCCGATGTTTGTAAATATGAGAAGAAGAAGAGATAGACCCATCAATAAGTATACCGAAATGATCAGGATGACGAGATGAGTTGATTTAGCCATGTCCGTCTGTCCGTCTGTCCGTCTATCCGTCTGTCTGTCTGTCTGTCTGTCTGTTTGAACGCAAACTAGTCCCTCAGTTTTTGAGATATTTGGCTGAAATTTGGTATGCGGCCACCATTTTCCAATATAGGAATCATTTGTCGGAACCAGCAAGATCGGACCAATATAACATATAGCTCCCATACAACCGATTATTCCGATAAACGGATTTTGGGCTATAACTCCTGTAATTAAACACGAAGGAACGTGAAATTTTATAAGTGTTGCTATTTTTATATGTGAAATATCGATGCTGAAAATCATAGAGATGGGATAAATATTTCACATAGCTCCCATACAATCGATTATTCCGATAAACGGATTTTGGGCTATAACTCCTGTAATTAAACACGTAGGAACGTGAAATTTTGTAAGTATTGCTATTTTTATATGTGAAATATCGATGTTGAAACTCATAGAGATGGGATATATATTTCACATAGCTCCCATACAATCGATTATTCCGATAAACGGATTTTGGTAGTTAACTCCTGTAATTAAATAGGTAGGAACGTGAAATTTTGGAAGCATCGCTATTTTTATATATAAAATATCGATGTTGAAAATCATTGAAATGGGATAAATATTTCACATAGCCCCCATACAATCGATTGTTCCGATAAACGGATTTTGGTAGATAACTTCTGTAATTATATCGGTAGGAACGTGAAATTTCGTAAATGTTGCTATTTTAGAATGTAGAATGTCGATGTTAAAAATCAAACAGATTGGACCAATATAACACATCGTCCCCATATAATCGATAGCTCCGATAATTTCGGTATGAGCTAAAGTTAAATTCACACAGGCTGTACTGGGGATCAAACAGTGAAAATCGTGACGCTTATTCATGAAAGGTATTTAGCCTTCGGCACAGCCGAAGACAGCTTTCCTTACTTGTTATTATTACACTCATCAGGGTTATTTTTTATAGCTGTAACCACCAATAGTTTTTTTCAACTTCCGGGTCTCCGGATATTATTATACCCAGCTGTACTTGTACACAGGGTATTATAACTTTGTTAGGATAACGGTTGGTTGTACAGGTATAAAGGAATCGAGATAGATATAGACTTCCATATATCAATTTGATTGAGCCATGTCCGTCCGTCTGTCCGTCCGTCCGTCTGTCCGTTAACACGATAACTTGAGCAAATAATGAGATATCTTCACCAAATTTGGCATGCGTACTTATTTGGGTTCAGAATAGATTGCTATTGAAAATGGGTAAAATCGGACCATAACCACGCCCCTTTTTCGATATCGAAAATTTCGAAAAACGTATAAAATGGGTTAATTCAATATTAGAAGCAGCTACAATGATAAAATTTGCAATATGTATTGATTTAGATGTTCTAAGGCCGATTTTATAAAAAATTTTGAAAAGGGGGCGTGGTACCGCCCACGTATATTTGAAGAAATTTTAAAATTTTGACTCTTAATAACTTCAGAACAGTTTATGCTAGTATAACGAAATTTCGTAGAGGACATACTATTGTTGTGGTAAATTCAGCTATAGAAAATAAACGAAATCGCTTCGCGACCACGCCTACTTTTTCATAAAAGTTATATTGAAAGGAGGTGGAAATATTGAAAAGTCCATATCTAATTAACTGATTTCGCTATAATAATATAATTTGGTACATACATCAACTTTCATATTCTTTACATAATTTTTTCAAAATTTTGGAAAGTGGGCGTGGCACCGCCCACTTATGAGTCAAGCAATTTTTAAATTCGACTGCTAACAACTTCAGAACGGTGTGAGATAGATTTACGAAACTAGGTATACAAAACAATGTAATGTTCGGTTTCACCCGAACTTAGACTTCCTTACTTGTTTTCTGTACTTTTTACACAAAATGGATTTTTTTATGTGACTGCGAAATAATAAATATAATATATTTTGCTTTTTATTATTACACTCATCAGAGTTATTTTTTATAGCTGTAACCATCAATAGTTTTTTTTTTCAACTTCCGGGTCTCCGGACATTATTTTCTGTACTTTTTACACAAAATGGATTTTTTTATGTGACTGCGAAATATTAAATATAATATATTTTGCTTTTTATTATTACACTCATCAGAGTTATTTTTTATAGCTGTAACCACCAATAGTTTTTTTTCAACTTCCGGGTCTCCGGACATTATTTTCTGTACTTTTTACACAAAATGGATTTTTTTATGTGACTGCTTTTTATTATTACACTCATCAGAGTTATTTTTTATAGCTGTAACCACCAATAGTTTTTTTCAACTTCCGGGTCTCCGGACATTATTTTCTGTACTTTTTACACAAAATGGATTTTTTTATGTGACTGCGAAATAATAAATATAATATATTTTGCTTTTTATTATTACACTCATCAGAGTTTTTTTTTATAGCTGTAACCACCAATAGTTTTTTTTCAACTTCCAGGTCTCCGGACATTATTTTCTGTACTTTTTACACAAAATGGATTTTTTTATGTGACTGCGAAATAATATATATAATATATTTTGCTTTTTATTATTACACTCATCAGAGTTCTTTTCTAGAAGGTACATAAATTTTCAAATTTTTACACAATTTCTAATTTTTTTTCACAAAATGGATTTTTTTATGTGTCTGCGAAATATGTACATAAATTTATTTTGCTTTCCATTATTATTTTTATCAGAGTTAACCTGCATCTTTTTAATTAAATCTTTGTTTGCCTAAGTTGCCACGCTCTTCATGCAAGTGCTCTCACACATAGACAAAAATAATTCTTTGCATGTATGGGAATGCCGATGCCTGTTATAAGCTATTGCATAGATTTTATCGCAGGCCTTTGGCGGTAGGAGTGAAATGGGAAAAATGTTAATGTTAAAAAGGTTCGCAGTAACGGACTTTTTTCAATGTTAAAAGGTTCGGCGTAAAGGCTTTGTTTCCTCGAACAGCGGTGGCGCTATGTAACGTTCGCTATATAGCGGTAGCTACATATGCTCACCGTCATTAGCAGCACTGCTTTTCTGTAAACTTACATGCAAATAGCGGTGACTTCAATCCATTTGAAATTGCAAATTTGCGGCCACTTTTCTTTTTTTTCTCTTCTATATTTTTAAAATATTTCTTTTGAAACAATTAATTGTTGTTTTTGTAAATGAATTTGAAGAAGTTTATTGAATTGACACCGCTATGACAACGACGGTGGGAAAAAACGTTGGCGAAAAATTGACACCGTCATGACGGCCGCTATGATTGAATGCTTGCCGCTATATTACATTACGGTGAACTTCACCGTCTTCTTAGTTTACACCCAATTACTTTTACATGGCAGTATTTTTGACAACGTGCCTGTAGCGACCTAAATTGACAAAAAATAGATATAAGCGTTTCCTACTTTGAGGCGTACTACATAAAATTGGATCTGTACATTACATTACATTAAAATTGGATCTATAAGCGTTGCTTACATTTAGGCTATACTACTAACAGTATGACCGTCCCCAAAATGACCCCAAATTGTCTCAAATTGCCCCAAAATGAACCTAAAGTGATTCCATAGTTACCTAAAGCAACCACAAGGGATCCCAAAGTGGCCCCAAAATGTTCCCAAATTGGCCCCAAAATTGTTCCATATTGGCCCCGAAATGGTCTTAAAGTGATCCCATAGTGACCTAAAGCCACTACAAAGGATCCCAAAGTGGTCCCAAATGTTCCGAAATAGGTCCCAAAATGTTCCCAAATTGGACCCAAAATGGTCCCAAATTGGCCCGAAATGGTCTTAAAGTCATCCCATAGTGACCTAAAGCGACCACAAGGGATCCCAAAGTGGCCCAAACATGTTCCCAGATTGGCCCCAAAATTGTCCCATATTGGCCCCGAAATGATATGACATTATACGATGTGACATCATATGATATGACATCATATGATATGATATCGTATGATATGACACCGAAATGATCCCGAAAATGGTCCCGAAACGATCCGGAAACAGTCCCGAACCGATCTAGAAAATGGTCTCGAGGTTACGCCGAATGTATTTCGCATATGGGTTTAATTTGCCGGGGTCTCGATGGACATATTTTTCATTTGTAAATAACTGATTAAAAATGAAGTTTTATCGTTATTCTAGAATTCCATAAATTTATCAGCACTCAACATTTCATGAGTGATGAATAACAAGTCATTTTATTCAAGAATCGCTTGAAATAAAAATAACTTATTATTTGTCACTTTGATTTTTATGAATAATAATAACTCAAAATTTTTAAAATAATGAATAATTTTTATTTTTTTCGTCACTCGTCACTCAATAATAAAATTTTGCCCATCCCTGCTGTACATTACATTACATTAAAATTGGATATGTAAGCGTTGCATACATTTAGGCTATACTACTAACAGTATGACGTTATATTGATGTTAGCAGTAGTTGTACATAAAATTGCAGCTGTATAGGCTATACTGTTAGCAGGTTAACGCTGTACTGCTCTAAAGTCATAAATATGCTCATTGAGTTTTCATAAATATTATAATTGCATAAGTTGATAAAAAGTGATATGCAATAGCTTTACCGCGGCAGTCCCCGAGTGCCACACGTCGCTTTTTTTATTTTAGTTTCGAATATAATTTTCTTGAATCAGAATCGGTATATCGATACTAAAATAGTAAATCCCAAGAATTTTAACCCTTTAACGACCACGCATTAACCCATTTTTGACCAAAATTTTTTTCACTTAATTCCTAAATCAAAATATTCACATCATATTTGTTGTACACAGAGCAAAAAGTCACATAAAATGCCCTCTAAATTAGAAGGATTTCTCTATGATATTTTTCCAATATGATGCCCGTCTTATTATGACTGGGTGTCTCTTTTTAATAAAACTGAGTAGATAATCACATAATATTAAGAAGATTTTCTTTTTAATATTTCAAATTAAAAAAACAAAAAATGAACGCTCACCCAGATGTCTAGTCAGTCTAGTCTAATCTACACTACCATGCCATCGTATACTTAACTTGCCAACGTCTAATTACACCTTTGTTCTTTTTGCCTCACCACATGTCCTGAACGGAGATCTGTACCATGATGCTATCGTGTGCTTGTGCTTGGTAGCGTCGAATTACACATTCGAAGCAGGCATACCTGAATTTGAATTAATAAATAAAAATAAAAATATATAGTTTTCCTTTTCAATAAATTCAATATGAATCTAGTGAAAATAAGAGGATGTTCTCATTAATTTACTTTAAACAGGTTTTCTCATAAAAACAAGCAGATTTCTTCTAACTTTTGACAAAAGTACATAAAAAATTCATAAATAAGAAGCTAACTTCTTGTTTTTAGCCGATTTCCTTTTCAATAAATTTGAGAAGAAATTCAAGCTAAAATTTAGAAGATTTCCAAGCACAAATTTCTTCAAATTTGTCTCCACTCGCTCTCCCCGGCCAAAAAGCTTTTTTAGACGTCGATCTCTTTGATTATAGGTGAACTTTTTGGCTCTGTGTATCTACACTAAAACGAGTCATCTTTGGAATCTTAACCCATTAGCGGTCATGAATGAAGCCATTGGTGACCAATTGTTTTTTTAAGATCTATAAGCAAATTATTTAAATCACCATTTGTATGTCTGTACAAAAATAGCCAATGTGTATTATATTAACCCATTAGAGGCTATGTATTGACCCATTGATAGCATATGTTTTTTCTTTAAATTCTGAAATCAACTTATTTGAATAAGAATCGTTATGCCCAACATTTGTAGATGTGTAGCACTTTGCCCCATTCACGGCCATACTGCAACACATTGATAACTGTTTTAAACCTGATATCAATTTATTTGCAACAGAATCGCCATAACTAAAAAAAAACTACGTTTTAACTCATTAGTGAAATTTTTTCTCTTTATTCTGGAATCTTTACTAAGAACTAGGTCAACAGTGATAAAACGTAGCAAACAGCTATAACTAGAGGGTGTCTGAGTTAAAACAAGAAAGGAAAGCTGTCTTCGGCTGTGCCGAAGGCCAAATACCTTTCATGAATAAGCGTCACGATCTTCACTGTTTGATCCCAGTACAGCCTGTGTGAATTTAACTTAAGCTCATACCGAAATTATCAGAACTATCAATTATATGGGGGCGATGTGTTGTATTGGTCCAATCTCATTGATTTTTAACACCGACATTCCACATTCTAAAATAGCAATAGTTACGAAATTTCACGTTCCTACCTATATAACTACAGGAGTTATCTACCAAAATCCGTTTATTGGAACAATCGATTGTATAGGGGCTATGTGAAATATTTATCCCATCTCGATGATTTTCAACATCGATACTTCAGATATAAAAATAGCAATACGTCCAAAATTTCACGTTACTACGTGTTTAATTACAGGAGTTATAGCCCAAAATCCGTTTATCGGAATAATCGATTGTATGGGAGCTATGTGAAATATTTATCCCATCTCGATGATTTTCAACATCGATATTTCGCATATAAAAATAGCAATACTTACAAAATTTCACGTTCCTACGTGTTTAATTACAGAAGTTATAGCCCAAAATCAGTTTATCGGGACAATCGATTGTATGGGAGCTATGTGAAATATTTATCCCATCTCGATGATTTTCAACATCGATATTTGGCATATGAAAATAGCAATACTTACAAAATTTCACGTTCCTAGGTGTTTAATTACAGGAGTTATAGCCCAAAATCCGTTTATCGGAACAATCGATTGTATGGGAGCTATATGTAATATCGGTCCGATCTTGCTGGTTCCGACAAATGATTCCTATATTGGAAAATGGTAGCCGCATACAAAATTTCAGCCAAATATCTCAAAAACTGAGGGACTAGTTTGCGTTCAAACAGACAGAAGGACAGACGGACAGACGGACATGGCTAAATCAACTCATCTCGTCATCCTGATCATTTCGGTATACTTATTGATGGGTCTATCTCTTCTTCTTCTCATACTTACAAACATCGGACCAAAGTTATAATACCATTTCATGTTCATGAAAGGTATAAAAAGGAAATATGCAGGTTCAGGTAAAATGTATCTGGTACATATCGTCGGCTTAAGTCGCAAAGGTGCTAAGTCCACCTTTTGGATTTTTTCAGGTTTTGATGCAAAATGCTAGAAACGGTAAATATACACAACTTACATCATAAATTGCATAACTATTCTGTTTATAAGTGCGTTGTTTGCATTGATTCTGAAAGGTGCTAAGTCCACCAATGAAATGAAAAAGTGCTAACTCCACACGAATTTGAATTTAGATTATTATTTTTTTTTCCATATCAATTTACACGTAGAAAAGTAAAAAAATTGTAAATGGGATCATTGACCTGACCTGACCTCACTTCTCCTTAGTAAGTTTTTGAGCTGGGAGGGTAAAGACAAATGTTTGGGCTATCATATTCAGCCTTCCAAAGACTTAGATCTCATTTACTTGTAGACTTATGGACCTCGAAAAATTAGCAAAAAGTTACTTAGTCAAAAGGTGTGCAAAAAAATCTGCTCGTGCCTGTCTGCTATGAATCGGCGATAGTAAAGCCCTATTGTATGATAAAGAGAAACGTTCAGGCTTTCAGAATTGTGTACTTTGATCAAAATATTGCATCTAATTACAGAGTTACAGAGGTCCAAACATGAGCTTTAAGCGCGGATTGTGGGAGAACTAAGCTTAATATAACAATTCTAAGACTACGTAAAAATTTTACGGAAGAAACTCCAAGAACCCTCATACTCAGAAAATTGCTTTGGTTCGCTCACTGATTTTTTGATTTTAGAAAAGGTGCTAAGTCCAGTGAAAAAAATAAAAGTAGCTGCCGAAAAGGTGCTAAGTCTCAAAAGTGCATATAAGTCTACGAAAATTATGAATTTTTATTTTTTTACTAGCGTCCACTTATTATACTCTAAAATTGAGTAACAGGACGTAAACAATCGAAACTCCTAATTTAAATTTATATTTTTATATTGTTTTTTGTCTCTACTGTAAAATTTGAAAAATGGCACTTAGCACCTTTGCGACCTAAGCCAACGATATGTATGTATACAAAAATGGTTTTCTCCAATTTTCTTGTTTCGAGATATTAAAAGTTTTCTGTTGTCACAAGTATGTATGGGAATAAGGAGTTTCACCGTTAGCGTTTTAACCCTTCTGTTACATTCCGGTTATTTCATGACCTTTTTTTGTTGAATTTTATCATATCTGCTAATATTAACAACATTTCACAATTTCCTTTCATGACTTTGTGTACTGACATAAATCCAATAGAAAAAGCATACAAAAAATGATTTTGATTTAATAAACATTAAAACTTACGTGCGCGCACCTTCGGGTCATTCGGTGCCATCAGGTGTTTTACATATAAAGTTTATATTTCGCGCCTTTTTTGTGGTTAAGTTTTTGCTGCAAAATCTTGTATTTGTTAAATTCTTATAAAATGTTTTTTGTTTATTTATGAAAATTTGGTTTAGAGGCTAAATCGTCTGACTCAAAGCCAAATAGAGCAGATCATTGACAATGATGAGGATTTGGATGAGTGTAGTGAAGATGGGGATGAAGATTATATAGTGGAACAATTTGAATCAGAAGGATCTTCTGACGAATATTTAGATTCTGATAACGATGAAGAAATCGTACCTGCGTTGGAAAATGAAAGTAGTGTTCCTACGTATTATTGCAAGGATACAGCTATTGAGTGGTCAATGGAGCCAGTTGGGCACAATAGTGACAGGGCCAGAATAGAAAATATAATCCACGGAAGACAGGGAGTTACTGCATATGCTGCATGGTTTGCAAAAAACCTGTGTGTCCACAACATCGTTCGACGGTTACGGTTTCAAAAACCTATTGTTTGGAGCATTCAAATTAAAAAAAAAATGTATCTAATGTATTTAAATATGTATATATAATAACAGCTAAATAATCAATAAAACTATTGAATTTTAAAAACTTCTATTAAAATTTTAAACTTTTATACTGATATCTAAGCAAAACACAGGTGGGGTCATTTCGTGACCCGAATATCACATGTGTAAGTTTTTTTGAATGTAACAGAAGGTTAAGCGAACACGTATTTCCCCACACATTTTCATGCATAACATAAAAAAAAATTGGAGTAACACAACTTATGCTTCAAAGAACTCATATTATAATACAGTTTACAAGTCTAAATTAAAGAAACCTGGCTTGGCAAGTAACATTAACCACAATTTGTAATTAAAGTAATCGGAAAATAATGGATCAACTAAATTTGAGATAGAACAGAATCAAATTCAACCAGATATAGGTGTTTTTTTTTAACTAAAATTGGAATGCAATTTCTAAACTCACTTTTTTTAAATGCGCACTTTATTTTTGGTTCTGAACTCGGATTCTTCGTCACAAAGGATCATGTTTTACTACTGAATTTTTACATTAGCAACGTTTTTGCGCAAATTAAAAAAAATCCATTTTGAAAAAAATATTTAAAACAAGTAAGGAAGTCTAAGTTCGGGTGAACCGGGATATCGAAAGTGGGCATGGTTGTAGGGCGATTTTATCCAATTTCATCAGATATACTCCCAACAATACTAGTATGCATTGTGTCAAATTTCATCGTTCTATCTTAATCGGTTTAAAAGTTACGGCCAGTCAAATTTTCAAAAATGCCCCCCTTAAAAGTGGGCGGTGCCACGCCCACTATAAAAAATTTATGGAGAAATCATAAAAGGATGACCAGGGTGATTCACCTATGAAATAAAATCATTTTAGCCATTTCAGTTACCGAGATATCTCAATTTGTGTGTTTTTCGAAATTTTCGATATCGAAAGTGGGCATGGTTGGGGGGCGATTTTATCCAATTTCATCACATATACTCCCAACGATACTAGTATGCCTTGTGCCAAATTTCATCGTTTTATCTTAATCAGTTTAAAAGTTACGACCAGTCAAATTTTCAAAAATTCCACCCTTAAAAGTGGGCGGTGCCACGCCCACCATAAAATTTTTTTGGAAAAATCATAAGAGGATGGCCCGTTGGATTCACCTATGAAATTACATCATTTTAGCCATTTCAGTTACCGAGATATGTCAATTTGTGTGATTTTCGAAATTTTCGAAAGAGGGGACGTGGTTATCATCCGATTTCGCCTATTTTCAATAGCAACCTACCTTGGCCAAAGAGTAACCTGTATATAAAATTTCATGCAAATATCTCATTTTTTACTCAAGTTATCGTGTACACAGACAGATGGACGGACATGCCTGAATGAAATCCTCTTTTCAAACTAAGAACTTTCATATATGGAACTCTATATCTATCTCGATTATTTTGTGCCGTTACAAACTACCGTTATGTGAACAAAATTAATATACCCTTGTACTAGTACTAGTACGCTGGGTATAAAAAGAGGCACGTTTAGTTTTATAGTAAAAATTATTTTTTTAAAACATCTAGTTCCAAAAAAAAGACACTAATCGTTTACATAAACTTCACTTAATGTAATCAAAAAAGCAGAATAATAAAATTTTATATCCTTCTGTTACACCAAATATTTCAAATACACATTCAAATTTCTCACTTTGAAACAAATTATTTTTTGGAAAATTTGCTATGTTTGCGTATGGATAATTCCCAACTGAAAAACGATTGGAAGCTGAAAATTGGGCCAGATGTGTAGAATTTTATAGGGAACAACACCGGGTTTTTGAATTTTGAGCACGCTCGGCCCCAGTGTGCGCTCACTGAACTTAAGCTGCCATTACCGCATAGCATAGACTTGACTTGACTTGAGAACTATCACTTAGCACACAAGCACACAAGCCAGTGTCACGCTCCTACAGCTTATGACGGCTGATTTGGTTGCAGTTTGGACAAAAATTCCAACCCCAAGAGGTTAAAAAGAGGCCATTTCGGCATCAGCTTACTTTCCGGGTGAGGAGGAACCAGTAGTGGAATTCAGTACGCTATTTTAACAAGAGTTGTCATTGTTACGTTGACTTAACAACAATTTTAACGATTTCGCTATTCACTACAAGTTTATTTGACAACATTTGTTATCGAAATGTCAGCTGTTATTGTTAACGCGAAATAATTGTCGACCTATAATTTGGTGTTGTTTGTTAAAACAACCAATAGGTACTTTTCTTATATATTTTACCTCAGACACTTCTATGTTTTGCTTTGTGTTATCTGAGACAATCACCTTTTGTTTCTATGATTAGCTGAGAATCTGCTACGTTTTGGTATGTTTACCTGAGACAATCACCTATTGGTAGTTGTTAACGAATATTGGTTCTATGCTTAGCTAAGAATCAGCTACTTTTTGCTATAATTCACCTGAGACAATCACCTATTGTACTATAATTCACCTGAGACAATCGCCTGTTGTTAATTGTTAAGGAAGAGCTACTGAATCACCGAATCGATAGTGCAAACAACGAAATTGTTAAGCTAACAACCCGTTTCATAGTATTGTTTAAAGTTACTGAATTTCACTACAGCCCCTACTGCTGAATCCAAATCCCTCATTGAGTATTGTCAACAGAACGGTATCCCATGGGTCCTCTGCTGTGACGCAAACTCCCACCATACAGCTTGAGGTAGTACGAACATAAATAAGGGGGGTGAGCACCTCCTGGAGTTTTTTAGTAGTCATAACATCAATGTCATAAATCGTGGTAATGAACCCACTTTTGTTAATGCTATTATAGGCGGAGGTTCTTGACCTTACTCTATGTAGCCAAAACATGGCCTTCGCTGTCACAAATTGGCACGTCTCGGGGGAGGTATCAATGTCGGACCACAAACATATTATATTCGACATGGGTCATTTCTCTGGCCAAGAGTCCGTTTTCATAAATCCGAGGAAAGCGAAGTGGGAACTATTTCGCTTCACCATGGAAGAAAGCGGCATTGCTTACACCAACCGATAATTACGGTGCGTGAGGTTGAGGCAGAAGCTGAACAATTTCAGTCAGATATTATAACGGCTTTTAGTGAGAGTTGTCCCCACGCTAAAAAGAGTGAGAGGCCATAGCAACGTCATTGGTACTCTGAAGAATTCAGATGGGAGCTACACCAAGCAGCCGGAAGACACATGCAAACTCTTGCTTGCTACTCACTTTCTGTAGTGGAATTCAGTACGCTATTTTAACAAGATTTGTCATTGTTACGTTGACTTAATAACAATTTTAACAAGTTCGCTATTCACTACAAGTTTATTTGACAACATTTGTTATCGAAATGTCAGCTGTTATTGTTAACGCGAAATAATTGTCGACCTATAATTTGGTGTTGTTTGTTAAAACAACCAATAGGTACTTTTGTTATATATTTTAGCTCAGACACTTCTATGTTTTGCTTTGTGTTATCTGACACAATCACCTTTTGTTTCTATGATTAGCTGAGAATCTTCTACGTTTTGCTATGTTTACCTGAGACAATCACCTATTGGTAGTTGTTAAGGAATATTGGTTCTATGCTTAGCTAAGAATCAGCTACTTTTTGCTATAATTCACCTGAGAAAATCACCTATTGTACTATAATTCACCTGAGACAATCGCCTGTTGTTAATTGTTAAGGAAGAGCTACTGAATCACCGAATCGATAGTGCAAACCACGAAATTGTTAAGCTAACAACCCGTTTCATAGTATTGTTTAAAGTTACTGAATTCCACTACTGGTCTGTACACTAGGCTATCAACACTCGCATCCTAACAGGTGGACAGAGGTTAAGGTTGTTTTTATACTGCAACCAGGGAATCCGGAAAATCTGCCATCGTCAGACCAATAAGTCTCAGCTCCTTTCTCCTAAAAGGAATGGAGAAAATTTTGGATCAGCACATTAGATAAGAAAACTTAAAGAAACTTCCTCTATGTAAAAACCAATTTGCGTACCAACCCGAAAAATCTACCGAGACTGCTATCCATTGCCTTACGGAAAAAATTTAAAAGGCCATAGAGTCTAAAAACATATCTCTGTGTGCATTTATCGATATATAAGGCGCTTTCGATAATACGACGTATCAGGCCATTGAGGAAGCCGTGATTAGCAAAGACGTAAGCCAAATGATTACTTGCTAGGTGCTGACCATGCTAAGGCAAAGAAAAATCAGCTTTGAAATGGGAGCGAGTGCTGGCTCAATCGTGGCCACAAGAGGATGCCCTCAAGGAGGTGTACTTTCTCGTCTACATCTCCACCTTTTGAAGGGAAATAGCTTTGACCTTCAGGGCTATGCAGATGATTTGGTTGTCTGCGTAACAGGACTGCATGGCGAAACAATATCCGACCGCATGAAACAAGCCCTGCGCATCATTGATAGATAGTGTGCTAGCAAAGGGCTATCTATTAACCCAAACAGAACAATCTTGGTGCCTTTCACGCGGCGAAGAAAGCAGTCCTTGTTAGAGCATTGAGAGATGGTGTGCTAGCAAAGGGCTATCTATTAACCCAAACAGAACAATCTTGGTGCCTTTCACGCGGCGAAGAAAGCTGTCCTTGTTAGAGCCGTCCCTAGGAGGCAGCCGCATAAGTTTTACAACGGAGGCAAAATACCTAGGAGTAACATTGGACAAGACCCTCACATGGAATGCTCACTTGGAGGCTACAGTAAATAAACAACGCGTGGCAAAACATGGGGGCTGTCTCCAAAAATGACGTATTGGTCATTTAATACAGTTGTGAAGCTAATAGTCACCTACGCTTCTCTAGTCTGGTGGCCTAAGACTGCTCAAAGAACAGCAGCAACTAAATTAAGTAAGCTGCATCGGCTGGTCTGTGTCGGTATAACAGGTGCAATGAGAACGTGCCCTGCTGATGCCCTAAGTGACCTTGTAGGAATACCTGCCTTCCCTAATCTGATGGAGAAGGAAGCCACACTTGCTGCATTGAGACTTCAAAATGTTTCTGATCTAAAAATCGGAAATTTGGAAGGAAATATGAAAATAGTCAAGAACTTTATAAACGATCCTATATTGCAAGTAGGTGATGCAATAACTCCTACGCTCAGGATCACGCGAAAATTTGACTCTGATTCGGAGACTTGGTATACGGATGGATCGAAGCTGGAAGATGGTAAAACGGGAGCTGGTATCTATGGACCAAACTAGAAAAAATCGATACCAATGGGTAGCTACCCCCCTATTTTTCAAGCGGAAATCCATGCAATAGAAATCTGTGGCAGAGAAAGCCTCCGAAGAGGACTATCCTCTAAGCGAATTTACATTATATATTTTAGCCATCCTACGTGCCTTGCAGTCGTACACAATAACTTCGAAGCTTGTTTATGAGTGCGTCACAGTCCTTAATGATCTGGGGGCCAAAAACAAAGTGTTGTTAGGTCAGCTTTCAAAACAAGGCGCTCTAACAGCATTTTATGGTCCGGAAGCCTTCTATGGGCTCACCAAGGCCCACGTAAAGGAGACCATAAGCAACTGGGAAGACCAACAGTTTAGGTAGCATTGGCATAGCAGCCTAGGACAGAGGCAGGCCACACTCTTTATAGAACCATCGCAAAGATCATCGGCCAGGCTCATAAATCTAAGAAGGGTGGATCTAAGAACCCTCACTGGGACATTGTAGTCTACGTTATCACCTGAGTAAATTGAATCTGTCAGATACAACAATTTGTCGGTTTTGCGAAATGGACGATGAAACGCCGGTTCACATACTCTGCGAATGCCTTGCGTTAGCAAGAAAGAGAGTTTGCTACCTAGGTGGTTTCACCCTCAATATGGTGATATGGAATAAAAAACCTGAGGAGGTGTGAATAAACTCGACTGTGGCTTCTTGACTGGCAGTGGTGGCTCAGGCACCGCGGCCGAATTTATGATTTTATTTTGAAATGAAATAAAGTGGAAAACGAGAATTCCTCGATTAATATAATGGCCGTTTATTATCGTGAAGTTGTGTTAACAAGGTTGACTATGTTACCTGAATTACGGCGGTGTAGAAATCCAGGGGTGGCTGCGATGTCGCTCCTGGCTCGGTTGCTAAAAAGTAGACGGTTGTCAAGTCGATGACAACCGTTGAACCCAAAATCATCCTCCGGTTTTAAGGGGAGGTGAACCAACACATGCACACCCACCTGCATGTATATGTGCTGACAAAACATGAATAATCATGCATACGTACAGGTGGGTGTGTGGGTGCTTGGAAAGTGACATTAGGGTGTCACTATTTTTAAGATTTTAGGCATCGGGCCTAAACATGCTGGCCCCCTTGCGATACGCAACATTCCGCCCAGCCCCGGGATTTCCATCATGCCTTCTCTTATTCTAGGCTCTTAAATCTATCGTGGGATGCTGGGTAGCACTGTTCCCGCTTTCCTCCTGGTACTATGGCCGTATCGTACCTAGCTATGAGAAGAGAGGGAAGAAACTTGAAAATACAAAAGTGGTATATTTCTTGCCATAATTGAGAAATTTTTTTTTTTTTTTTTTTATTAAAACGTAGTCTTAAAGCTAGACTTAAACCTAAACTTACATGCTAGTAGCCCCGGAAAGCACCCACCCAAAAATAGTGCTTTGAGCCAACAGGGACCCAAACGACGGTGGCAAGGTGCTTGGGTTTACGACGTCGGCATAGACGTCGCCGCCGAGAATCAGTTGGATCGGCGCTGCTGTGTAGAATTTCGGGTCGGCTAAGCGGATGTGCTCATAAGGCGCTGCAATTTTGGCATCGATGTGATTGGCCGGACTTATACGGCGCAAATCTTTTATGCACACGGCATGTGCTGTGACCGTGTTGTTGTTGCCATGTTTTCCGCGCACTCGGAGGAAACAACCTTGCTCCCCGCCAGAATGGGTCAGATGCAATCCTAACCCCTCCACCACGCCGCGGTCAATCACTGTGCGGGGTGAGCACGCATCTATCAACGCGCGAATGTGGAAGAATCCCCCCCCCCCCCCCCGGCTTCTAATTTCACAACCGCAGTTGGCGCAAGGGTAGTCATGTGGCGCAGCGGTGGTCCCACTCTGGCGAGAGCTCCGTTGGCTCCGTCACGGAATCTTCGAATGGCTGGCAGCTGGCGCGGCTGGAGGGCCAGTCTGCCATCTCGGTGGGCGGGCTGTTGGCTCGTAATCGGGCTGGTGCGTAGCTGGCGCGGCTGAGTGGCCAGTCTACGCTCGTCGAATCTTTGTGCACGATGATGGTCGTTGCTGGTTCGTAGCTGGCGCGGCTGAGGGGCCAGTCTACGAGGTTCTGTTTCCCGGTTCGTGGGGTGGTTGCGGAGCTGGCCAGTGGCCAGTCTTCGCTTGCGGCTGTTGCGATGAGCGTGGCGAGATGGAAGTCGGTTGTCACGCTGGTTTGGTTGACGCCGCTCGTGAGCTAACAGGGGCCGGAACCGCCGCGGGTCCGATATCCCTTGTGCCGGTCGGAACGGCCGTGGTTCCGATACCGGCTCGACGATTTCGCCGTCTTCCGGTGACAGCGCTGACTCCGATGCTTCGATGGACAACACCTCTTCGTGGTTCTCTTCCGCTCTCCTTTCCCTCGACTGTTCGGATCGCCACGCGGCTTCTTCCATCTCTGCTGTTGTTGTTGTTGTTGTTGTAACGAGGTGTAGCCCTGCCTAAATGTCAGACAGGGTCACCTCGAGTGTATTGCTCTTGGCCGGGTCGATATAAGAAAACGGCCCGGGTCGTTTCGGCACGATGGGTACAGCACAAGTACTGGTACCGTTCTCGTAGATCCGGCAATACAAGAAACTAAACTAGCCGTGCAGGCTATGTAGGTCATTTAGCGTTACCCAGGGTGCACCAACTGGGAGGCGACCTACTTTTACACCCCTTCCATGGAAGGAATTCATTCATCAGCAGAGATGGAATTCATTTCAAAGTATATGGAATTCACATATACTTTGAAATGAATTCCATCTCTGCTTCTGCGACTTGCTGCGCCCAACTCTTTTCGACGATCGGTTGGCACGACTGGTCGTCCGTTGGAAGGTGCAGCGTGGTGTGGTGGTTGCCACCACATCGTCGGCACCTGGCGTCGCTGGTACAATCCTTCGTCCGATGCACCATTGACGGCAATTGCCACAGTATCCCGCCCGGATAACCTCCTGTAGCCGGTCTAAGGGTGCCATCCCGTGATACCGGTCACATGACCGGAGGGGGTGGCTTTCACCGCAGAGGGGGCATGGTTTTGGGTACCGGCCGGCCATACGTGCGGCGCGGAGACGAGTCATGCTGCAGAAGACCGAAGAAAAAAGAGAAAGAAAAAATAGGTTTGAATTATGCATATGGTTGCCCATATACATACGTGGGAGGAGGGTGGCGAATAGCCGAAGTGAGGACATAAGGATGAACTTAAGATTACTTATTGTTTAATTGGAACAAGAGATCCTACTGTCTGGTCCTATATCAAACGTTAGCCGAACGTTTTCCCGGCTCTTGTGGCAATTACGTCCGGCGACACGTTGCTGCCTTCCCTTATGGCAATTAAGTCCGGCAACGCGTTGCTACCGACTGGTTGCCGCTTTACATAACTAAACCCCTCTGAGGCACCCTGTGTGTTCCATTTCCTTTTTTTGTTTTGTTTATGTCGATCACTTGTCCGCTAGCCGGCGCAAGTGACACTAGTGCTGCGCAGAAGCAAGCTTTTTTGCTAGTGCTGCGCATAAGAACGCGTTTTCCGTACTCGATTGTGTTACCGATGCTGGTAGAGAGTGGTTGAGTGGCGGTTTCATTTTTGTTGTTTTGTGGGCAAAACAGTCCTGCCCCCCGAAAAAAGGATGTTAAATAATTTAAATAACGAAAACGCAAAAGTGGTTTTTTTTTCTAAAATATTATTTATTTATATATATTTTTTTTTTAAGGCGATTTAAAACCACTTTATTTTATTTTCTCCATATTGTTTATTCTTCGGTGATTTTGGCCGACCGAGTGAGAAAAGTGATTTTCTACCTTGTATCTAATGCTTCGGTATGCCGTACCGAATTTTGGTACAACGGGTTTTCGGTACCCGATAGTTATGCTAGAATTACATCGCTAATGTAATATCCGAAAATGATGCATCACTAATTGGCATGATTTTGTACAACCCTGCCTAATTTGTCAGTGAATGAAATGGAATTGGGAACACAACAAAAAAACAATTCCATTGTTCATTTTTCTTCACGGGTGTAGAGAAAAATCGAACATTTCATTCATTTCCGGCAACACATGGCAGCAGCACACAATCAATTTTGGTAAGTACCTTTTTATATCATTGATAAATATGTATTTATAACCTATTTTTTTTTTCAGGATTGGATACTATAATGGCATTTTTACATGCACTTTTGCGGTTGGTTACGTTTGCAGAGCTACTCGATGCTGTGACATTACTGTGAGAGGTACGGGGAGAAACATTTTGCCAACATCTTTGCGAATATTAGTTGATAGGTGGGTTTGTGTGTGCTTCAATTTCGTTGATGAAAACAAATCAAAAGTCATTATTACGAGCGTCATCCAAAATGCAATTGTATAATCTTTATTCGCACTACCACCAGACATTTTATCTACCAACACGCCAGCCAAAATCGAAGACACACCAAAACCAATGGAACCATACAAACGTTGCTTGCCATACAAATGATGCCGCTAGCCTAATATTGTAAAACAGATCGCATCGCCAATGCTCACAACCACTGCCATGCCAATCCAGCTGATAATCAACATCATGAAAAAAATACCAAAATTGATACATACTAGTCACATCACCATTCTTAATAGGTTTGTACTGCATCAATTGATTATTTAAGTAGGCATCATTACATTCCATTTAACATGTTGTATTGAATTGTTGTTTAGCACGTGGACAATTTAGAGTTACATTTCGATCATTTATTTGACCACGATCATGCGGTATGACAAAGAATAAATATTCGCCCATTATTTCCATTTCATTTATATTGATGAAAGTGGTGACATTCAATTGTGAGCCATTACGATTTGGACATGTTGCATTATTTGAGTAACTGCCCGCTGTGCTGTTGTTATGTATCCAATTACCGCAAATAAAATCTAATTTCGTAGGATCAGCTTGACAGTAGAGATGGCATGTTAAATCTCGGTCGCCATAATATGTTTTTAGATTATTTTCTATGCATGGATCAAAAAAAGGCCACACCAGTGTGTATTTCGCCAATTAGGAAGAGTGTGCGATGACGCCTATAACGATCTGCAATAAACCAAACAGCGGCTTTGCCAACATACCAATAATTGGTAATATTGTATACATGGTACCCACAACAACTGAGGAGAAACCTAATTGATGCGCCAATGTGAGCATGAAGGGCATAACTGGCGCTGTTCCTGCATTAAAGAAAAAGTAATGCGCCTTCATGGGTAGTAGCTCCTTGTCTATTTGTGGCGCCATTGTGCACGTTGTTGTTGCGCGTCTTATATGCACTAAACGACAGCCAAATTAATCGTTACAACTTGTGACACTGTAATAATTCGGCACAGCTTTCACGTCGATAATCTTCTAACTTTTATAAATGTTATAACAAAGAGTGCGTATATTTAGTTAGGTAACTATTATTGGCTTTGTTTAAATCGCTATCGCACTTGCCCTTCTAAACCAAAATACACACATCTGTACATATGTACTATAGATAGAGTTTGTACTATTTGCGTTGTGCTCCGACTACTCCAACAATTTGTGCTGAGTGATAGTCCGGTAAACAGTTTATTATATTCAAATGATTTGCTGGTCAGCACATTTTTCACGCGGTCTGTAGATACCCTTTCGTATATTTATATGGATGTATGTAAACTGACCACTGTAATAATACGACCTGCTTGCACTTTACCACCTTCTTTCAGTGCCGCTTCGAGTGATTCCACATTGGGCTGCTGTTCAATGAACATGCTAAGATACAAACAAACTTACACTAATAGTAGCTATCGTTGAACCTATTTCCTAAAATAGATAGAACACAAGATCGATTTGCTACACACAAACATTTACAAATCAATGATATGCTAGATGCAGCTAGCGTTTGTATTCAAACGGATATTTTTAATCTCTAACATAGAAATACATAGAAGTAATAAAAAAGCAATAAAATTCACAAAGACCAACTGATCGAAAAACTATGATTAGAATCAGTCCCTTTTTTAATTGCTCTTTTGTTACTTCACACAAACACTTATAATTAAACAGGAACATAGATTTAAGATTTTGTATATAAACTTCTGGAGTGTAATGGAGTGTGGTTGCTAAGTGACCTTGCTCAATCCCGACTCTTGCGTCCTCGTTCGTGCACTCTGGGCAACGGGAGCTACCTAGGCTCGCGGCAGAAAGAGAGGGAGCCCCGGTGGGGCCACTCTGACATACTTGGTTTAAGGGCTCACCGAGGTTTTTGCGTAGCGTCTGTTCACCATGAGGTGCGGCTGCAAGCGGGCGTCTGTCTTGAAGCAAGCGGCTCGCTATATAAATGTGTAAATATTTTCCAAAAACCCCGAAACGGGTTGTGCGCTGGGTTTGGGACCCGCCACGTAAAAACTTAATTCCAATGAAAACAAAATCAAAGCCTCGGATGAGAACCCCCTTTAATGTTGACGACCCGGCAAAACGAATAAGGCATAATGATTTGGATATTAGGGCATGTACCGGGAATGTCCGGACCCTTTCAAGGGACGGTGCCGCTGCCCGACTGGTTGATGTCCTCGTAGGCGCAAAGGCCGACATCACCGCCCTGCAGGAAATGCGATGGACGGGGCAAGGAAAGACGACCATCGGCCCTTGTGACGTATACTACAGTGGCCAGACACGGGGCAAAGCGCGTGGTGTAGGATTCGTGGTGGGAAAGAGACTTCGCCGCCAAGTATTAGCGTTCACTCCTGTGCACGAGCGTCTCGCTGCGATTCGCATCAAGGCGAGGTTTTTCAACATAACATTTATCTGCGCCTATGCGCCGACTGAGGAGACGGACGACGCAGAGAAGGACTCCTTCTACGATAAACTTGAACAGACTTATGATCGCTGCCCCCAGCATGATATCAAAATCGTGCTCGGCGACTTTAATGCCAAGGTGGGCAAGGAAGGAGTCTTTGGTCCTACAGTTGGAAAATTCAGTCTCCACGATATAACATCCCCCAACGGCACTAGGTTGATTGACTTCGCGCTGCTCGCAATATGGTCATCAGTAGTACCAGGTTCCAGCATAAGCGAATACACCAAGCCACATGGCTGTCCCCTGATCAAAGAACTAGAAACCAGATTGATCATGTCTTGATTGACGGCAGACATAGCTCCACCGTTCTGGACGTGCGTACACTGCGTGGTCCCAATATTGACTCTGACCATTATCTTGTCGCAGCCAAGATACGCACACGCCTCTGTGCAACGAAGAAAGTGCGCACAGTAACGGAAGGAAAGTTTGACGTCGAGAAGCTGCGCATGACACAGACAGCTGATAATTTCACAACTCGACTCTCACACCTGCTAGCAGAGGGCAATCCCCGACCTAACGATGTAACCGAGCAATGGAAGCATATCTCTCACTCATTGCGTACCGCCGCTGAGGCCACTATAGGGTTCCAGCGAGCCCGCAAGAACAACTGGTACGATGAGGAATGCAAAATTGCCTCGAAAAAAAAGGACGCTGCCTACAAGGAGACGTTGCGAACGGGCGCAACCCGCAGTGTATGGCAACAATATTGTGAGGCAAAGAAGGAAGAGAGACGCCTTTTCAGAAAAAAGAAAAGTGAGGCCGAAAGGCGTGAGTGTGAGGAGCTTGAGATGCTGGCTGACAGGAATGACGATGGAAAAGTCGTCCCACCACCTGACTATGATGAAGTGAGGATAGCTATATCCCGGCTCAAAAACAACAAAGCGCCTGGAAAAGACGGACTACCCGCCGAGCTGTTCAAACACGGAGGCGAAGAGCTGGTAAAGAGCATGCATCAGCTCTTATGCAGAATATGGTCAGAGGAATGCATGCCTCCGGATTGGAATTTAAGTGTGCTTTGCCCAATCCACAAGAAAGGCGATCCCGCTAACCGCACCAACTACCGCGGAATTAGTCTTCTTAATATTGCATATAAGGTTCTTTCTAGCGTGTTGTGTGAAAGGCTGAAGCCCATCGTAGACAAACTGATTGGACCTTATCAGTGTGGCTTTAGACCTGGTAAGTCTACCATCGACCAGGTTTTCACGATACGCCAAATCCTGGAGAAGACCCATGATAAAAGAATCGACACACACCATCTCTTTGTCGATTTCAAAGCCGCTTTTGACAGCGCAAAAAGGAGTTGCCTGTATGCCGCCATGTCTGAATTTGACTTCCCTGCAAAGCTTATACGGCTTTGCCAAATGACGTTGAGCAATACCAACAGCTCCGTCAGAATCGGGAAGGACCTCTCTGAGCCATTTGAAACCAAACGAGGCTTCAGACAGGGCGACTCCCTTTCGTGCGATTTCTTCAATCTGATGCTGGAGAAGATAATTCGAGCAGCAGAGCTAAACCGCAATGGTACAATCTTTTACAAGAGCGTGCAATTGCTGGCGTATGCCGATGATATTGATATCATTGGCCTTAACAACCGCGCCGTAAGCGCTGCCTTCTCTGGACTGGATAAGGAAGCGAAAAAAGTGGGTCTTGCCGTGAACGAGGACAAGACGAAGTATTTGCTGTCATCAAAGAAAGAATCGGCGCACCTGCGCCTTGGCAGCCATGTCACTGTTGATAGTTACAAATTTGAAACTGTGAGGGACTTCGTCTATTTGGGAACCAGTATCAACGCCGAAAATAATATCAGTCTAGAAATCCAGCGGAGAATCACTCTTGCCAACAAGTTCTACTTTGGACTGAGTAGGCAATTGAGAAGTAAAGTCCTCTCTCGAAGAACAAATATCACGCTCTATAAGTCTCTCATCATACCTGTCCTGGCGTATGGCTCAGATTCATGGACAATGTCAAGAGAAGATGAGATGGCCCTTGGAGTATTTGAGAGAAAAGTTCTCCGGAAGATTTATGGTCCTTCCCGTGATGCCAACGGCGAGTATCGAAGGAAATTTAACGATGAGCTGTACGAGCTCTACGCAGATCTGACCATAGTCCAGCGAATTAAAGCCCAAAGACTCCGCTGGCTGGGCCATGTTATGCGAATGGACAAAGAAGCTCCAACACAGAAGGTTTTCCTATCGTCGCCTGAATTCGGCAGCAGAGGAAGGGGGAGGCGTCGACTGAGATGGAAACAACAGGTGGAGGATGACTTGAACTCCCTTGGGGTTTCCAATTGGCGTCAGTTATCGCTAAAAAGGAATGACTGGCGTGCTTTGATATGCAACGGCCAAAATCGCTTAGGCGGTTAAGCGCCAATAAATGATGATGATGAAATATATGAATAAAGTTAGTCGTTTTACAAACTACTCAATTGGTTAATTTAATTAAGGGGTTGTCAGTTTATAAAATTAAATATTTTGGTCCATGCGAGCCTTATAGCCGGGACAGTGAATAAAATTAAAGTACATATTAAATGTATCTTAAAAGAAGTGCGTTCTAGCGGCAAAACAGCTAGAATTAAATTTGTGCAAATGCGTTTCTAGCGGCTAAACAGCTAGAAGTGAATTAAAGTGAAGAAATACTAAAAAATAATTTTTTTGCTAACCACAGTGTAACGTGTGGAAAGTGTGGTATAGTAAGTCTCCTGAAAAAGAGGGTTGCCAGTATATGTAAGACGAGACAGCGAGGTCTGCTCGCGTTAAAATAAATAAGCCGTAAATTGGAAAAATTTATGCAATAAAATATTGTTATCCAAAAGAACAACCAGCGGCTGTGAGTCGAGGTACAGCAAGGTCAACCAGGCGACCAAATAAATTTCCTCCAACGGTTCTTTTGGAGAAAAAATAACAATTTAATTAAATTAAAATTATTTGAAAAATAAATTAGAATCAAGATGCCTACTAAGGATGAAATTTACGAGGAGCAAAAGATGTTTGATGTGCAATTCAGCACATTGCTGTTGAAATTGAAAGGGCGGAAAACACGCGCAACAGAGGAGGCAAAGAAAAATATTCTCGAAATTAAAGAAAGGTTTATATCGAATCGCAACCAGTTACTAAATGTGGGTGATGCGAATGACCTCTACTTTACTTCTGAATTTTTCGATGGCTGGATGCAAAAAATTGCCGAGGGCCTAAAAAGATATGACGCGGAATGCGAAACAATTATGGAAACTGACAATGGTCAGAATATTATTCTCAAACAAGAGCTTGAAAAACAAATTATTCGCTTTGGAAAATTTGCTCTAAGAGCTAGAGAAGATATGAAGGAAGAAGTATTAGTTTTGGATACTGTAGAGGAAGAGTATAAATTACTGAAGAAAAAGTATGAAGTATATTCATCCATTAGCGAAGATATGCTATACAGAATGGATGAGTGTGAGAGCGAAATACATTTCTTACAAACGTCAGTTGAAAAACTAAAAAATAAAAAAATATCGCTAGAGCAAAATACTCTTCATCATTTTAAGGTAGAGGATATAAAAATTGCGCCATTTTATGGAGACCTGTCTCAATGGCCTACATTTAAAGACATTTTTAAGAGTCTTATACATGAAAACTTTCAATATACAAAAGTCGAGAAAATGTATAGACTAAAATCATATCTGAAAGATGAAGCTGGACGTCTGATACAACATTTGACGGTTACCAACGAAAATTATTTGGCAGCTTGGGAAATCTTGAATAACAGATACGAGAATCGTAGATTACTGTTCACATCCCAGTTTGACAAAATTTTAGATTTGCCAACTGTTAATAGTGAATCAGCAACAAGTATGAAAAGCTGTTTAGATAAAGCCAAAGAGTGTATTTTTGCAATAAACGGTTTAAGCATCAATCTCTCTGACGCTGAACCATTTCTAGCAAGGATAATAGTTAGAAAGCTTGATAAAGATGGACTACGCTTATAAGAGCAAAGCGAAAAGAAGACAAGAGAAATTCAAACTCTTCAAGATGTCTTTAATTTTTTAGAACAGCAATATCTTGCCTTAGAAGCTGTTTCTAGTAAAACCTCAAGTTATAATAGGTTTCAAAAAAATGAAAAAAGGTTTACAAGTAACTATGTCAGTAGCACAAAAAATACTGAGAAAGTAGACTGCGTGTTTTGTAAAACACCAGGGCATAAGATTAATTATTGCAGAAAGTTCAAAGCATTACCAACGGCACAAAGAAAAGAATTTGTAGAAAAAGTTAAGCTATGCTTTCTTTGCCTGGAGCATTATTTTGGCTCAAAGTGCAACAATTCTGAAAAAAGTTGCGTAAAATGTGGTTTAAAACATCATTTTCTATTACATGAGGACCGTAAACCGAAAGAAGTCGGAAAAGTTACAACAATGATTTCGAGAGAAAATTCACCAGCTGTGCTTTTAGCCACAGCTCAAATACGGATCAAATCAGCTACTGGCGAGCATATTTTACTTCGAGCTCTTGTTGATCAGGGATCTCAAAAAACAACAATTTCCGAAGAAGCTAATCAGCTGCTCAATCTACCTCGAGAGAAATCGAAAACGGAAATATTAGGTCTTGGAGGGACTAAAGTTGGCGTTTCTCATAATAAAATTAAAATACAGATCCAGCCAAGATTTTTAAGCGACTATACAGTGACAGCGGAAGCTTTGGTTTTACCGACGTTAACGAGTGTACAGCCAGAAAAATCATTTAAGCAAAATATCGAAGAATGGAAGAACTATGTTTTAGCAGACCCCTCGTACAATAAGTCAGACCGAATTGATGTAGTTATAGGCAGTGACATATTTGTTGATATTTTGGAAGAAGGCGTTGTGAAAAAGTGTGGCATCCTTGGACAATCAAAAAAATTAGGTTGGATACTATCAGGAGCTGTAACAACAACTACTGGTAATAAGAAAATTTTGTCAGCAATGACCAGTTTGGAGAAGTTTTGGGTCCTGGAAGAAATCCCAACCGAATCTGAATCATCTACGGAAGATGAGTTGTGTCTAAAAATTTACGAAGACACTACGAAGCTAGACGAAGAAGGAAGGATCAATGTTAAGATACCTTTCAAAGAAGACTGCGCACTAGGAGAATCCAGGAAGCAAGCTGTGGCACGTTTTCTTTCATTGAAAAAAAAGACGGCGCAAAATGCCAAATTGAAAGACGAATACGTAAAATTCATCGACGAATACCAAAAGCTGGGCCATATGGAAAGAATATTTAATGAGCAAGATTGCAAATACTATCTTCCTCATCAAACGGTTATTCGTGAAAGCAGTACTACGACAAAATTGAGGGTAGTATTTGACGCATCGGCCAAATCATCTAATGGAAGAAGTCTTAACGATGTGATGTACACGGGGCCAAGATTACAAAAGGATATATTTGATATAATTTTGAAATGGAGGTTGTGGAAGTTTGTGGTAACGGCGGACGTTGAAAAGATGTACCGTCAAATTAGGGTACACAAGGAAGATCAACAGTATCAAAATATATTGTGGCGGGATGACAGCAAAAAGCCATTAGAAGTGTTCAGGCTAAATACAGTTACTTATGGAACAGCAGCAGCTCCATTTTTGGCAGTTCGAAGCCTAATTAAAATCGCTGAAGACTGCAACGAAGAATTAATTAAAAAAGTTATCGAGGAAGATTTTTATATGGATGACCTCATGACCGGAGCAGATAGTGTACAAGAGTGCAGTGAAATTAAACAAAAAACTGAGCAACAATTAATGAAGTGTGGGTTACATTTAAGATATATAAAAATAGCGACGAAGCTGTAAAAATGTTAGGACTTAAATGGGATCCTAAAAAAGATGAATTTAAGTTCGAAATCAAATTAAAAGAAAATCACAAAACGACAAATATTCAGGGTTGTTGCAGATTCTGATTCCGATAGCAATCAGAATTAAAATCGAGCAAAAATGCATGTTGATGTCATGAAATCTGATTTTATCGATTTCATATTCGAATCAGAATTTCAATCGGTTTTAGGTGTCACAGAATCCGATTTTATCGATTTTAGTGTCGGAAAGAAATCGATTACAAAATTGCTAACAGAATTAAACCGTTTTTTATTCAATTGCTTTTGTAATAGCCAACAACTGTTTATTTGCTGCTTTATATTGAAATGTAAGTGAATTTTCAATTAAATAGATTTAAAAATGTGATATGCATGAAATCATCTTTACACAAATCTTCTTTTAGGGGAAAACACAAAAATAGAACTCAATCTCAAATACTTTTAGAGTTTATGGAAGAAAATGACGATATCGCAAAAGGATTTAAGGATAAAGCCTTGGTGGAATCATTGTGGCAGCAGTTAGCTGCCTCTTTAAATAGTGCAGGTCCACCACAAAAAGATGTTAACGGTTGGCGAAAGGTAGGTTAAAGTAGCAGTTTGATCTCAAATCGTTAAATCCCGCCAAATCTGCTTTCAGATATGGACCGAATGGAAGAGTGAAGTCAAGAAGAAGTTGTCGCACAACAGCACTCGTTTCGAGCCACTGGCGGCGGACCCTTTTCCAAATCGCAACTCACACCAGCAGAGGAAACAATTGCACGTATTTGTAGTATGGATAAGCAAGTTGAAGGAGTGCAGGGTATGTCAGTTGGGACTGGTCAAGGGGCTGGAAGAAGTGCTCAGGAAGTTCGCGACAATACACCATCGACATCAAAACGTCCTTCGGACTGTGCATCTGTACCAAATACGGAAATTCTTGACAATGCACCATCGACATCAAAACGTCCTTCGGACTGTGCATTTGTACCAAATACGGCAAAAAAACCTCGGCAAGAAAGCACATCAGGCCACTTAAAAAGGTTTCTTGATACGGACACAGACACAAAAAAATTATTAGACAATTTAATTGAAATTGGGAGAGAAAATGCTATCAGTATGCATGGTATCCATGAGTCCATTGAGAACGGCTAAAAAACGATTGCAAAAGCTGTAACTGACCTAAAAGAAGAACTGTCAAGTGTCAGTGCTCGCTTTTTAGATATGTTGCAAGAAAAACCCGATTTGGAAAAACAGCGGTTGGAACGTAAAGCCAAGAAAGAAAGTGGAAAAAAACATTGATACAAATTTTACTCATATATATATACATTAGGGTTATAAATGAAGTTTGTTTATTTTTGTTTACATTGCGAAAGAAAATATCTATAAATGCATAAATACATATTTGTTTTTGGTAAAAATATTAGTTAAATTTTATTTCCAAGCTCAATGCAGCCAAGGCAAAAAAATAAAAATTTCAAAATATGAAGTTTTCCTTCAAATTCAAAAGAAAATAAGTCGCTAAGCTAAGCACCTTACATTATACACTACCCTGCATATGAAAGCAAGACTGCACAACAAAATAAACAAAAAAAATTGTCGACAACGAAATCAAAACTAATTAGACTAAAATTGTAATCTCTTTGTACGATATCAATTGGTCAACCTCGAAACATTCTAAAATTCAAAATCATGTATGTTGTTTATGTATGTATTGGTTGTACATGATTTGTTCATAGTCCAACACGTCCATTCATGCGTCCTTTGCGCCAACCTTGTTCATCTTTATCTTCAACTTTCGCAAAGACAAAGACTGAAATAAGAAAAGGAGAATTAAATTTCATAAAAATGTACGTATGTACATATGTATTCATACCTTTCGTTGCAAGGTTTCTACATATGAATATGTACATTTGTCTATATATTGTTGTTTACAGTGAAGAAGCTATTTCTGCTCTTATCCTACGACCTTCGTTCTGCATAGTTGTGCTGGATGGAGATGAAGAATTGTCATCCAAACTTTCGTTTATTTCTGTGATACCTTCATCTTCATTGTAATGAATGTTGTAACTTCTGCAAATGTTATGCAATGCACAACAAACATTTACCATTTGTACAACTTTTTCTGGTTCGTAATGCAACGTGCTCATTAAGCACCTAAACCGGCTTTTGAACACTCCAATTGTCCTTTCCACGATATTCCGACCTGAACAATGTGCTAAATTAAACTTGTATTCTGGGAAATTATATCGTGGGTGTCTAAATGGTGTTATTAAAAACGGTTCAATACCATATCCGGAATCACCCAATAATCTAGATACGTCCTCTCCGGATTCATATTCCTGCATCATTTTTTCACGAGCAACACTTACACTCCAAATAAAGGAGTCATGGTTGGAGCCGGGATATCTGGCATCAGCTGCTCGTATTTTCATGTCGCCGTCACAAATCTATAAAAAAAAAGATTCTAATTGTTAAGAAGTAACTTTTTCAAATGTAAAGAAATGTACTTACTATCATTACGTTCATGCTGAAATAACCTTTTCTATTAAAAAAAAGATGCTCATCTACTTTCGGCTTTATAATTTTTATATGCGTTCCGTCTATACACCCAGTAATGCCGGGAATTCTACATTTGTTAAAAAAATAATCGCGGCTTCTCCGTTTTTCGTTTGCGCTCATGGAAAAGTGAACCCATCGGCTGCATAAGCAACTCTCCAAAACGGTTAACACTTTCTTTAAAACTAGTGATACCGTACTTCTTGCCAAACTCACTTGCGATTCACTACCTACTGCTCGTTGGTAGCAGCCGTGTGCCAAAAAGCGCAATGCTGTTGCCAGTTGAGTCACCGGAGGAATGCTTGATGAGCCCAATTTGCTTTCTATTAAGTCAAGAACCATGACGAAAGCGTCTTTATTCAGGCGGTATTGGCCTATGAATCTGGAAAGTTTCCGTAACATTAAATAGTAGAAAATAAACAGACTTACGATGACTCTGGCAGCTCCAAGGGATTATTGTGATCCCTTAAGATTTTACGTTTCACTTTTTCATTTGTATTCTCCTCTATTAAGAAATAAACCGCTATTGCAGCACTCATCCTACTTTTTTGGCGTATATTAAATAAATTTCACAAACTTTTGTGGTAAAACTAAAAAAATTGTCAAAATATGCAAGCGCTCTTTTTTAGTTATGAGCAAAACAGCTGTTTCGACAATCGATTTTGTTTATGTTCGAAAAGAGCTGAAATCGATCAGAATCTGCAACACCAAATAAAATCAGAATCGATTTTCAATTCTGATAATAACCAATTCTGACTTGGATTTCACAACACCCCTGATTGTCTAATTTAGCCACTATATTTGATCCACTTGGATGGCTATCTCCAATTACTATTGGCTTGAAAATATTTGTACAAAAGCTTTGGGTACAAAAGTTAACTTGGGATGAAGAATTAGCAGATGAACTGAAAACGGAATGGTTTAAATTTATACAAAATATAAGTGCGTTACATCATATACAAATTCCTAGATGGATGCAAACTTTTCAAATGAAAGATATAGAACTGCATGGTTTTGCAGACACATCAGAAAAAGCATACGCGGCAGTGGTGTACATTAAATATGATGGAAAAATAACAATAGCAGCAGCAAAAAGGAAAGTAAATCCGATAAAGAATAGAAAAACGTTACCTAAATTGGAGCTTTGTGCAGCTCACTTATTATCAAAGCTGATACACCGAATATTAATTACGATCAAGCAAAGAACGAAAATCTACGCATGGAGCGATTCCATGATTACCTTAAGTTGGATAGGAAACAACAAAAGTAAAGATAAATTTATTCGAACTAGAGTCTACGGTATTAAAGATTTGATTCCAAGTGAAAAATGGGATCATGTGGTTTCTAAAGAAAATCCAGCAGATGTGGCATCGAGAGGAATTTCACCCGATAGATTACAAATGCAAAAATTGTGGTGGAATGGTCCAGAATGGTTGAAAGAATCACAGGACAGGTGGCCACCATCAAGCTACGAGAAGATAACATGTGTGGTAACTGCAGTGAGTAAAATTATTAAAGACCATCTTTTAGATTCGCTTACAGAAAAATTCTCTAGTTTCCAAAAACTACTTAGAGTTTATGCATATGTACTGCGTTTTAAAAATATATTGCAAAAAACTAAAATATATCTGTAATATTTAACACCAGACGAATTAAAAGCGGCTGAAATAGCAATTATCAAGCGACATCAACATAAAGAGTTCGAAAGTGAAATTCGGCAACTGTTGAAAGAAGAAAATATAAAGCAACATAGTAAGTTATCGAACTTGGTTCCATTTATCGATAGCGAAGGTGTTCTGCGAGTAGGCGGCAGGCTAAATAATTCAAATATCTCGTATGAGCAAAAACATCCTACAATTATTAATAAATCTCATTTATCATGGTTAATTATTATGGATGCACATAACAAAACATTGCATGGAGGTAATCAATTAATGGAAGCAACAATAAGAAGAAAGTACTGGGTAATAAATCTTAAAAAAGGAATTAAAAAATGTATTCGACATTGCGTAAAATGTATTAGATATCGAAAAGAAACTTATCAACAAGTAATGGGAAATTTACCAGAGATGCGAGTCTCGCAGTCTGCACCATTTACACATACCGGTGTGGACTACGCTGGACCTTTACTTTTAAAGTGCTCCAAAAATAGAGGTGTCAAAGCTTTTAAAGGATATATTGCAATATTTGTGTGTATGGCAACAAAAGCTATACATTTAGAAGTAGTGTCAGATCTAACGACAGAAGCTTTCTTAGCAGCATTAAGAAGATTTTTTGCTAGAAGAGGAAAAAGTTCACATATTTATTCACACAATGGTACAAATTTCATTGGAGCAAATCGAAGTATAGAGTCTCAATTTAAAAACGTCCTCAAAAATAATTGTTTTTTAGCCCCGATATTAGCAAACGAAAAAATCGAATGGCATTTTATTCCGCCGGCAAGTCCTCACTTCGGAGGTATTTGGGAAGCAGGTGTAAAATCTGTAAAACACCATCTAAGGAGAGTCATTGGGGAAACAAAATTAACTTTTGAAGAAATGTCTACGTTATTATGCCAAATAGAAGTAGTGCTGAATTCACGGCCATTGTATGCACTAGGATCAGAAATAGAGTGTAACAACGTTCTGACGCCTGGACATTTTCTAATTGGAAGGCCGCTATTAGATATCCCAGAAATCACATCAGACGTGGAGAAGATCGGCGCTTTAGATCGTTGGAAAATTATTCAAAAATTTAAGAGAGACTTCTGGAATAAATGGAAGGATGAATATCTTGTTACATTACAAAAGCGAAATAAATGGAAGGTTGATCATTTGAATATAAAAGAAGGTCAAATAGTGTTTATAAAAAATGAAAATACAGCTCCCTCAAGATGGCCTCTAGGCAAAGTAACACAAGTACATAAAGGTGCGGATGACAAAGTGCGAGTAGCTACAATAAAAACAAATTATGTCCTTTACATTGCATTCAAGATGTCGAAAAGGACACTCAAATTGAAGAAGTAGGAGCTAATTATACTTTTACAAAATCCTACAATAATACTTTTAAAAGACCTACTTGGTCAGTTGTAGAAATATTACTACTATTATTGGTCATTCTATCAAAACTAAGTAATATAAAAGGAGATGCAGCAGCAAACGCAAATTATATCTCGCAAACTATTCTCTCAAATAATACAGCTGTGTATCTAGACTCCTATGGAAGAGTGGATGTGGTAGCGTCTCGTTGGAACTTAGTAGTATACTATAATCTGAAACCTTATTTCAGAGAAATCGAAAGTATACCAATTTACCTTAAACAACTGAAGGATTTATGTCCAAAAATGATTTATTTTAACGAACAATGTGAAATAATAGCAAAAAATCTGAATAGTAAATATGAATTACTAAAATAATAATCAGCTTCTGGTGTACACAAAAAGGGCTAAGAGAGCGCCGTTAGAAATCATAGGCTCACTTTATCATTTACTCTTCGGACTAATGGACAGTGATGATAGAGAAATAATGGAGCTGAATATGAAAAATTTATTTGAAAACCAAAATGATATCGATGGCATGATTAAAAAACAAACATCAATAATTGACGGTATTCTTAATGTGATCAGAAAAACTTCGGCAGATGTCAATAATCAATTTAAGAAAATTGATAATCAAATAAATAGTATCCAAAATTTAATGGCGAATGCCATCGAAGTTTTTAGATTTTCCACGTCATTTCAGTTAATCACAATGCAATTACAATCAATACTAAACGAGTGTGAGAACACACAGACAGCTGTAATAAATATGCTGATTAATGTTAATCACCAGCGAATAAATCCATCTCTAATTAAACCTTCTCAGCTTGTGAAAGAAATTCAAAAAATAAAACTCAAACTTCCATCGAAATTGAAACTACCTGGTGAAGGAGATAATGAGTTGAAAGAAGTTTTTAAGACTATGACTGCAAAATGATCATAGAGAACAAATTAGTCATTAGCACAGAAATACCTTTACTACATTCACAAATGTCAGAAGTTTTCAGACTAATAGCAGTACCGATAAATAAAAGAAATATGACAGTAGCAGCTTAACTTAAATCAGAGTTGATAATTTTTAATTTTGAATTTGATGCATACTTCTTATTTAATCAAGCGCAACTAAATAAATGTCGTAAAACTAGTAACGACCATTACATTTGCTATGGGGATTGGCCCTGGACCTCCGCTACTGACAATTCGTGTGAAGTATCTGTATTGTATTGTATTGTATTGTATTTGTATTTTGTATTGTATTTAGTCATACATTAGGTTTAACAAATTAACCCGCGAAGCTTTTGAGCTTGTCTGCGGGTAAAAAACATTCCTACGACATAATTTACAAAACATTTAACATCATTATTAGCTTAATACTATAAATTTTGTCTTTAACAAAGTTTAAGATTTAGCTAATTATTTAATAAAAATTATACTCTAGTAGCCTAAAACAATAAAATTTGATATTAACAAAGTTTATGATTAGCGCTATTAGATAAAAGCTAAAATTTTTTTCATCGCACTTAGCGGCTAGCGAGTTGCAATAGATTTGGACGAAATATTTGTAATTAAAGAATTAGATATAAATAAAAAATTTTGAAGGAATAACAATTTTAAACGATAAATTAGTCTTAAAACTAGGGCATGATATTTCTACAATAAGCTTTTTATGTATTTATAAATAAGTTTTTTTCTATTAGGTACTTTTGGCAGGTTGAGCAAGTTTGAAGGTTCATTTAGAAAGGTGGGTACTAGAACGGATAGTGTATTTTTTGAGTAATTATTCAAAAACCTTGGTATTCGGAGTTTGTTTTGCACTTGAGCTCGTGTCCCGAGATTATGGTTAATTTTTGTTTGAAATTGTTTTTCGTCATAGAACTCATTGATAATCGTTATTTTAAAAATAGACTTGATGTCAAGAATCCCTAGTTCCCTAGTCAGCGGTGTATTAACTGTGTATACATTCAGCTTTCTAGCTAATATTTTCAAGCAGTAGTTTTGGCTCAATTGAACTTTTTTAAGGCTGGAAGGGGTTCCCCATGCTGTAATGCCATATCGAATGTACGATTCCGATAATGCTCTGTAAGCTTGCAAAAGGACTGCGTAATTGCTGCAATAGCTAAGATGCTTTATAAAGTATGCCGATTTACGTAATTTATTTCGCAGGTATAAAAGATGCTCGTTCCATTTAAAATGGTCATCGAGGATGATTCCCAAGTATTTATACGTTCGCACTGTTTCAATGGTTATATCACAGGAACAAGTTGTTTGAGGTTTATGCAGACATTCGGTACTGTGAAATTTTAGATTTATGTTTGACGTTTGCAAATGCGGGGGTCTAAAATGCATTAATTTTGTTTTCAGAGAATTAATTAGCAATCCATTGTCATGCGACCATTTGATAACGATGTCGAGTTTACGTTGCATAATATTTGCAGCTTCATTTAGGTTTTTGTGCGACACTACGATAGTGGTGTCGTCAGCGTATGCAAAAACATCGCAATTTTTTAAATGTCTTATCAAGCTATTTGCGTAAATCAGGTACAGAATTGGCCCCAGTTTTGAGCCTTGGAGAACACCATGCGAAACCGAGACTTCGTCGCTTAATTCGTTGCAGACTTTGACCGTGTATACTCTATGTTCCAGATAGCTTCGGAACCATGCTAGGCAACTTCCTCGTATACCAGCATCTTCCAGGGCTTCTAGTAGCTTTGAATGGGACAAGGTGTCGAATGCTTTGGAAAAATCTATAAACAGCGCAAGGCTGTGTATGTTTTTTCCAAGATTCTCGTTTACTTTGTTCGCAAAAAGTCCTAGAAGCTGGTTAATATTTTTTTCTTTTTGGAAGCCATACTGATTATGGTCGATTATTTTATATTTTTCTATAAAGTCAGTTAATCTCGTTGCTACAACCTCTTCCAATATTTTTTCTATCACAGGCAGGATTGCAATGGGGCGATAGTTTTTCTGCTTTCAAACATACAAAGACCACCAATTGTAAGTTTCAACAAATTCAAAACAGTGAGTTTTGGACAAGGTCTGAAACCGATTAAAATAACGTTCGGGTTACGGTTTCGGTTTTGCAACGTGTTTCGGTTTCGGTTCCGGTTTCGTTCTTCAACATTTATTTCGGTTTCGGTTACGGTTTCGTTCCGGTTTCGGTTACCAAATAAAAACACAAACAAAATAAATTTTACTTCTAAAATAGTCAAGTACCTATGTAGCTTCGAAATAGATCTGAATTTTCATAACTTTTTCCTGCTGCCATGATGGGATTTCTCTAATATAATAATAAATTTTATTAACGCTATGTATGGATGAAATTTCTGCAAAACAAATTCCTAGAATTAACTCTACTTTTTTATTAGAAAAATATTAAATGAAATGTATAAATCGCCAAAAACATTAATATGAGTGGTGCTATCTGAGCCTGAACATTTCGTTTTCGTATCTCGTAAATTTTTTTCGGTCGCTTCATTCAACTATAATCAAATTTCCTCTTTCAGAATTTTTATACTAAGGTTAAAACGCGTATTTTGTAACCTTGCTCGACAATCCTCCCTGAAAGTTTTCAGAGTACCTGTTTGTGCCCACTTAAAAAAGTGATACATTAAAAAAATTCAAAACCGTTTGGAACCGGTTCCGGCTTTTGAAACGGTTTCGGTTTCGTTCTTTTCCAGATCAAAATAACGGTTACGGTTTCGGTTTCGGTTTTGAAAAATGAATCGGTTTTAATCGGTTACGGTTACGGTTTCGGTTTCGGTTTCAGTCCTTGGTTTTGGATTGAATTGCACAAACCCAATACATGGATTTTTAAACTAGATAATACAGTGAGAGTCAGTGTAAGCTGTGGACATTTAGCTGCGAAGTGGATCAATTTAGCACATCAAGGCATTATTTCGTTGACTCCCGGGTGCACCTTGAGATATAACGGAGGGTTTCTAACATCTTTGTCAATCACGTCATCTGAAGCCTATTTCGATCCACAAACAACTTGGATAACAACTATTGATACTATAAAAAGTGAAAAAATTAAGCCTTTCCACTCCTCAACAATCGACCATCAGCAAGAAATCAGCAATATACAGCAAAACTTAGATGAATTTAAAAAGCAGCAGTTCAAATTAAAAGGGTTGGAATTCCATCATGTGACAGGTCACACATCGTTAATATTATGCATAGTAATTATAATTATTTTATTAATATTATACATTAAATTCATTCCGAAAAAACAACCTAATGTAAAAATTCATTTCGAATCACCATTAAATAATAGTCACCTACAAGATGTTTAAATATAAAAAAAAAATGTGAGCATATTTAATTTGAATAAATTCCATTCATTTAGTTAAATTAAAATTTTCACGAAAATTAAGAATATAATTATAATCAATGTGGGAGTGACAGACGGACGTAGGACAAGAAGTGGACGTAGCTTTGACATAGTGACAACTACGTAAGGGAATGCAACTCTGCAACGATAAGAGACGGACAAGATAATTGGAGAGATGAGAGGACGAAAGAGCGACTAACGACGACCACGTTGTGAGAAGACAGCAAACGAACGAACGAACAGTTGACACTTTGGCACCAACCAGAACGCAGCTCATACTTATCGTAAATTATTATTAAGTACGTGTGTAACTAAATGTAAATCTTTCAATAAAGAGATATTTAATTACATTAAATAAAACCACGTAGTAAACAAATCCACATTTTGGGGGCTCGCCCGGATTAAGCCAACCGGAGAATATACCATCAGCATTTCACACAAGCAAAAGTTGAGCCAAATAAAAGAAAATTTGCGGCTGCATAATCATCTTTAAGGTAACCAAATACTTAAAACCTCTGAAAATTTGACATTTGCGTTTGCTGCACCAACAACAACGCGCATTTGTGACCAAAGGTGACATAATTTTTCACCGTTACATATATGTTCATATATCTACATGGAAATATATATGTAGAAACACATGTATCAAATCAACGGAGGTATGCAAGCACAGTTACGTAAAAGCAGCACAATAACCTCATAGACGCCAGCAGATCAGAACCTCAGCGACATCCACAAAAACGCAGTTCTGCTTTTGCAACGACGCATTCAAAGTTGGTAGGAACAGAGAAAGCACCGCATCACACAAGTGTCAATCATAAAAATTATTGGTATCGTCAGCTAAAAGCGAAAGCCTGTAATACGAATGGAACAACTGCAGTAGCTACTTCGTCACCATACAAGTAATTACGAGCGAGATTTATTAGTATACATACGAATTTTCATCACGAAAGGAACGTATAAATACATGTGTGAACTCGTATGAGCAGAGCGATCACAGCAGCAACTTCGTCATCATACAAGTTGCAATGTACATAGCTCGCTCGCAGGCGGCAGCGTAGAAAACACCACCATTGCGACTAGAACGTTTACTTCAGCAGCGAAGTTGGTAGAAGCAGAGAACAACCACATACGTCAGCGGCAGCAGCAGGTGCATACCAGTAAGAAGAGTTGAAAGCAAGCAGCAAGAAGGCGAGGCGAGGCGAAATAAATAAGAAGTTAAAGTTGAGACGAATAAGAAGAAGACGAAAATTTTTCAAGTGAAGGAAAGACGAACGTGATCTAAGGTAGAAAGAACACGATAAGAAGGTAAAGAAGTTAAAAAGTAAAGACGAATAAAGAAATTATGTTGAGAAGAAGTTTGTAAAGAAGCGAAAGAAGTTTGTAAAGAAGATTGCGCAGTATTAAAAGTTGAAAGAAAACACAATTCTAATTAGAAGTTGACAGTGTAGATAAAGCAGTTGCAAATATAATTAGAATCCATGCATTTATGTGTATTTATTTGGCGTGAATGTTTTGAAAGTAAAAACTTTTGGTTATTATGCACATATGTGCAGATGTAATGCGAAATTGAAGCTGTAAGAATTTACTGGAGTAGGTACGCCAATAAATAATCACATACACATATAAGCATACCAATTAGAAACATAAACTAAAAACAAACATCTGTGAAATTTCTGATAAGAATGTGTTGTCAAAAGATGTCTACGCTTTAATTGATATTCGAATTGATTAATTTGGTTTTATAAAACACGATTTAAAGTGCATAAGATTTCAGGTGTAATTAAATTACCTACGTATGTTTATTTGCGTGTAATTTGTCGATCATTTAAATACGATTTGAAGTGTATAAGATTTCAGGTGTAGTTAAATTACCTACGTATGTTTATTTGCGTGTAATTTGTCGATCATTTAAATACGATTTAAAGTGTATAAGATCTCAGGTCTAATTAAATTACTTTCATGTGTTTATTTATATGTAATTTGTCGACCATTTAAATTTTATTCACAACGTACAATTGGTTATATATCGTTTTATATGTTTTAAAAGACTGTCGATGATAACAGAGCGAAATTACTTTGATTTTTATTTGCGTTAAAACAAAACCTTTATAATTATACGTCCGCAAGGTAGATCTTTTAAAAGCGTTGCATTCAGATTTAAGGCTCACGAGTTATATAATCGATACTTTTATATTATAAGTAAATCAAAATGAGCACAGGTGTCATAGACGCGGACGCAGTCCTAAAAATGACGGTAGTAACGCTAAAAGAAAAATTAAGAGAGCTAGGGTTAGGAGTGGTTGGACGCAAACATGAACTTAGGGAAAGACTACTCCAACATTTAGGCCTGATTGATGATGGTGACGACGAAGATGAAGATGAAGACGGTGATTCCCAGCCGAATCAATCCGTAATTGAAGTTCCATTTAGACCATCGCCTGCGCCGGCAAGTACCGCGCACTTCACATTTAAAGATATTCAGGAAAGTCTGTCAACTTTTGATGGTTCCGACACATCCGACGTAAAGAAATGGATCGAGCAAATAGAAGAGAATGCTGAAATCGTAAACTGGAACGAGGTTCACAAATTTATATACGCAAAACAATTGTTACGTGGTGCTGCTAAACTTTTCGTAAGTAGTCAAACTGGGTTACGGGATTGGAGTTCCTTGAAATTATCTCTCAGCAAAGAGTTTGGTAATAAGCTGTCCGCAGCTGATGTTCACAAATTATTAGGCAAAAGACACAAGAAGCAGGGCGAATCATATCGCGAGTATTTGTATGCGTTAATGGAGATAGGTAAATCGGTTCGATTGGATGAAGAAAGTTTATTGGAATATTTTATTGATGGTATTCCTGGTTCTAAATTCAGTAAAGCTGTACTTTATCAGGCAAAAACCATAAGCGAGCTGAAAGAGCAAATAGTCATTTTCGAAAAGATTAAGCACGAGTCACGAGTGGATAGTTTTAAGAAGGTTGAACCATATAACCGGCCCAAACAAGAAAACGTAAATTCTTCTTTGCCAGCAAAAATCGAAAAGAGATGTTATAGATGTGGCGAATTTTCGCATTTAGCGAAAGATTGCAAACAAAGAGAATTTAAATGTTTTAAATGCCAACAAATGGGACATAGGTCTTTCAAATGCAAAACACAAGCGGGTACAGGTACAAGGCGTGAACAACAACAGGGTACGGGCACAAAGCGTGAACAGAGTCACGTTAATTCAATTGTTGAAGCACCCAAAACTAACTTAAAACTCAAAAAGATAAAAGTTTGCAACATTTACGTATGGGCTCTAGTCGATACGGGCTGTAGTTTATGTTTAATGAGATGCGATATATTTAACAAGCTACGTAAATCTATTCAACTGATTCCAGAAAGACGGCAATTGTTTGTTATTGGCGCATCCAGAATATCGACTAGGGGTAGTTTGAAAATGGAGGTACTAATAGATAAAAGGCCAGTAAACTTGACGTTTCACGTAGTAGAAGAAGGGGACATAAGCTATGAAATTATTCTTGGCACTTCCATTTTTAAACATTTTGACATGCTGGTTCGAGACGATAATATTGAATTTAAAGAAAGAGTTGTGGTGTCGAGTAACGTCGATAGCGAGGATGTTGCAGAAGCTGTTGTACCAAAAGACGACGATCCGATGGCAAATATTTTTTCAAACTCATGTTTTAATATAAGTAGGGAGGAACCAGATTATGATTTAAAAAAAAAAAAAAAAAAAAAAAAAAAAAAAAACTAATGGCGGCGATATACCAACAGGTTATCATAACCTCTAACGAGATTTTTAGCCGAGCTTCTCTTTCCAAATTGTGGTGTGTTGCTCTTGAGTTTTCCTACAAGTTGGCGGGACCTACAGTTTTTTGCCGACTCCGAACGGCACTTGCAAAGCAAATGAATTTTTTGCTGAGAAGCTTCTCATGGCAGAAATACACCCGGAGAGTTTGCCAAACTACATCCGAGGGGCGACCCCGTTTAGAAAAATACTTTTTCTAAATAATTTTTGATGTTACTTTGCCGGGCATCGAACCGCCACGACTTGGTGTAGAAGGCCGAACACTTAACCGCTACACCACGCCGGCCGCCATGAGATTATGATTTAACTCACCTTAATAAGGGATTGGCTAGTGAGGTAAGGCAGATTATAGAAGAGTACAAGCCGAAGAAAGATAATAGCCCTCCAGTGAACATGAAAATCATTCTTACTGACGAAGTCCCTGCCTATCAACCGCCGCGAAGGGTGTCATACGAGGAACAAAAAATTATAGACAAACAAGTCGAACAGTGGCTGGATGAAGGCATAATACGCCCAAGCTGTTCGAGCTATGCCTCACCTGTGGTACTCGTGTCAAAAAAGAATGGCACAAAACGACTCTGTTGCGACTATCGTAAGTTGAATTCAAAAATCATACGCGATAACTTCCCTATGACCCTAATCGATGACGCACTAGAGAGGCTTAGCGAAGCGAATGTATACACGACCTTAGATTTAGCCAATGGTTTTTTCCATGTACCGGTGGATGAAAGTTCCCGCAAATATACAGCGTTTGTAACTCAGAGTGGCCAGTATGAATTTCAGTATGTGCCTTTTGGTATCTGTAATTCACCAGCAGTATTTTGTCGGTACATCCATGCAATTTTGAATGATTATATTAGGGATGGAACAGTGGTTGCCTATATGGATGATCTGGTGATTCCGGCGAAGACTGAGGAAGAAGCTATAGAGAAATTAAGAAAGGTGTTAAAGCTAGCGAGCGACAAGGGCTTGAGGGTTAATTGGGGAAAATGCCAATTCCTCAAAAAAAGGATACAATTCCTTGGGTATATAATCGAGAACAGTACGATTAAACCTAGTACCGATAAAACCAAAGCTATAGATAATTTTCCTTTACCACAGACGAAAAAATCACTACAAAGATTTTTAGGCTTAATGTCTTACTTCCGCCGTTTCATCAAAAACTATGCCTTGATCGCGAGACCTTTGTCAGACATGCTGAAGAAAACCGAAGATTTTAGAATGGGCGAAAAAGCCTTAGAATCTTTTAAACAGTTGAAGATGGCCCTGATCCAAGCACCAGTCCTGACGATGTTTAATCCTAAGGCAAAGACCGAAATCCACACCGATGCTTCTATGTATGGGTACGGAGCCATTCTTCTCCAAAAGAACTCCGAAGACCAGAAACTACATCCGGTGCAGTTCATGAGCCGCAAGACGTCACCTGCCGAACAAAAGTATCACTCCTACGAATTGGCAGGGACCCCCCGTAACGATTATTTTTGTATTTTTAGCATCAAAAATGGAAGACTTCCCAATATCGCAGATACGTTTCAAGTATATGAATATGCACGTCTCTTCATGCTCAACAAAAAGCTTCTATAAACTAAAAAAATTTGAGGGAAATCCATATAAATTACAAATAATCATTATTTTTGATTTTTATTTTTTTGGTCAAACATAAAAGTTATTTTTTGATTTTTATTTTTTCGATCAAACATAAAAGTTATTTTTTGATTTTTATTTTTTTGATCAAACATAATTGTTATTTTTGATTTTTATTTTTTTGATCAAAAATAAAAGTTATTTCTTGAGCGATATTTTATCCCTCAAGAATAAAAATTAAGTTTTGAGTTTTAACTTTTTTCGCGGATTGAAAAACTCAAAACGCCGCTGTGCCTTTTTGGCAAGTAATAAATCATAATTATTGGGTGGTATATCCTCATCAACATATCGTCGCTGCCAACGAAGACACGTTCGTTGTTCGCGTGGAAGACTAACATATTTCAGCCAAATTTTTTTTATTAGAATTTCTAGAATTTTTTGGAGTATGCAGTTTTGTAGCTCATTGAATTCTAGAAGGAAGTCCGTATACATTCATAATATTAACTTTTTATATGAAAGAAAACAATTAAAGTCGTGGAAAAAAAATTCGCCAAAAATCAGCGCAATTTTTTAGGGGTTTATAATATATCCGTGAGAGGCATGCCTGTTGTAGGAGTAGACTAAGGTCCACATCAACCCGAGGGTTGGTGGAGTGAAGAAAATTGTTTCCGCTGTTTTAATAATCATGTGATAAAATTTCGCTAATCCCGTTTTATTTTATTTCAAAAGAACCGAAATCAACAGATCCTCCGATTTCGGGATTGACATCCCTTATATATACACTTCAACATGTGGTAGATGGGTGTGCATTTAAGTCATAGGTGGTCAGCCTGCACTAACAAACAAATAAAAATTTTGTCAACTACAATTTCAAATTTATTCTGAGTAATAGAGTGTTAAGAGTTTCATATAATCAAATAAAAAAATTTATTTTAATTCTCGTGCTCCCGTCATAAGAGCTCAACTCATGACTGATCCCCATGGCCCCCCTTACCTGTCCAATATGCTTTTCGGAATTTAAATCATATTCTTCAAACATATAAGTCCAGAAGTCTAATATTACTCATATTGGAAAATCTAATTCTAAAATACATAAAAATTTATTTCTAAAATTGTATACTTAATAAATTTTTAATGGCAATGCAAACTGCCCATCTATGATGTTTATGCATAGGCATGAAATGTTAACCAGCTGAACTCTTTGTATTAGTTATTTTGTTTTTCTTTTGAGTCAACGAAGCAAAATTTTTTGATGTGAGAGGCTGAATCCCATACCGCTGACCTATCTCAACAATGCACTGTGGGCGTCTGATCACCATAATGGGGAAATAAGATAGTTTATATTTATGTACATTAGAGCGGGTTGATTTGTATGGACCCAAAAAAATTCACAGGGGCCCATGGCGATTATGGTTAATTGGATAATTTCAAGCATTTTTGCCGAAGAAATTATAGGTCTAACATGAATTTCGAGCTAGCGAAATTGCATTATGGGAAAGTCGAATTTCATAGATTTTCGGAACATTGTTGTTGATTTTCGGAAAAGGGTGTTAAAATTCAAAAATTGGACGGAAGCGCCCTCTGGCGGACGTCAAAATAAAAAATCAATACCAGAAATGGATTTATCAACCCTAAAAACCCCCAGATGCACATATAGAATGTTTTTTTATTGTTTTCAATACAGCTTTTCTACCAGTGAACCACGTAAAAATAAAGATAAAATCCAAAAAGGACGTAAGCGCCCTCTGGCGGATGTAAAAAGAAAGAACTAATGTCAGAAATGGATTTATCGCCCCGAAAAACCCCCAGATGCATATATAGAATGATTTTTTTTTAGTTTTCAATACAGCGTTTCAACGAGTGAATTACTTAAAAGAAAAAAATAAAAAAAAATACAAAAATAAAAGGACGGAAACGCCCTCTGGCGGACGTCAAAATAAAAAATGAATGTCGGAAATGGGTTTATCGACTCAAAAAACCCCCAAATGCATATATAGAATGAATTTTTTTAGTTTTCAACACAGCTTTTTAACAAGTGAATCACTTTTTTAAGAAAAAACAAGTAAGGAAAGCTGTCTTCGGCTGTGCCGAAGGCTATATACCTTTCATGAATAAGCGTCACGATTTTCACTGTTCGATCCCCAGTACAGCCTGTTTCAATTTAACTATATTTACTATACACATTACACATCTTTGTTATAATTTAAAAAAACTTACAAAATAATAGGATCCGAGTTATCGGAACAATCGATTGTATGGAGGCTATATATTATACGTGTTCAATTGTACTGACTTACACTATACACATTACATATGTAGAAAGTACTAAAGGTGCAATATTTTACGTTCCTTACTTTTTAAACGCGGAAGTATTGGCCAAAAAACCTTATATCGGAACAACCGGTTGTATGGGGCTATATGTTATATTTACCCGATCTTCTTGATTTTCCTCTACACACTACATAAATTGAAAGTACTCAAGTTGCAAAATTTTATGTTCCTAACTTTTTAATTGCAGAAGTTTTGGTCAAAAAACCTTATATCTGAACAATCGGTTGTATGGGGGCTATATGTTACATTTGCCCGATCTTTTTGATTTTCACTATATACACTACATAAATATAAAGTACTCGAGTTGCAAAATTTTACGTTCCTAACTTTTTAATTGCAGAAGTTTTGGTCAAAAAACCTTATATCTGAACAATCGGTTGTATGGGGGCTATATGTTACATTTGCCCGATCTTGTTGATTTTTACTATATACACTACATAAATATAAAGTACTCGAGTTGCAAAATTTTACGTTCCTAACTTTTTAATTGCAGAAGTTTTGGCCAAAAAACCTTATATCTGAACAATCGGTTGTATGGGGGCTATATGTTACATTTGCCCGATCTTGTTGATTTTCACTATATATACTACGTATATAGAAAGTACTCGAGGTGCAAAATTTTACGTTCCTAACTTTTTAATTGCAGAAGTTGTGGTCAAAAAACCTTATATCTGAACAATCGGTTGTATGGGGGCTATATGTTACATTTGCCCGATCTTGTTGATTTTCACTATATACACTACGTAAATAGAAAGTACTCGAGTTGCAAAATTTTACGTTCCTAACTTTTTAATTGCAGAAGTTTTAGTCAAAAAACCTTATATCTGAACAATCGGTTGTATGGGGGCTATATGTTACATTTGCCCGATTTCGTTGATTTTCACTATATACACTACATAAATAGAAAGTACTCGAGTTGCAAAATTTTACGTTCCTAACTTTTTAATTGCGGAAGTTTTGGCCAAAAAACCTTATATCTGAACAATCGGTTGTATGGGGGCTATATGTTATACTGGTCCGCTCTTGCCAGTTCCGACAAATGATTCCTATATTACAAAATGGTGGCCACATACAAAATTTCAGCCAGATATCTCAAAAATTGAGGGACTAGTTTGCGTTCAAACAGACAGACGGACAGACGGACATGGCTAAATCAACTCAGCTCGTCATCCTGATCATTTCGGTATACTTATTGATGGGTCCATCTCTTCTTCTTCTCATATTTACAAACATCGGACCAAAGTTATAATACCATTTCATGTTCATGAAAGGTATAAAAATACGTTTGAAAAATCCGCTAGCTCGAAATTCATGATAGACCTATAGTTTCTTCGGCAAAAATGCTTGAAATTATCCAATTAACCACAATCGCCATGGGCCCCTGATGCAAAAAAAATCGACCCGCTCTAATGTACATACATTTTTTCACCTGGTACACTTGGCGAATTTTGCCCCATACATACAATATCAATGTGTATACATATAAATATGTTTCAAATTATTGAGCACTTATGCTGACAAGGATATATCATCTAATAATTATGACAAACAACCTGCCAGAAAGGCGCTGCGGTTATTTGAGTTTTTCAATCCGCGGAAAAAGTTAAAACTCAAAACTTAATTTTTATTCTTGAGGGATAAAATATCGCTCAAGAAATAACTTTTATTTTTGATCAAAAAAATTAAAATCAAAAATAACTTTTATTTTTGATCAAAAAAATAAAAATCAAAAAATAACTTTTATGTTTGATCAAAAAAATAAAAATCAAAAAATAACTTTTATTTTTGATCAAAAAAATAAAAATTTAAAATAACTGCTATTGTTGATTTTTATGAAAAAAATCTGAAAATAATGATTAAATGTGGATTTTTATATTAAAACTCATAACAGTTACGGTCCCTGCGAATTGGAGGTACTCGCCATAGTCCAAGCGCTTCAAAAGTGGCGCGTATATGTGTTGGGGTCAAGATTTAAGCTAATCACCGACTGCAACGCTTTCACAGTGACGTTGCAGAAAAAGGACGTACCGTTGCGAGTGGCACGATGGGCTATGTACCTCCAAGAATTCGACTACGTGATCGAACACCGACGAGGAGCGCAAATGAGGCATGTAGACGCGCTCAGTAGAGTGCAGTGTATGGTTATAGAAGAATCGTTGCGACACCGACTTAGAGAGGCACAGTTGAAGGACCCTTGGACGAAGGCAGTACGTAAGATTTTGGAGGCGAACAGCTACGAAGATTTTTACGTGTATAATGACATCCTGTACAAAGACTCAGCTCGACAGCTAATTGTGGTACCGATGCAGATGGAGAGAGAGGTAATTGAGATGGCACATCGTCAAGGACACTTCTCTGTGAAGAAAACAAAAGATTGTATCGAGAAGGACTTCTATATATCCCGAATAGAGGCAAAAGTCGCAGAAATTGTTAACTGTTGTATAGCTTGTATGGTAGTGAATGCCAAATCGGGCAAAAAGGATGGGTTTTTGGTACCCATAGATAAGGCAGATAAACCTTTGTTGACTTTCCATATAGACCACGTTGGTCCACTCGCGGCCACTCGTAAACAATACAATTACATCCTCGTTGTTGTTGATGCATTTTCGAAGTTTGTGTGGCTCTATCCCACAAAGGACACGGGTGCTGATGCAGTGATCGACCGATTGACGAAGCAGGAAGCCACGTTTGGAAATCCCAGAAGAATCGTCACTGATAGGGGTTCCGCCTTTACATCGCATGCCTTTGAGGATTATTGTAAGAAAAACCACATACAACATTTACTGATCACAACTGGAGTACCGAGAGGAAACGGACAGGTGGAAAGGATGCACAAAATCGTTATACCCATGTTAGCAAAGCTGTCGCAGGATAACCCCGATCATTGGTACAAGCACATTGGAAGAGTTCAGCAGTACATAAACAACTCTGGCCCGAGAAGCACAAAAGTAGCACCGTTTAAACTATTGACAGGATGTGACATGAGGTTGTTAGAATCGCCAGCGTTGGATGAAATCGTGGAAAACGAAGCAATTGAGTCGGTCGAAGCCGATCGCAATGAAGCTCGAAGATTGGCCAAGCAGGGAATCTCAGCAATTCAAGAAGAAAACCGTCGGAATTATAATCGTAAACGCAAGGAGAATGTAAATTATGAAGTCAATGACGTAGTGGCTGTAAAGCGCACTCAATTTGGTACGAATTTAAAATTGAAACAGAAATACTTTGGACCGTATAAAATCGTCGAAAAGCTGCCTCACGGCCGTTACAGAGTGGAAAAGCTAGACGAAGTGGAGGGACCTAATTCTACCTCCACAGTGGCAGAATATCTCAAGCCTTGGCGTCCAGAATTCGGGTCGAATCCTAAGTCAGGAGGGCCGAATGTGGGAGTGACAGACGGACGTAGGACAAGAAGTGGACGTAGCTTTGACATAGTGACAACTACGTAAGGGAATGCAACTCTGCAACGATAAGAGACGGACAAGATAATTGGAGAGATGAGAGGACGAAAGAGCGACTAACGACGACCACGTTGTGAGAAGACAGCAAACGAACGAACGAACAGTTGACACTTTGGCACCAACCAGAACGCAGCTCATACTTATCGTAAATTATTATTAAGTACGTGTGTAACTAAATGTAAATCTTTCAATAAAGAGATATTTAATTACATTAAATAAAACCACGTAGTAAACAAATCCACATCAATTAAAAACCACTATTGTCGGTCGCAAGATGTTTAATTATTACTAGGATCGCCCGTGGTCGAAATTCGACCATCTGAAATTTTCTTCAACTCTCTCTTAATATACATATTCCCCGTTCACAACAAAACCAAGTAAGTGGCTCCCTCGTGACAAATGCAAATTTGGAATAAGTGATACCATACAAACAATCTCCACATTAGGGTGGTGCAGCAAAGTAGTACAACAGAAAGCTGACGACAATACATTAGGATATATCTACAACAGATTTATATGCACAAAAACCCGGTATGGGCTTATAATATTTCGATATATAACGGTACTTTTTTATCGTAACCTTGTGGAATTTTACTTTAAAAAAACCATATCGTTAAAAATATATCTATATATTAATAGGCTAACACTCTCCCCATACAAACAGACGCAACCCGATTTCGTATAGTATTCATGGATAGATCTCTATAAAATTTATAGTGGAAACTTAGAATGGACTAATCTGGTGTCTCACCAAAAAAAATTATTTTTAGTTTATTTGTTATTAAAGAAAAAATAGGTCTCCAAACTCTTCTGCTATTTTGTTATCTCCACATTCTGTTATACCCGAACTATACATCACTATTCAGCACTCTTATAAAACTCCCAAAGACACACCTACCGCTCATTCCCTTACACACACACGTACATATCTATGCAATGATCCAGCAGCTGCCACTTGCTTTTATTTTTGTGCCAAAAAAAACAGCAAAATGTACCAAATTAGATCATCTTCGGCATCTAAACACCATTTGTAAGCTAAGAAGTCCAGCTTCACTTCTGGCTTTATATATTTAACTTTTTGCCTATTGGTTAAAGTTTATTTTTTTAACGATATGATTTTGTAAGAAAATTCCACAATGTTAAGATCGAAATTTAAATATCGTACGGACTTTAACTAAAGAACAATTTTACATGACACTAATGCTGATTTCGTTGAACATGTTTATACCCTTGCACAGAATACTGTAAAAGTGTGATAAAAGTGTACCCGTTCTACATGAAACTGCTATATCGATAAAACGAACAAAAAACATTGCCCGTTTGCTATGCTATGTGCATGAATAATTAGTTTTCGCTTATCAACCATATTCAATTGTTATTGCAAAATCCGATTTTTTTTACCAAATTTATCTGTCAAATAAATTTTTCGTCAGCTGATTTTCAGTGCAACCAACTACCCTGTCAAAGCTTCAGAGGGTAAAAAGTGTGAGTTTTTTAGGAAATGAAAGCATATTCTGTTTGACGTTATACCTTCATTTTGCAAACGAAAACGGAAAATTGAAGAGTGTAAAAAATACGCATTTGTTTATTAAACCAAATCACCATAACTCTACTTTTTATTATTATTATTATTTATTATTTTATGTTATGGTCAAAATATCGAAAAATGACCTACGACACGCATTTTTTCGCAAGTTTTTAGGTACAGCCTAATAAAATTACAACAACCACATGAAAACTTGCCACTTTGATTGCAAATATCTCTTCAGAGAAGCAAAATATTAAAAAGCGCTTCCGGATTCGTGATCCTGAGGCCAAACCCCGTCTTTTGAGCTATCTCCCATAATTTTAGCTAATTTATTAGCAGTTGACACCTAAAGGAAACAAATACCCATTTTTACTTTGATTATTTGATGTTCTAAGCTTTTCTCGATTTTTTTAAGTTTAATTCACTTATGAAATATTTAGGGGGTTAAATATTGGAAAAGTATATTTTCTAAGCAGAAAATATATTTTTCATACAGTTGAAGATTGCCCAGAAAAATATCCCCAATCGTCTCATTTAAAGCAAAGCTGTAATTAGACGCTGGCAAGTATAAGTATAACTGACAGAACTCTGATTTTTTTTTCAATTTTCCCTGCTTAAAAAATGAAATAAAAACGAAAAATTAAAAAAAAGAAACAGTTTTAAATTTTTGCTTCCACCGAGAATAATATATGGGTGTCCTGCAAGTATTAAACATTTACAATTAGTCTCTTCATAGGACATGCTCGAACAAATGTTACCAATTTATACCATCTAAAAGAGACTAAAAAAGTAGTAAGTAGTCTACTGTTCCTCTGGACTGATCCCGGACTAATCGTACTTTTTTCAGGGAAATACCATACGAACTATTACTAATGCAACTTTTTACATAAGTAACTCCACTTTTTTGTATGAAACCAAATTTTTTACTTTGATAGTTTGTGCTAAGCTTTTTCGATTTTTAAATAATTGTTTTATTTATGAAATTTATAGAGGAATAAAATATTGGAAAAGTATATTTCCAAGCAGAAAATGTATTTTTCAAACTAAAAAGTGAAGTTAGTTATATAGAATTAAAAATTTTGTTCGCAACACCAGAATTGTAATTTTAAAAAAATAGCTTTAAAAAAATTTGTTTAAAAGAAAAAACATTTAAATATGCTGCACCACCCTAAAGTTCGGATTCTTTGCATGGTATTACTCAAATCAAATGTTTAAATTCCCAAACATCATATATATATATATATATATATATATATATGTATGCCATAAGCAAGGAGAAAAACGGTACCTTGCAAATTGCACAGTCTTCGAAACTCCGACAAACACTCTCCCGCAAAAATTCCCACCCTTTTTCGCACTCATTACTCTCACATGAATATACATAAGTATACAGCGATACAGGCAGCTGCCACTTGCCTTCATTTTTGTGCCAAAAAAAAGAAATGTGCCAAATTATATAAATATCATTGCATCCTCGCTATCTTCACACCATCATCGTTCACATAAACACATAATTCACATAATCCAAGGTTTTTCGCAGAGCACTTCTATATTTAGTTTTTTGTCCATTAAAAAGTATATATTTTTAACGATATGGTTTTTTTAAAGTAAAATTCCACAAGGTTACGATAAAAAAGTTCCGTTATATATCGAAATATTATAAGCCCATACCGGGTTTTTGTGCATATAAATCTGTTGCAGATATATCCTAGGAGTGTAATGGAGTGTGGTTGCTAAGTGACCTTGCTCAATCCCGACTCTTGCGTCCTCGTTCGTGCACTCTGGGCAACGGGAGCTACCTAGGCTCGCGGCAGAAAGAGAGGGAGCCCCGGTGGGGCCACTCTGACATACTTGGTTTAAGGGCTCACCGAGGTTTTTGCGCAGCGTCTGTTCACCATGAGGTGCGGCTGCAACCGGGCGTCTGTCTTGAAGCAAGCGGCTCGCTATATAAATGTGTAAATATTTTCCAAAAACCCCGAAACGGGTTGTGCGCTGGGTTTGGGACCCGCCACGTAAAAAATTTAGTCCAATGAAAAATGTATTAAAGCCTCGGATGAGAACCCCCTTTAATGTTGACGACCCGGCAAAACGAATAAGGCATAATGATTTGGATATTAGGGCATGTACCGGGAATGTCCGGACCCTTTCAAGGGACGGTACCGCTGCCCGACTGGTTGATGTCCTCGTTAACGCAAAGGCTGACATCACCGCCTGCAGGAAATGCGATGGACGGGACAAGGAAAGACGACCATCGGACCTTGTGACGTATACTACAGTGGCCAGACACGCGGCAAAGCGCGTGGTGTAGGATTCGTGGTGGGAAAGAGACTTCGCCGCCAAGTACTAGCGTTCACCCCCGTGGACGAGCGTCTCGCTGCGATCCGCATCAAAGCGAAATTTTTCAACATAACATTTATCTGCGCCTATGCGCCGACTGAGGAGACGGATGACGCAGAGAAGGACTCCTTCTACGATAAACTTGAACAGACTTATGATCGCTGCCCCCAACATGATATCAAAATCGTGCTCGGCGACTTTAATGCGAAGGTGGGCAAGGAAGGAGTCTTTGGTCCAACAGTTGGAAAATTTAGTCTCCATGATATAACATCCCCCAACGGCACTAGGTTGATTGATTTCGCCGCTGCTCGCAATATGGTCATCAGTAGTACCAGGTTCCAGCATAAACGAATACACCAAGCCACATGGCTGTCTCCTGATCAAAGAACAAGAAACCAGATTGATCATGTCATGATCGACGGCAGACATAGCTCCACCGTTCTGGACGTGCGTACCCTTCGTGGTCCCAATATCGACTCGGACCATTATCTTGTTGCAGCCAAGATACGCACACGCCTCTGTGTAGCAAAGAAAGTGCGCACAGTAACGGAAGGAAAGTTTGACGTCGAGAAGCTGGGCACGACACAGACAGCTGACAATTTCTCCAGTCGACTCTCACACCTGCTATCGGAGAGCAATCCTCGACCTAACGATGCAACCGAGCAATGGAAGCATATCTCTCACTCATTACGTACAGCCGCTGAGGCCACTATAGGGTTACAGCGAGCCCGCAAAAACAACTGGTACGATGAGGAATGCAGCACTGCCTCGGACAAAAAGGACGCTGCCTACAGGAAGACGTTGCGAACGGGCGCAACCCGCAGTGTATGGCAACGCTATCGTGAGGCAAAGAAGGAAGAGAGACGCCTTTTCAGAAAAAAGAAACGTGAGGCCGAAAGGCGTGAGTGTGAGGAGCTTGAGATGCTGGCTGACAGGAATGATGCCCGAAAATTCTATGAAAAGATCCGGCGGATGACGGAAGGTTTTAAGACCGGGGCAAGTTCCTGTAAGGACAATAATGGCGACCTGGTAACCGACGTACAGAGTGTACTTAAATTATGGAGGGAGCACTTCTCCTCACTGCTAAATTGCGAGGGAGACGTCGAACCCGATACCCCAATCCCTGACGATGGAAAAGTTGTCCCACCACCTGACTATGATGAAGTGAGGATAGCTATATCCCGGCTCAAAAACAACAAAGCGCCTGGAAAAGACGGACTACCCGCCGAGCTGTTCAAACACGGAGGCGAAGAGCTGGTAAAAAGCATGCATCAGCTCTTATGCAGAATATGGTCAGACGAGTGCATGCCTCCAGATTGGAATTTAAGTGTGCTCTGCCCAATCCACAAGAAAGGCGATCCCGCTGACCGCACCAACTACCGCGGAATCAGCCTTCTTAATATCGCATATAAGGTTCTTTCTAGCGTATTGTGTGAAAGACTGAAGCCCATCGTAGACAAGCTGATTGGACCTTATCAGTGTGGCTTTAGACCTGGTAAGTCTACCATCGACCAGATTTTCACGATACGCCAAATCCTGGAGAAGACCCATGATAAAAGAATCGACACACACCATCTCTTTGTCGATTTCAAAGCCGCTTTTGACAGCGCAAAAAGTAGTTGCCTGTATGCCGCCATGTCTGAATTTGACTTCCCTGCAACGCTTATACGGCTTTGCCAAATGACGTTGAGCAATACTAACAGCTCCGTCAGAGTCGGGAAGGACCTCTCTGAGCCATTTGAAACCAAACGAGGCTTCAGATAGGGCGACTCCCTTTCGTGCGATTTCTTCAACCTGATGCTGGAGAAGATAATTCGAGCAGCAGAGCTAAACCGCAATGGTACAATCTTTTACAAGAGCGTGCAATTGCTGGCGTATGCCGATGATATTGATATCATTGGCCTTAACAACCGCGCCGTAAGCGCTGCCTTCTCTGGACTGGATAAAGAAGCGAAAAAAGTGGGTCTTGCGGTCAACGAGGACAAGACGAAGTATTTGCTGTCATCAAAGAAAGAATCGGCGCACCTGCGCCTTGGCAGCCACGTCACTGTTGATAGTTACAAATTTGAAACTGTGAGGGACTTCGTCTATTTGGGAACCAGCATTAACACCGAAAATAATATCAGTCTAGAAATCCAACGGAGAATCACTCTTGCGAACAAGTACTACTTTGGACTGAGTAGGCAATTGAGAAGTAAAGTCCTCTCTCGAAGAACAAAGATCGCGCTCTATAAGTCTCTCATCATACCTGTCCTGATGTATGGCTCAGATTCATGGACAATGTCAAGAGAAGATGAGATGGCCCTTGGAGTATTTGAGAGAAAAGTTCTCCGGAAGATTTATGGTCCTTCCCGTGATGCCGACGGCGAGTATCGAAGGAGATTTAACGATGAGCTGTACGAGCTTTACGCAGATCTGACCATAGTCCAGCGAATTAAAGCCCAAAGGCTCCGCTGGCTGGGTCACGTCATGCGAATGGACAAACAAGCTCCAGCCCAGAAGGTTTTCCAATCGTCACCCGAATTCGGCAGCAGAGGAAGGGGGAGGCCTCGACTGAGATGGAAACAACAGGTGGAGGTTGACTTGAACTCCCTTGGGGTTTCCAATTGGCGTCAGTTATCGCTAAAAAGGAATGACTGGCGTGCTTTGATAGGCGACGGCCAAAATCGCCGAGGCGGTTAAGCGCCAATAAATGATGAGATATATCCTAATGTATTGTCGTCAGCTTTCTGTTGTACTACTTTGTTGCACCACCCTAATGTGAAGATTGTTTGTATGGTATCACTTCTTCCAAATTTGCATTTGTCACGAGGGAGCCACTTACTTGGTTTTGTTGTGAACGGGGAATATGTATATTAAGAGAGAGTTGAAGAAAATTTCAGATGGTCGAATTTCGACCACGGGCGATCCTAGTACTTTTTAATGGACAAAAAACTAAATATAGAAGTGCTCTGCGAAAAACCTTGGATTATGTGAATTATGTGTTTATGTGAATGATGATGGTGTGAAGATAGCGAGGATGCAATGATATTTATATAAATTGGCACATTTCTTTTTTTTTGGCACAAAAATGAAGGCAAGTGGCAGCTGCCTGGATCGCTGTATACTTATGTATATTCATGTGAGAGTAATGAGTGCGAAAAAGGGTGGGAATTTTTGCGGGAGAGTGTTTGTCGGAGTTTCGAAGACTGCGCAATTTGCAAGGTACCGTTTTTCTCCTTGCTTACGGCATACATATATATATATGTTTGGGAATTTAAACATTTGATTTGAGTAATACTATGCAAAGAATCCGAACATTAGGGTGGTGCAGCATATTTAAATGTTTTTTCTTTTAAACAAATTTTTTTAAAGCTATTTTTTTAAAATTACAATTCTGGTGTTGCGAACAAAATTTTTAATTCTATATAACTGACTTCACTTTTTAGTTTGAAAAATACATTTTCTGCTTGGAAATATACTTTTCCAATATTTTATTCCTCTAAAAATTTCATAAATAAAACAATTATTTAAAAATCGAAAAAGCTTAGCACAAACTATCAAAGTAAAAAATTTGGTTTCATACAAAAAAGTGGAGTTACTTATGTAAAAAGGTGCATTAGTAAAAGTTCGTATGGTATTTCCCTGCAAAAAATACGATTAGCCCGGGATCAGTCCAGAGGAACAGTAAACTACTTACTACTTTTTTAGTCTCTTTTAGATTTTTAGATGGTATAAATTGGTAACATTTGTTCGAGCATGTCCTATGAAGAGACTAATGCTAAATGTTTAATACTTGCAGGACACCCATATATTATTCTCGGTGGAAGCAAAAATTGAAAACTGTTTCTTTTTTTTAATTTTTCGTTTTTATTTTATTTTTTAAGCAAGGAAAATTGAAAAAAAAAATCAGAGTTCTGTCAATTATACTTATACTTGCCAGCGTCTAATTACAGCTTTGCTTTAAATGAAACGATTGGGGATATTTTTCTGGGCAATCTTCAACTGTATGAAAAATATATTTTCTGCTTAGAAAATATACTTTTCCAATTTAGAACATCAAATAATCAAAGTAAAAATGGGTATTTGTTTCCTTTAGGTGTCAACTGCTAATAAATTAGCTAAAATTATGGAAGATAGCTCAAAAGACGGGGTTTGGCCTCAGGATCACGAATCTGGAAGCGCTTTTTAATATTTTGCTTCTCTGAAGAGATATTTGCAGTCAAAGTGGCAAGTTTTCATGTGGTTGTTGTAATTTTATTAGGCTGTACCTAAAAACGTGCGAAAAAATGCGTGTCGTGGGTCATTTTTCGATATTTTGACCATAACTTTCCATAGAAACAAATAATTAAAAAGCGCTTCCGGACTCGCGATCCTGAGGCCAAAATCTTTCTTTTGAGCTATCTCACATAATTTCAGCTAATTTATTAGCGGTTGACCCCTAAAGGAAACAAATACCCAAAAATATGTTTTTCGTAAAAAAAAGTAGAGGTATGGTGATTTCGTTTAATAAAAAAAATCGTATTTTTTACACTCTTCAATTTTCCGTTTTCGTTTGTAAAATGAAGGTATAACGTCAAACAGAATATGCTTTCATTTCCTAAAAAACTCACACTTTTTACCCTCTGAAGCTTTGACAGGGTAGTTGGTTGCACTGAAAATCAGCTGACGAAAAATTTATTTGACAGATAAATTTGGTAAAAAAAATTGGATTTTGCAATAACAATTGAATATGGTTGATAAGCGAAAACTAATTATTCATGCACATAGCATAGCAAACAGGCAATGTTTTTTGTTCGTTTTATCGATATAGCAGTTTCATGTAGAACGGGTACACTTTTATCACACTTTTACAGTATTCTGTGCAAGGGTATAAACATGTTCAACAAAATCAGCATTAGTGTCATGTAAAATTGTTCTTTAGTTAAAGTCCGTACGATATTTAAATTTCGATCTTAACATTGTGGAATTTTCTTACAAATTCATATCGTTAAAAAAATAAACAGCTGTAAGGCCTAGTTGCCACGGCTAATTGTTAGATCTAAGTTTTACACTTAAGTACCTAACTTGTAAATAAATAAATAAAAAACTAAACTTTAACCAATAGGCAAAAAGTTAAATATATAAAGCCAGAAGTGAAGCTGGACTTCTTAGCTTACAAATGGTGTTTAGATGCCGAAGATGATATAATTTGGTACATTTTGCTGTTTTTTTGGCACAAAAATAAAAGCAAGTGGCAGCTGCTGGATCATTGCATAGATATGTACGTGTGTGTGTAAGGGAATGAGCGGTAGGTGTGTCTTTGGGAGTTTTATAAGAGTGCTGAATAGTGATGTATAGTTCGGGTATAACAGAATGTGGAGATAACAAAATAGCTGGAGAGTTTGGAGACCTATTTTTTCTTTAATAACAAATAAACTAAAAATAATTTTCACAATTTTTTTTGGTGAGACACCAGATTAGTCCATTCTAAGTTTCCACTATAAATTTTATAGAGATCTATCCATAAATACTATACGAAATCGGGTTGCGTCTGTTTGTATGGGGAGAGTGTTAGCCTATTAATATATAGATTAAACATGTTATTTTATTTTTACATATACATAAACAATTGCACATTTATATATGTCTGCTTGTTGTAAGTGCCACAAATGCACACAAAACAATTAAAAATTAATATCATAAAAAAGTGCATAAAAAATATTTTATTATAATATGTATTTTATACCAAATGTTTATCATTTAGCGCAAAAATATATATACACGAAAATAAGTGTACGCTAGAATGAGTTTTAGAAATATATATAAGCACTCAAATAATTTTAAGAAAATAATTAATACAGTCCACTTAATTTGAAAGAAATATTGTTAAAAATAAATACATATCTATTTTTGCCCGTGGCAGTATGTTCAATGAACATGCTAAGCTACATACATACAAACACACTTACACTAATAGTAGCTATCGTTGAACCTAGTTCCTAAAATAGATAGAACACAAGATCGATTTGCTACACACAAACATTTATAAATCAATGATATGCTAGATGCAGCTAGCGTTTGTATTCAAACGGATATTTTTAATCTCTAACATAGAAATACATAAAAGTAATAAAAAAGCAATAAAATTCACAAAGACCAACTGATCGAAAACCTATGATTAGAATCAGTCCCTTTTTTAATTGCTCTTTTGTTACTTTGGAGTGTTATGGGGTGTGGTTGCTGAGTGACCGCGCTCAATCCCGACTCTTGCGTCCTCGTTCGTGCACTCTGGGCAACGTTGAGCTACCTAGCGGACGGCAGAAAGAGAGGGAGCCCCGGTGGGGCCACTCTGACATACTTGGTTTAAGGGCTCACCGGGGTCTTTTTCGCAGCGTCTGTACACCATGAGGTGCCGCTGTAAGCGAGCGTCTGTCTTGAAGCAAGCGGCTCGCTATATAAATGTGCAAAACTTTTCCCTCCCAATCCAGGGTGTTATGCGATACCGTGCCCATTGGACGTTTGCAGCCGGGAGGCAAATCGTGGCTGTAGTCGAACGGAGCCTCACTGATACCGGGCCGCCTCAGGAAGTAACTATGGTCTTACCGCGGTATGGGGCTCTGCCGCGGCGGACGACACACTTCCCCTTACACTACCCTTGACCCTAAGATGGCCTTGTCCGGCGAGGGGTCGTACGAACAAGATGAAGAACACACAAAATACAAAGCAATTAACGACTTCGTTTACTCCGCAGCAGAGAAGAACTATGCTGGAGCAAGCGAAAACACAACGCCGGAGGACAAACTCCGCCTCAAAGTTAACTGGGAGGCCGACAGCGATGGAAACTACGGGTCAGTCATCCCCCAAACTGCTATCAAGTAAGAGTGACTTGATGGGAGCAAGCAGCAGTGCGGCTGCCTACGCAGTCAAGCAGAAAACGGCGGAAGCTAAACTTCCATCAAGCGCTGGTACGAAACCCAATCTCTTCACATCTGGGGCAATGGTCTCACGACCTGGTTTCAGAGTTTCGAAAGAGAAGGACGACGCCGCAAAGGGAGAGACCGCGATGGCAACTACGAGTCTGAATCCCCCCAAGAGGCATCTCCCCGACGCTTTGCGTACTGAGATAAAAGAAACGCCGCAAGGATCCTTAAAAAATATGAGGGAGCATCGCAGGAGAAGCTGTCGCCGGAAGAAAGGAAGATGGTGGAGGAAGCGAAAGCTCTGATACCAAATTTCCAGAGGCCCTATGTGCCTAAGAGGGTGAACGGTAATCCCTTCAAACGCCAGAGATCGGACGGAGAGGTAAACCCCCATCCGAAGCGGCATCAGTTCAACCCCGTAGTGGGAAAACTCAGCTTTGCTGAAGTAACCAAGGACAGAATCCTTATAGGTTTCATCGACCGAGGTAACGACCGTTGGTCCATCCCCAAAGACCGGTGGCTGTATGTCCGGGATGAAATGGGCAGGGCCCTCCTCGACTTAATGCGTGAGTCTCCGGGTAGTCCGTCGCGAGGTACTGACGCGGGCTAGAACCAAGGTCAGATCAAAATATTCCCGTGCGAGGATGCAAGAACTGTCACACTGTATAAGGCAGCAGTTGCAAGACTGGGTGAAGTCTACCCAGGGGCAAGACTAGATGTCGTCGACTGGAAGGACATTCCTGCTCGGCCAAGGGCAAGGGCATGGATTCCTGCCGTCCCTGTAGAACCCGAGAATATTCTTGAGATGCTGCAGGTCTGGAATCCGTCTCTCCCGACGCAGGATTGGGGCGTCAATCTGGTCGATGATGTGGTTGGGCCCAATAGACAGGTGGTTATCACTCTGAATAAGGAGGCGCTCGAGCCCCTTAAACGGTGCAACGGACGAGTGCATTACGGCTTGGGTCAGATCGTGATCCACGTATACCGTGGCGATGCACAGCGCGCTGCTATTCCGGACGCTCCGGAGGACTCGGAGATCGAGGCATCGGAAGGGGAAGCAGAGGAGTCCGACGCGGAAAGTATGTTATCCGCCACGTCAAAATGCGATGGTGCTGCGAACAACTCGGCGATAGAAGAAAGCCTGCTTGACGAAGAAGGCATCGACGTCACGATCGTGGCTAAACCTGAGCACACTAACGTTGATGCTGCTTCAGACAGCAGGGTTCCCGCCACGCCAAATCGTGCAGGTGCTCTGAACAACTCCTCGTTGAGAGACAGCCCCCGGAACAGGCCAGACCTCGACGACACGCTGGCGGCAGGGAAGTCTGAGCTCTCTCATGTTGGTGGTGCTTCAGATAAATCTACACAAATCTAAAGGAGCCTCGGCTGTTTTAAGCAGTCGTCTTTCTAAAGGCGACGTAGACGTGGTCCTTATCCAAGAGCCCTGGGTCAATAGCTCTAGGATCTGTGGATTGGGGACTAAGGGGTACAAGCTCATCCAAGCCAATGATGAGGGCAAGGTCAGAACCTGTATTTTGGTAAAGTCTGAGCTAAACACCTTTCTATTACCCAACTACTCAAATGGTGACGTTACAGCTGCCAGATTAACAGTCGGCAGCACCAGCCTAACGATGGCGTCGGTCTATATGCCCTATGACGCCGAAGAACCTCCTCCACAAAAGGAGGTGAAAGATCTGGTGGATAATTTCTGTACGGGCCATCTTATTATTGGAGCTGACGCTAATGCTCATCACGTCCAGTGGGGAAGCTCCGATATTAACGCTACGGGCGAGTCTCTGTTTGACTACCTACTAACAACTAACCTGGTGGTTTGTAACGTGGGTAACGAGCCTACTTTTATAACTAAAGCTCGTAGGGAGGTTATAGACCTCACTGTTTGTAGCGAAGGCGCTTATGATGAGCATTCATTTTCTGACCATCGGTACATAGAAATTGTGTTAGACTTTATTGTTGAGCAGCCAGTTATGAAACGAAATCCACCCAACACTAACTGGCAGCTACATAACCAAATATTAGCTAGGGACCTACCAGTATTACCTCCACAAGCCCCCTCATCAGTGGTAGAACTGGATGATCTGGTAACGACCTTTACAACGGCGCTCTCAAATGCCCTAGAGCAGGCTTGTCCAGTACCAAAACCACGCGGCAAACATAGACCCCACTGGTGGTCTTACGACCTGGATTCGTTCCGTATATCATGCAGGAAGCAATTTAACAAGGCCAAGAGCATCGGTACGGAGCCTGAATGGCTCGAATATAAAGCTAAACTGAGGGCCTATAAAAAGGCTCTAAGGCAAGCGAAGAGAACTTCGTGGAGAAATTTCTGCACCGGGGTCGAAAAAGTCGATGATACAGAGAGACTTAGACGAGTGCTATCAAAAACTCAAACAGCCATTAGCTATTTACGGAAGCCTGACGGATCTTCGACCAGCACGGAAGGGGAAACCCTGGAGCTGCTCCTGAACACACACTTTCCGGGGAACTTGTATGATGCACCTGTAGCATCTGCAACAAACCTGGCGGTAAACATACCCATTACGGAGGAAAGGGTAAGGTGGGCAATCAAAAGCTTTGAGCCGTTCAAGGCAGCTGGGCCAGACGGGATTTTCCCCGCACAACTCATAAACACGCTGGAAATATCAGCTAAATGGCTGGTAGTTCTCTATTCAGCCTGCCTGGCTCTTAATTACATTCCGTGCTCCTGGAGAAGCGCCACGGTAGTCTTTATTCCAAAGGCTGGGAAGGCCTCACGCTATGAGCCTAAAGACTACAGACCGATCAGTCTCTCGTCTTTTGCACTTAAAACCTTCGAGAGGATAATTAGCGATTATCTCTCCTCTACTATTGATAGCAACCTTATTTCTAGCTATCAACATGCATACACCAAAGGTAAATCAACGGAAACTGCGCTCCACAGCCTAGTCTCTATTGTTGAAAAATCATTGCACGAAAAGCAGTACTGTCTCGTGGCCTTTCTGGACATCGAAGGGGCTTTCAACAATATTAGGCCGGAGGCTATTAACACTGCTTTAACAAACCTGGGCATAAATAGGTCTCTGATTGGACTAATTGATCAACTACTAAAGGGAAGGAAAATAGTTTCTTCACTGGGAACAGTTGATCTTTCACGCTATGTCACAAGAGGAACGCCTCAGGGTGGTGTTCTCTCGTCGCTCCTATGGAACCTCACCGTAAACTCGCTGCTACGAGACACAAGGTGGGGGGGGCGGGAAGATAGTGGCATATGCAGACGATTTAGCTGTTGCATATAGGGGAAAATTCCCACAAACCCTGTGTGACTTGATGCAAGTAGCACTGCGAGAAGTTTCTTCATGGTCCTCTCGCTGCGGACTTAGCATCAACCCGGGAAAGGTGGAGCTTGTCCTTTATACCAGGCGGTACAAGATACCACCGTTGAACACCAGAAGCCAAATTCCTAGGCACAGTTCTAGATAGAAAGCTTAACTGGAAGGAGAATGTCATCCAGCGCCAGAGGAAAGCGTGCATTGCACTTTACACGTGTAAAAGAGCCATTGGCAAAAAATGGGGGCTCAGCCCCAAAATTTGCAGATGGATCTACACTGCGATAACCCAGCCAATTATGCTGTATGGAGTCGTGGTATGGTGGCCTGCGCTAAGAAAGGCAACAAACCGAAATCTGTTAGGTAAAGTCCACAGATCGAGCATGATCTGTATAAGCGGGGCGTTAAGAACAACGCCCAATGAAGCTCTCCAGGCCATTCTTGGCTTTTTGCCACTCGATCTGGAAGGGTACCGGGCAGCAGCAGCATCGACTCCTGTATTCTAAGATCTTACAGCTTTCTCCCTCTGAGCACAGATCGGTGTGCGACCACAACAGTCGGATATTGTTGTTTTAGAATAAACATTCCCAGCAGGGAAGACTGGGAGAACATAGATCGGTGTCCCGCTACTAATGGCGGCACTTTTATATACACCGACGGCTCGAAGTTAGACGGCAGAGTCGGAGGAGGGGGATTTGGACCTAGAACTCTCCTTTAGACTACCTGATCACTGCAGCGTCTTCCAGGCTGAAGTTTCAGTAATCATGGACGCCGTCACTTGGATAGGTGAACGCACCATCGGACAGGATATCTGTATTTTCAGCGACAGCCAAGCGGCCATCAAATCCATTGGCTCTTACTCATTCAACTCTGAACTGACGCTCAGCTGTCGTCGATCTCTTCAAGAGATGGCCCAACAGAACCGCGTGAACCTCACATGGGTCCCGGGACACAGCGACATTGAGGGAAACTGTAGGGCAGACGAACTTGCCAGGCAGGGCACGACCAAGCAGATTCTTCAAGATAAAGAGCGCATAGGTATGCCGTTTGCCACGTGCAAGCTAATGCTGAAGGAGCATACACTCCGCGAAGCCAACGAAAGATGGCTACAAGCCCCAGGGTGCCGGATATCCAAGCAAACCTGGCCAAAATGCGATCTTAAAAGATCTAGACACATATACGCCCTAAAAAGAAAGGAAATCTCCATATTAATAGGTGTTCTAACCGAGCACTGCCTTATTGGTAGGCACGCAGCAAGGCTAGGCGTTCCCTACCGACGATGCTGCAGGAGTTGCAAAGATGATGAGGAAGAGGAAACGGTGGAGCACCTCATCTGCAACTGCCCGGCCTTAAGCGGAGCGAGAAGGCGCTCTCTGGGAGTTCCCTTCCTGGTTAGCTTAAGCCAGGTCGCGGAGCTAGACATAAAGGACTTGATGGCCTTCATCAAGTTATCAAAATGGTTCGAGGAGGGGTAGCGGTGTCGGTTAGGAGTGTCAGTCCCGGGTTTCGGCTATATGGAGAGTCCCGACAGCACTGGGATTTTCCATATGGCCGGGCCCCGGGACTGACTTTCCTAGTGTTTGGTGGTATCACAACGGGCCTTTTTATTACTGGCCTAGGTGTGCCTTTGCGGCAGCCACTTCTACCTACCTACCTACTTCACACAAACACTTATAATTAAACAGGAACATAGATTTAAGATTTTGTATATAAACTTCTGTAAATATATGAATAAAGTTAGTCGTTTTACAAACTACTCAATTGGTTGATTTAATTTCAACATACTGTCAGCTTCCCCCCACCAGTGGTAAGGGGTTGTCAGTTTATAAAATTAAATAGCTGCAGCAGGAAAAACTCATTCCAAAATTCTGGACTATTTGTTGTTGGATCTTCACAACGAAAAAATAGTTCATAAATATAAACGACTTTCTCTTTGGGTCGCTTCGATGAGCCGCTGCCACTGCGTTTACGTGAGGTCATATTTTGGTTGGAGTTCTATTTTCCGTGCACAAAGTTACTTTTAAACAATAATCTCTTTGTTTTTTCCAAGCAAATATCCTGTGTTGTATATTTTTATAAATTTAAGTGCTCGTTCTTCCTTGGCCAATCAAACGTCTTACAAAAAATTATCCTTAAATTGGAGGTTTTTAAGTTTAAAAACTTTTACGTTATGCGTTACAGTTGGAGTATTTGATTGGGAAAAAATACTCCAACTCAACCCAAGGTTAAACAATAGGTTGAGGCATACATACGTATGTTTAATGGTGTGGTTAAAGTATTTTGGGCTGCCAAATATTTGTCAAACTGCTTTTTATAAATATTTTTTTTTATAGCGTTCTTTAAAAAAAAAAATGGTTTATTTTGTTGTGCAGCCTTGCTCTATAGTCCCATTTACATTGCTCGATTTTTTCATTCAATTTCACGTCGATTTTGAAAGTTGCTTGCAAAATTGCATGCAACAAAGTTGGTAGCCAACCGACTTTTGATCAACTCAACATTCAACTTGACATTGTGGTTTAAAAATTTATCAATGTAAACGGGTAGTTAATCCCTACTTGAATCAACGGCAGATGCGACGAAACTTGATTCCAAATTGACCAATATAGACAGGTCAAGGGTCGAATCAGCTTCGACCTTATACGCACACATTACCTCTTGTTCACACCTTTGGTGCCTGGGTGTTTATGTGAGGGGGTATCTGCGTTGTCGCAGATCTATTTTAGGATTCGGTGGCAGATTGGTTCACCTGTCTGCGTTAGGATTTCTTTGGCCTCTTTGTGGAGTGCAGCTTATTGTCTGTTGCAGGTCGGGCTCGCCCGTCTGCGTTAGGTTTTCTGGCCTCTTTGTGGAGTGCGGATTATTTTGTGTTGCAGATCGGGTTCGCCCATCTGCGCTAGGCTTTCTGGTGTCCTCGTGGGGGTTAACGAGTGAATTGTGGGAATTTTGTTGAGGGATTTGGAAAGGTAGGGAGACCCGGAATGGAGGGGATTGGATGGTTAAGAGGAGGCATCGGGCCTCGCACCGTCCATCCCATCTGTCGGGAGCAGGATCAGTTTGACCAACGGTCTTCTGACCTGACCCTTCTCGGTCATGAGGTCGACGACACGTACTCGGTTATCTTCGCCGGGGTGTACGTTGGTGACTCGACCGAGCCTCCATTCGTTTGGAGATAAGTTGTCTTCTTTGATGACAACGAGATCCCCTACCTTAATGTTCAGTTTTGACTGCTTCCACTTCACTCGTTTTTGAAGTTCAATCAAGTATTCGGCTTTCCATCGTTTACAGAAGGTATGATGGAGGGCCTTGAGTTTCTGCCATCTGTTGATCAAGGAGGCAGAGCTTTCGTGTACATTTGGTTCTGCTGGAGCCATAAGATGACTTCCAGTGAGGAAGTGCCCAGGGGTTCTAAATCTGACGGGTCATTGGACGCGGGACTTAATGGTCGCGAGTTGAGGCAGGCTTCAATCCTACATAGTAGCGTATGGAACTCTTCATGCGTGAACTTGTGGGCTGAGGCTATTTTTTTGAAATGGCTTTTGAAGCTTTTAACACCTGCCTCCCAGAGCCCCCCATGTGTGGAGCCCCTGCTGGAATGAAATGCCATGTCATTAATTGATGACTATACTTTGAAACGGTTTGATCTCGAGCTTCCGAGATAAAGGCCTTAAATTCGGATCGTAAAGATCTTGACGCTCCGACAAAGTTAGTCCCATTGTCGGAGTAAATGTTTTTCGGACATCCTCGTCTAGCGATAAAACGCGAAAGGGCTGCTAGAAAGGATGGGGTACTAAGATCACTGGTCGCTTCCAGATGGATCGCTTTGGTGGTAAAACAGACGAAGGGGCAGACGTAGCCCTTTGAAAGTCGACACCCTCTCCCTCGGAAACTTTTAATATCGAATGGGCCTGCAAAGTCGACCCCGGTATTAGTAAAAGCGCGCGCAAACGTGGTCCGCTCACGGGGTAGGGTACCCATAAGTTGGGTTTGCGCCCGTTTCTTGTAAATGGTGCAAATCTTACAATTGTGGATGATGGCCCTAATCATGTTCTCGACATTCGGAATCCAGTATTGGGTGCGGATGAGACGATTAGTTGATTTTCCCCATGGGGGGAGATTTTGTGTATCATTTGCACAACTAGCCGCGTTAACCTACAGTTATAAGGGAGTATGATTGGATGACGTTCGTTGTAAGCGAGGTCTTCCGATGCCCCTAGACGACCCCCGGCCCTGATAGTATCGTCCTTATCGAGGAACGGGTTAAGTGGCAATATCTCGCTTTTCCTATCGATGACTGTTCCCTTCTTCAAATTTACGTACTCCTCAAAATAATGTTGCTTCTGATATAGTTTAATCAAGATCTGAGTCGTTGTCTTTATCTCATCGGATGAGATTAGGCACGACTTTCCTTGAAAGGAAGCTTTTGTTGTGGGATGTGTTCTTCGAAAGAATCTCATAATATATGATAGTACCCTCAAAGCCCTAGGTAAATCTGAAAATCGATCTAGAGTCTCGATTTCTTTTCGCTTCGATATTGCGTAGGTTTGCGCTCTCTTTTCCTCCACGGATGTATGAAACTCGGTTTCTTGTGGTGGCCACCCTGAATTGTCTTCTTGCAACCAAGAAGGTCCCTGCCACCACAAAGAATTGTTGACCAAATCCGTTGCCGGTATTCCTCTGCTTCCTAAATCTGCCGGATTCGATTCCGAGTTGACATGATGCCAGTCCTTACTTCCGACCAAGTCGATGATCTTGTTTATCCTGTGTGCGACGAATGTTGACCAGGAACATAGTGGTTTCCGTATCCATGCTAATACGATTGTGGAATCCGTCCACAAATGTTGTTTTACATGCCCTATTTTTATGTTCCGAAAAATATATTCCAGTATCTCCGCCAAGTGTACAGCGCCGCAGAGTTCCAAGCGCGGCAGTGAAATTGTTTTCACCGGCGCTACTCTGGTCTTGGCTAGAAGAAGATTGACGAAGATCTGGTCATCCCTTTTTACGCGCAAGTAGACGGCTGCAGCGTATGCTTTTTCCGACGCGTCACAGAATCCATGGATTTCGATCTCATCTTCTGGTGAAAAATTTACCCATCGGGGTATCCTGATTTTGTCGATTTCGTTGTAGGCCCTTTTAAAGTTCCCCCATCGTTCCAAAGTGTTGGACGAGACTGGCTCATCCCAACGAGTACCCTCCAACCAGATATTCTGCATGAGTATCTTGGCCACAATGACCATTGGTGCAAGCCATCGAAGAGCTTGGCGATGGCGGATAATATTGCTCGTTTCGTGAGCTGTTCGCATTCGTCCAGTGACCCTGCCTTAAAATAAAAGAGGTCAGAATGAGCATTCCATCTAATGCCCAAAGCCTTAACGGTGCTGGTGTCTTCGAACTCCAGGAAGTCCTCGGTCAGCCGATCCGCCCTTGGGATGTCGTTGAGAATCTCCTCGGAGTTCGATGTCCATTTCCGAAGTGGGAATCCAGCGGAGTGTAAGGCCGATACGAGTGTATGCCCCCCCGCTAATACATCATCTACGTACATCCCCTCCCTTAGTATATTCGATGCTGTTGGGAATGATGTTTCTACGTCATCAGCTAGTTGCAAAAGAGTTCGTATTGCAAGATACGGTGCGCAATTAACCCGAAACGTGACCGTCTTCAACTCATAAAGACCTATTGGTTCTTGTGGTGATGTGCGGTAAACTATCCTTTGAAATTTGGAATGATTTTCGCTCATCCAAATTTGTCTATACATCTTCTCGATGTCACTGTTGAAAACATATCGATATAATCTCCAACGCAGAATTAGGACTGGGAGATCTGCTTGAAGCACTGGGCCTGGCAGGAGAATGTCGTTTAGACTTGTACCGTTTGCCGTTGGGCTTGAGGCATTAAAAACGACCCGCACCTTTGTGGTGGTAGACTCCGCCTTTACTACGGCGTGATGGGGCAAAAAATAGTTATCAGACGACTCAGCTGATACCATGGCAGTAATTTTTTGCATATGCCCTAATGTCTCGTATTCAGATAGGACCCTGGTATACTCTTTTCCTAAATCTGGGTCCTTTGCTAACCGTGTCTCATTCCTAAAGAATTGCGAACACGCCCTCCTAAGAGACCCACCTATATTTAGCTTATCTGGGTACTCCTGTCTGAATGGTAGCGAGACTACATATCTCCCATCCTCGTTCCTATGCGTAGTTTCCTTATATAACTTTTCGCAGTATTTGTCATCTGCGTCTAGGCAGATTTTCCAACTCCCAGAACGCTGTGAGTTGTTTGTCCAAAGCGACTTCGCTGTAAAAGGACACTATGTTAGTTGTTGGACTTGATGACTCTACGTGGCCGGTGAGTATCCAACCGAATACCGTTTCTTGGGCCAATAGTGTATTGAAGACATTCTTCTTCAGCCCACTTAGTATTATTTGCGGATATACATCTCCGCCGAGTATAATGTCAACTTCCTCGTTGACATAGAAACGTTTGTCTGCCAAAACTAAATCTGGAAAAGCCTGCATAGTCGTATCGTCGACATGGCAGGATGGCAGATTTCCAGTTAGTTTCGCAAGAATTAACACTGAAGTTGTCAAGCTGAAGTCCGGGTCCACTGGTGAACGCAGTTCAATGTTGGATGCCTCCTTGACTTGGGCCGACACGGCATTCGTTATACCCGATACACGGGCATTAATTTTCTTTGCCGGTAAATTTATTCTGCGTTTCAGTCGTTCTGTCATAAAGGAACATTCTGAACCAGAATCTATCAGTGCTCTTGCTGGGAAGTCAGTACCATTATGACGAATGGTTACTCTAGCTGTCCCTAGCAGAACACCTGCGCTTGAATGAACATGGCAGGAATTAACGTTTCTATCATTTGCCTCCCGTCTCTCTTGTGCTTGCGTAGAAGTGGAAGCACCATGATCCATATTGAACTGGGTGGCGTTTGTTTCCAGGTTCTGACGCTTTTCCAAATGTAGGAGTGTATTGTGACGAGAGTGGCACTTGCTGCAGTCGTATGAGCTTGGGCACTTCGTCACGGTATGTGCTGGGGATAGGCAGTTCAGACACCCCTGGTTGGTTTTTATATTATTAACTCGCTCTTCCGGTGTTAATTTCAAAAAACTGGGGCATGATCGTAATCTATGGCGATTAAATCTACATTTCGTACACAGCACTTTTGTGACCTTTGCTTGGTACGTTCCAAGCCTTTTTGTAGGGGTTTCGTTCGCCTTTTTCGCCGCTTGCGGTTTTTGGCCTTGCGAACTTGCACTCCCCACAAACCCAGACACTGTTTCGAGTGTCTGGAACCGATTCGACAAGAATTTGTCCATATCCTCCCATTTGGATATTTCTACTTTATGGTCTATGCTTTGTTCCCATAGACTCAGCGTACTTTCAGGCAACTTTGTCGAGCACAGATAAGTAATGATTGCGCCCCAATTCGACGTGTCAATTTTATGACTTCTTAAAGACGCAAGGCAATTATTTATCTGCCGTTGCAGGGTTTTAATCGCGCTACCACACTCACTCTCTACCTTCCCTAAATTGAACAATATTTGTAACTGCGAGTTCACTAGGATACGTTTATTTTCGTATCTCTCGCATAAATTTTTCCAGGCTGTATCGAATCCCTCATTCGTGAGTGGACTTTTTTCTACTATATCCCTCGCTTCCCCTTTTGTCTTATTGACGAGATGAAATAATTTCTCAACGGGTGTTAGGCGTTTGTTGAGAATATATATAGCCGTGAACATATCCCTAAATGTTGGCCATGACAGATAATCGCCCTTGAACACCTCAGTATCGCATGGAGGCAGGCGGATACTATGTTCACGTTCAGATGGTTCTACGGGGGATTTTTCGGGTTTGGTAAATGTCTCTTGGCGTGTAGCCATGTTTGACATGCAGCGCAAGTAAGTTGCGTATGTGTTTTTGAACTTCTTTTTTACAGAAGCTATATCGTCGGAGTCTAACTTATTTGAGCCCATTAGCTCATCATACGCCGCTTTGGCTTTCTTCCACATAGCTTTTAAGTCGTCTTGTTGCAGACTTAGTGTGTGTTTGGAGTGAGTGGCCACATCTGCTCCATTGTAGTCAGACTCGAACTCAGTGATGTTATCAGCCAATCTGATGAAGTTATCCATTTTTATCTCAACTGAGTGAGGGTTTTAGATAGACAAGGACAACAGGGTGATAGATGAAGGCTGAATGGGTGAGATTGCAAATATTGCCCCAGGGAACTGAAACGCCAAAATAACTTCTAAACACACAATTTCAATAACACCGTCGTTTGAATAATTATTTGTTTATTTACTTTTTAATATTCAAAATTCTTTATTGTTGCAGACTTGGCCGTATTGTCTGACCCTTTGTTCAAAAAATATGTAGCAACAACAACACTGGCTTATTCGCCACCCACACACGTATATGTAGGTTATGTTGACAATAATTTGGTGATCTTTCGCAAACAAATTTAAATTAAAAGTGTGCAGTGTATTAAAACGGGCGACCAAGTGAATTAAAAGTGATATTAACGATATTTAAAGAAGTGACCTGATTTACTGGCCTTCGATGGCACAAATTGTGCAAGTTTATTACCCAAAAAAAAAAGTGAGAACAAAAAACAAAAACAAAGATCGAACGGCTCAGTGAAAGTGAGGTTATGTTAAAGAAAAGATCCAATTGGACAAACTAACTTTTTAATTCACTTCTCGCACTTAAATTTTGACTACACTCGCGGCACTTTTTCCGATTTTTCAAAACACCAAAAAAAATTGTGGCAAGAAATATAACACTTACGTTGCTTTGATGTGGTGATCGGCTTTAGTTAAAGTTCAGTTGTGTTGTGTTGTTGTTTTTGTGGCAGAGTGAAGACAAACGACAGTGGACTGTATTTTCACTTGACTTTTTGGCAGATTAGTAAATTTAATGCTGTAGTGCGACTTAACGTTGGCTTAAAATTCTCCTTGATGGTGGACAGTTTTTTCTTCGCTGTAGTGGTCGAGTAATGGACTGTAGATTTTTTTTTCCATGCTGGTTCTAAAATTGAACGGCGAGATGGACCATGAATAAACTCGACTGTGGCTTCTTGACTGGCAGTGGTGGCTCAGGCACCGCGGTCGAATTTATGATTTTTTTTTGAAATGAAATAAAGTGGAAAACGAGAATTCCTCGATTAATATAATGGCCGTTTATTATCGTGAAGTTGTGTTAACAAGGTTGACTATGTTACCTGAATTATGGCGGTGTAGAAATCCTGGGGTGGCTGCGATGGCGATCCTGGCTCGGTTGCTGAAAAAGTAGACGGTTGTCAAGTCGTTGAGGTGTGTGGGCTTGGAAAGTGACATTAGGGTGTCACTATTTTTAAGATTTTAGGCATCGGGCCTAAACCAGGTGCTCAAATTTATAAAGAGCCTCCGCATACAGCAATAAGCTGATAGGTCACACAATAGATCGTACTAATGGTCGCGGTGTAATAAGGCCTTATAATAATAACTAGGATCGCCCGTGGTCGAAATTCGACCATCTGAAATTTTCTTCAACTCTCTCTTAATATACATATTCCCCGTTCACAACAAGTAAGTGGCTCCCTCGTGACAAATGCAAATTTGGAATAAGTGATACCATACAAACAATCTTAACATTAGGGTGGTGCAGCAAAGTAGTACAACAGAAAGCTGACGACAATACATTAGGATATATCTACAACAGATTTATATGCACAAAAATCCGGTATGAGCTTATAATATTTCGATATATAACGGTACTTTTTTATCGTAACCTTTTGGAATTTTACTTTAAAAAAACCATATCTTTAAAAATATATCTATATATTAATAGGCTAACACTCTCCCCATACAAACAGACGCAACCCGATTTCGTATCGTATTTATGGATAGATCTCTATAAAATTTATAGTGGAAACTTAGAATGGACTAATCTGGTGTCTCACCAAAAAAAATTGTGAAAATTATTTTTAGTTTATTTGTTATTAAAGAAAAAATAGGTCTCCAAACTCTCCAGCTATTTTGTTATCTCCACATTCTGTTATACCCGAACTATACATCACTATTCAGCACTCTTATAAAACTCCCAAAGACACACCTACCGCTCAAAAAATGTACCAAATTATATCATCTTCGGCATCTAAACACCATTTGTAAGCCAAGAAGTCCAGCTTCACTTCTGGCTTTATATATTTAACTTTTTGCCTATTGGTTAAAGTTTATTTTTTTAACGATATGATTTTGTAAGAAAATTCCACAATGTTAAGATCGAAACTTAAATATCGTACGGACTTTAACTAAAGAACAATTTTACATGACACTAATGCTGATTTCGTTGAACATGTTTATACCCTTGCACAGAATACTGTAAAAGTGTGATAAAAGTGTACCCGTTCTACATGAAACTGCTATATCGATAAAACGAAGAAAAAACATTGCCCGTTTGCTATGCTATGTGCATGAATAATTAGTTTTCGCTTATCAACCATATTCAATTGTTATTGCAAAATCCATTTTTTTTTACCAAATTTATCTGTCAAATAAATTTTTCGTCAGCTGATTTTCAGTGCAATCAACTACCCTGTCAAAGCTTCAGAGGGTAAAAAGTGTGAGTTTTTTAGGAAATGAAAGCATATTCTGTTTGACGATATACCTTCATTTTGCAAACGGAAAATTGAAGAGTGTAAAAAATACGCATTTGTTTATTAAACGAAATCACCATAACTCTACTTTTTTTTACGAAAAACATATTTTTGGGTATTTGTTTCCTTTAGGGGTCAACCGCTAATAAATTAGCTAAAATTATGTGAGATAGCTCAAAAGAAAGATTTTGGCCTCAGGATCACGAGTACGGAAGCGCTTTTTAATTATTTGTTTCTATGGAAAGTTATGGTCAAAATATCGAAAAATGACCCACGACACGCATTTTTTCGCACGTTTTAAGGTACAGCCTAATAAAATTACAACAACCACATGAAAACTTGCCACTTTGATTGCAAATATCTCTTCAGAGAAGCAAAATATTAAAAAGCGCTTACGGATTTGTGATCCAAACCCCGTCTTTTGAGCTATCTCCCATAATTTTAGCTAATTTATTAGCAGTTGACACCTAAAGGAAACAAATACCCATTTTTACTTTGATTATTTGATGTTCTAAGCTTTTCTCGATTTTTTTAAAGTTTAATTCACTTATGAAATATTTAGGGGGTTAAATATTGGAAAAGTATATTTTCTAAGCAGAAAATATATTTTTCATACAGTTGAAGATTGCCCAATCGTCTCATTTAAAGCAAAGCTGTAATTAGACGCTGGCAAGTATAAGTATAATTGACAGAACTCTGAGTTTTTTTTTCAATTTTCCTTGCTTAAAAAATAAAATAAAAACGAAAAATTAAAAAAAAGAAACAGTTTTAAATTTTTGCTTCCACCGAGAATAATATATGGGTGTCCTGCAAGTATTAAACATTTAGCATTAGTCTCTTCATAGGACATGCTCGAACAAATGTTACCAATTTATACCATCTAAAAGAGACTAAAAAAGTAGTAAGTAGCCTACTGTTCCTCTGGACTGATCCCGGACTAATCGTTTTTTTTGCAGGGAAATACCATACGAACTTTTACTAATGCACCTTTTTACATAAGTAACTCCACTTTTTTGTATGAAACCAAATTTTTTACTTTAATAGTTTGTGCTAAGCTTTTTCGATTTTTAAATAATTGTTTTATTTATGAAATTTTTAGAGGAATAAAATATTGGAAAAGTATATTTCCAAGCAGAAAATGTATTTTTCAAACTAAAAAGTGAAGTTAGTTATATAGAATTAAAAATTTTGTTCGCAACACCAGAATTGTAATTTAAAAAAAATAGCTTTAAAAAAATTTGTTTAAAAGAAAAAACATTTAAATATGCTGCACCACCTTAATGTTCGGATTCTTTGCATGGTATTACTCAAATCAAATGTTTAAATTCCCAAACATCATATATATATATATATATATATGTATGCCATAAGCAAGGAGAAAAACGGTACCTTGCAAATTGCACAGTCTTCGAAACTCCGACAAACACTCTCCCGCAAAAATTCCCACCCTTTTTCGCACTCATTACTCTCACATGAATATACATAAGTATACAGCGATCCAGGCAGCTCCCACTTGCCTTCATTTTTGTGCCAAAAAAAAGAAATGTGCCAAATTATATAAATATCATTGCATCCTCGCTATCTTCACACCATCATCGTTCACATAAACACATAATTCACATAATCCAAGGTTTTTCGCAGAGCACTTCTATATTTAGTTTTTTGTCCATTAAAAAGTACATTGGTACATTTTGTTGTTTTTTTTTTGGCACAAAAATAAAAGCAAGTGGCAGCTGGTGGATCATTGCATAGATATGTACGTGAGTGTGTAAGGGAATGAGCGGTAGGTGTATCTTTGGGAGTTTTATAAGAGTGCTGAATAGTGATGTATAGTTCGGGTATAACAGAATGTGGAGATAACAAAATAGCTGGAGAGTTTGGAGACCTATTTTTTCTTTAATAACAAATAAACTAAAAATAATTTTCAAAATTTTTTTTGGTGAGACACCAGATAAGTCCATTCTAAGTTTCCACTATAAATTTTATAGAGATCTATCCATAAATACTATACGAAATTGGGTTGCGTCTGTTTGTATGGGGAGAGTGTTAGCCTATTAATATATAGATATATTTTTAACGATATGGTTTTTTTAAAGTAAAATTCCACAAGGTTACGATAAAAAAGTACCGTTATATATCGAAATATTATAAGCCCATACCGGGTTTTTGTGCATATAAATCTGTTGTAGATATATCCTAATGTATTGTCGTCAGCTTTCTGTTGTACTACTTTGCTGGACCACCCTAATGTGAAGATTGTTTGTATGGTATCACTTATTCCAAATTTGCATTTGTCACTATGCATTATGTGTTTATGTGAATGATGATGGTGTGAAGATAGTGAGGATGCAATGATATTTATATAATTTGGCACATTTCTTTTTTTTTTGGCACAAAAATGAAGGCAAGTGGCAGCTGCCTGGATCGCTGTATACTTATGTATATTCATGTGAGAGTAATGAGTGCGAAAAAGGGTGGGAATTTTTGCGGGAGAGTGTTTGTCGGAGTTTCGAAGACTGCGCAATTTGCAAGGTACCGATTTTCTCCTTGCTTATGGCATACATATATATATATATATATATTTGATTTGAGTAATACCATGCAAAGAATCCGAACATTAGGGTGGTGCAGCATATTTAAATGTTTTTTCTTTTAAACAAATTTTTTTAAAGCTATTTTTTTAAAATTACAATTCTGGTGTTGCGAACAAAATTTTTAATTCTATATAACTAACTTCACTTTTTAGTTTGAAAAATACATTTTCTGCTTGGAAATATACTTTTCCAATATTTTATTCCTCTAAAAATTTCATAAATAAAACAATTATTTAAAAATCGAAAAAGCTTAGCACAAACTATCAATGTAAAAAATTTGGTTTCATACAAAAAAGTGGAGTTACTTATGTAAAAAGGTGCATTAGTAAAAGTTCGTATGGTATTTCCCTGCAAAAAAAACGATTAGTCCGGGATCAGTCCAGTAGACTACTTACTACTTTTTTAGTCTCTTTTAGATGGTATAAATTGGTAACATTTGTTCGAGCATGTCCTATGAAGAGACTAATTGTAAATGTTTAATACTTGCAGGACACCCATATATTATTCTCGGTGGAAGCAAAAATTGAAAACTGTTTCTTTTTTTTAATTTTTCGTTTTTATTTTATTTTTTAAGCAAGGAAAATTGAAAAAAAAAATCAGAGTTCTGTCAATTATACTTATACTTGCCAGCGTCTAATTACAGCTTTGCTTTAAATGAGACGATTGGGGATATTTTTCTGGGCAATCTTCAACTGTATGAAAAATATATTTTCTGCTTAGAAAATATACTTTTCCAATATTTAACCCCCCAAAAATTTCATAAGTGAATTAAACTTTAAAAAAATCGAGAAAAGCTTAGAACATCAAATAATCAAAGTAAAAATGGGTATTTGTTTCCTTTAGGTGTCAACTGCTAATAAATTAGCTAAAATTATGGGAGATAGCTCAAAAGACGGGGTTTGGCCTCAGGATCACGAATCTGGAAGCGCTTTTTAATATTTTGCTTCTCTGAAGAGATATTTGCAGTCAAAGTGGCAAGTTTTCATGTGGTTGTTGTAATTTTATTAGGCTGTACCTAAAAACGTGCGAAAAAATGCGTGCCGTGGGTCATTTTTCGATTTTTTGACCATAACTTTCCATAGAAACAAATAATTAAAAAGCGCTTCCGGACTCGCGATCCTGAGGCCAAAATCTTTCTTTTGAGCTATCTCCCATAATTTTAGCTAATTTATTAGCGGTTGACCCCTAAAGGAAACAAATACCCAAAAATATGTTTTTCATAAAAAAAGTAGAGTTATGGTGATTTCGTTTAATAAAAAAATGCGTATTTTTTACACTCTTCAATTTTCCGTTTTCGTTTGCAAAATGAAGGTATAACGTCAAACAGAATATGCTTTCATTTCATAAAAAACTCACACTTTTTACCCTCTGAAGCTTTGACAGGGTAGTTGGTTGCACTGAAAATCAGCTGACGAAAATTTTATTTGACAGATAAATTTGGTTAAAAAATTGGATTTTGCAATAACAATTGAATATGGTTGATAAGCGAAAACTAATTATTCATGCACATAGCATAGCAAACGGGCAATGTTTTTTGTTCGTTTTATCGATATAGCAGTTTCATGTAGAACGGGTACACTTTTATCACACTTTTACAGTATTCTGTGCAAAGGTATAAACATGTTCAACGAAATCAGCATTAGTGTCATGTAAAATTGTTCTTTAGTTAAAGTCCGTACGATATTTAAATTTCGATATTAACATTGTGGAATTTTCTTACAAAATCATATCGTTAAACCAATAGGCAAAAAGTTAAATATATAAAGCCAGAAGTGAAGCTGGACTTCTTAGCTTACAATTGGTGTTTAGATGCCGAAGATGATATAATTTGGTACATTTTGTTGTTTTTTTTTGGGCACAAAAATAAAAGCAGTGGCAGCTTAGAAAATATACTTTTCCAATATTTAACCCCCCAAAAATTTCATAAGTGAATTAAACTTTAAAAAAATCGAGAAAAGCTTAGAACATCAAATAATCAAACTAAAAATGGGTATTTGTTTCCTTTAGGTGTCAACTGCTAATAAATTAGCTAAAATTATGGGAGATAGCTCAAAAGACGGGGTTTGGCCTCAGGATCACGAATCTGGAAGCGCTTTTTAATATTTTGCTTCTCTGAAGATATATTTGCAATTAAAGTGGCAAGTTTTCATGTGGTTGTTGTAATTTTATTAGGCTGTACCTAAAAACGTGCGAAAAATGCGTGCCGTGGGTCATTTTTCGATTTTTTGACCATAACTTTCCATAGAAACAAAAAATTTAAAAAGCGTTTCCGGACTCGTGATCCTGAGGCCAAAACCTATCTTTTGAGCTATCTCCCATAATTTTAGCTAATTTATTAGCGGTTGACCCCTAAAGGAAACAAATACCCAAAAATATGTTTTTCGTAAAAAAAGTAGGTTATGGTGATTTTGTTTCATCAAAAAATGCGTATTTTTTACACTCTTCAATTTTCCGTTTTCGTTTGCAAAATGAAGGTATAACGTCAAACAGAATATGCTTTCATTTCCTAAAAAACTCACACTTTTTACCCTCTGAAGCTTTGACACGGTAGTTGGTTGCACTGAAAATCAGCTGACGAAAATTTTATTTGACAAATAAATTTGGTGAAAAAAATTGGATTTTGCAATAACAATTGAATATGGTTGATAACTAATTATTCATGCACATAGCATAGCAAACGGGCAATGTTTTTTGTTCGTTTTATCGATATAGCAGTTTCATGTAGAACGGGTACACTTTTATCACACTTTTACAGTATTCTGTGCAAGGGTATAAACATGTTCAACGAAATCAGCATTAGTGTCATGTAAAATGGTTCTTTAGTTAAAGTCCGTACGATATTTAAATTTCGATCTTAATGAAGGGAATGAGCGGTAGGTGTGTCTTTGGGAGTTTTATAAGAGTGCTGAATAGTGATGTATAGTTCGGGTATAACAGAATGTGGAGATAACAAAATAGCTGGAGAGTTTGGAGACCTATTTTTTCTTTAATAACAAATAAACTAAAAATAATTTTCAAAATTTTTTTTGGTGAGACACCAGATTAGTCCATTCTAAGTTTCCACTATAAATTTTATAGAGATCTATCCATAAATACTATACGAAATTGGGTTGCGTCTGTTTGTATGGGGAGAGTGTTAGCCTATTAATATATAGATAATAATAATTTTTTTTGACAGTTAGTTTTGCGGCTGCCATATGAATAATATACATATATTCTTATCACTACGCAATATTTGCAGAATTTTATTCAAAATGTGTAAAAAAAAGGTATGGCATCAGTTCTCTCACCGCGCTCATTGAACTTAGAATTTACGAAGAAAATCAAAACTCATCAGATTTCTAAGTCAAGTCAAGTAGGGTAATCGATTACATGCAAACTTCATATAACAGAACGCTAAGTGGCAGTTCCCAAGTCAAGTCAAGCCTATGCTAAAGATCGCTAATGGCTGCTTAACTCGTTTCCAATTTTCGTTCTGCGTGACATTTTGAATTGACGTTTGCACACAAGCAAAGATACAAACGCACGCGCTTCTATTTTGGTTAGAAGCATAAATGTCGTACATATTAGTGCGACAAAGGAACGCTGCGCGTTTATATTAGGTTGAGCTGTTTGAGTTCCATTCAGTTAAGGTGTTTAATGGAAATCAACTGTGACTTAACCTGAAAATCTGTAAAAATACTTAAACAGATTCGAAGTTGTTAAACTTCGAAACTTTATAATGCCTTGAAACGTGGCACCGCTTTTTTTTTACAAAACACTATATGCCGCTGTTTTAAAATTTTCTTAAACAGCGCTGGAATAGTTTGACCGTGAATAAAATAATTACACATATTTATTTTTATTTATGTGACAACAGCTAATTTAATTAAATTAAATTCAATAATTTGTTCATAGTGTTAATAAAATATGCCCAAAAAGTTTCATAACCACCATATCAGTAACTCTTATAAGACAGTTTATAAGAAGAACAGCTATGTTATACCTTTCCAATTCAAATTTTTTAAATTTTTTAATTTGAGTTTTCCTAAATTCACATATTTCTTACACGCGAATAAGCTCTTTCCACTAATTTTATGTTATAGATTTTTATAATATTTGATGTAACCATTTTTCAAATTCTTCTAGCGTGAAAGGAACTTGAAAACTTTTAGTTCTATTTTAGGGGGCAAATTAGCATTTTTTCAGTAACTGATTCGTACTGAATGTGCTGAATTAACTTCTTAAAAGAATCAAATCAACTGAATGGCCATTCTGAATTAAACAATTTTTCTTTGTAATTCTATTGTGAATCCTTGTTGAATTGACACTTAAGCCGTGTGCCAAACGGTTTAAAATTAATCATGATTTCTGTAAATAATTGCTGTTAAGTTCTTAATGATGAAAAGATTTTCAAATACTGAATAAAGAGAAACCAGGGTTCAAAAATGCTTAAAAATTTTCAAAGAACATAATTTTGATTTTGCTTTTGCTTGAAAAAAAAAAATCAGCAGCTACAGCCGCAGCACGAAAAAAGCTTTTAAGCAATCAATTGATTGCTATTATATAAATGTTCAATGCTTCGCAGCTGCTCGTTGTCGTCAAGCAAAAGCAAAATCTCTTCCTTTGGCTTCTAATTTTTTCAAGCAAAATGAAAAGCAGGCATGCTGCTTTTCAAGCAAGACATATTTTTAAAGCTCAGCAACAGCAAATTTTCGTTGGTTTTGGTGTTTCCGCTGAAGCATTTTGAACCCTGAGAAAAATTATGATTTCTCACAGCAAAGATTTGATTTTTAACAGCTCTGCAAAATTTAATTTAATTCGGTCCAGCCGTTGCGCTCCAGAAAAAAACGGCTTTCAAAATATATATTAGTATAGAAGTAGAGATGAGGACTGACTAAACAAAACGGCTTATTTCCATTTTTCACTTTTTCAGTGTTTTGATGCACATAACATTACACATGATGTATTCAATACAAACTACTAACACGTCATATTTCCTAAAAAAATATCCGTCAAAATCAAAATTTCGTACAAATCAAAAATATTTCCTTGTCATGCGTGGGAATTTTTGCGCCGAAACAACTGGGCGAGGCTAATATCGTGCAGTAGATGTTGACAGGCCAAAAAACCCATTGAAAGGTCAATATTTCATTTCTCAAAAACAGTTTATTCTGTTGAATTTTCTTTGGTTTTTTCGGCCCATAAACATTTACGGCACGATATAAGCCTCGCCCAGTCATTCTAACGCAAAAAATCCCATGGGATCCTGTATAAAATTGCTTGTTTCATACAAAAGGGCATATTTCCAAATTATAAAGTAAAAAAACTACATTTTGGACGTACAAAAAATTCAAAAAAATGATACCCCAGTAGGGCGTAGCTGTTTTATTTTAGTAACGCCATCTTAAAACTTTAAATTGTGGTTATTTGGCTCTGTCAGAGTTTTTTCGGGTTTTTGAAATATTGTGGAAAGTGGAAATAAGGCGTTTTGTTTGTTCAGTCCTCAGATATATATTCCAATTTCGAAAGAAAAAAGCAATGAGTTAAGTATTTACTTTTATTTTAGTGGCGCGCGCGAAAATTCTTGGTTCAACAGAAATTCACGTAAAGAAGGAGAGTACCATCGCATTATCCTGTTCGGTGAATGTTCATGCTCCATCTGTGTTATGGTAAGTTAGAAAATATAAAACCAGTGTTGCCGCGGCCTTCGAAGAAAGTGTATAGGATAAATATTACCATACAGCCTTTCACCATACTGGCATAACCATTCAGGCATGTGAATTGTCACATACCAGTTCCTTTGCCTGCAGGGAATGTTATCTAAGTATCTAACATAGATATACTGCAGCAGGGCTTCATCAACACTGATGTGTTACAGCTATAGATGACATTTATGTTGGCTGTTAACAACATACACTGTAACAGAGGTAATTTTGCTGAACGCCTAGCAACATTATATCTATGTTAGCAAGAAATGACCATAGTAGATTGTTGTGTGAGTGTGTGGGTGTGTCAGTGTGAATGCGAGATAACCGAATGGTTGACTGTGCGCTTGTGTGGAAGCTTTCCCAAATAGATTACTTTCCCAGCCACGCGGAAGGTATAAAAGGGTGCCGAAGTAAGCAACGGGCAAAAGTTGCGTTAAAACTGTGCCCATAAGTGTGTCGAAATTTCGTTTCGAAAACTACAGACCGCCGAAAAGTGATTTGCTGCACACCCAAACACCTGGAAAATCCCAGTAAGTTATCCATATCCCCACCATACCTTCCCTGGCATGTCTACGGCGAGATTGGGTTTATTTCATGGCCAATCTCCTTGGCAAGCCAAATAGTGAAATTGCAAACACGTAGGTGCATCATAAACCCCCACCTACAACCCTACACTTTTTACGGAAATTTGTGTGTTTTTCTTGTTTGGATCCATGTCGCATCGCCACCGGGAAAACTTCTTGGGAACAGGCTTTTGGTGGCGCAACGCCCTAGCAAAATAACGCGACTACAGCATAGCAAACTTTCACACGCTACAAAACCTACATAAAAGCACTGCACATCCATACGCAATACCGATATCGGATTCGTAATCAGACAACTCATAAACCCCTGAGTACCAAGTTTCAATAAAATCCAATTAGTTTTCAAAAAAATCACCGCCATATTGGACCCGCCATTTTGAATTTAAAAAAACTGACATCGGATTCATAATCAGCGATGTCATAAACCTTCTAGATGCGAAATATATCCAAAATACCAATGCGCAATGAGATCAGTGCGGGCGATTTAGTTGCTCAGTTTTCTATTTCGAAACATATTTTCAGGAGTTAAACCTTTTCTACTCATCCAAGAAGGCTTTTGAATTGCAGGAATATTCGCCAATGGAAACACAATAACAGCACCCAAAACCAAAATTTTTACTGCACTTAAACATGTTAAAATGAAATTAAAATTGCAAGTATCTAATTTTTTTTTTTAAAACGAGTAGCGCGACCTCTAAACCACTTTTAAAACAAAAAAAAGGAACAATAATTGGGGGTAGCGTTTTAGACTTTCCAAAAAGTTCAAATTTGTGTAACACTCTAATATATATATATTCTAGCTGACCTCGCAGGCGTTGCCCTCCGTAAAATTGTGTCTTTGAAATCAAAATTTCTAAAACCGATAGTTTGTTAATCCGCGGACATTTTTTACCAAAAAATATATATTTTTAAAAGTTTCAGAATAATTTTTACCATCGGTCTTTTTCTAGTTGAAAATCCATTTTTTCTCTTTTTTTTTGGGGGGGGGGGGGGGGGAGGGTTACTTTTCAAAATAAAAAAAAAATTCAACTACTTACTGTTCCTTTTTAAAAAAAAGAATTGAATAAAAATAAAAAAAAATTTCAACTATTTTTTCAAGTAAAATTTTTTTTTTGTTTTTTTTTTTTAAATAGGTAGAAAAAAAATAGTCAACTAATTTTGAAAAATGTTTAAAATTAGAAAAAGATTATTTTGAAAAAAGTTGCGGAATAATTTTTACTATCGGTTTTTCAGTTGAATTTTTTTTAAATAAGTTTCTTATTTATTATTTTTTTTTTAGTTTTATTTATTTTTTTTGTTAGTTAGAAAATATACTTATTTTTTAACAATATAAAAACTCATTAAATTTTTTTATTCATTGATAAAGCGAAATTAAATTAAATTAAATTAAATTTGGTCCATTGAGCGAGAATACTTAAAAAATGTGAATAGGTTCGTTGCTGGATAACCCATCACAACGTAACGCAAACATAAACGTCATTGATCATCAAGAACGCTTTATATAAAATAATAAAAATTCGCACCATACAAAATGTAGGGACAATGTTTTTTTTTTTTTGGGAATTTTTCGGGAATTTTTTTGGATATTCTTCGATTCTGGCCAGAGAACAATCTGAATTGGTGTCCATCATCCAAATCGGTGCAGGCGTTCTTGAGTTATAAGTGTTTGTACTAACGCCACTTTCTTTTTTATATATAGATAACAAAAATTCGCACCATACAAAATGTATGGGAAATTTTTTTTTTTTTGGGAATTTTTCGGGAATTTTTTTGGATATTCTTCGACTCTGGCCAGAGAACAATCTGAATTGATGTCCATCATCCAAATCGGTGCAGGCGTTCTTGAGTAATAAGTGTTTGTACTAACGCCACTTTCTTTTATATATATAGATAGCAAAAATTCGCACCATACAAAATGTATGGGAATTTTTTTTTTTTTTTTTTTGGGATTTTTTTTGGATATTCTGCGATTCTGGCCAGAAAACAATCTGAATTGGTGTCCATCATCCAAATCGGTGCAGGCGTTCTTGAGTCATAAGTGTTTGTACTAACGCCACTTTCTTTTATATATATAGATTAGTATATAAGCGCTATGAATGTGATGAGAAGAAAAGAATAAAATAATGAAAGGACACGAATCGTTTTTTGGAAGTTTTGTTAAAACCGAATGTAGTATTCGGGAAAATTTAATTAAAGTAAAGATGACCACCAGGAATGATGGCGTGTGGCGGAGGAGGCCTCCAGGGCATGGCAATAGCCCAAATTGGATGAGGTGGCTGACGAAGCACCTGTTGGAAGCGCGCACAGGTTCGTGCGCAATACTTTCAACATACATAACTACTCTTGGCTTTGATCTTGAAATCGAAATCTGGGTCAGTGGGACAACGAACAGCTGATTATAAGATCAACGGCCGCTACATTAGGGAGTTGTTTTCGTCTTGTGATTGCTTTTCGGAATTTTGTTGAATTTCCACACATCTAAATACGCCTATAATACTTAGGGTGACATTTTTCCAAAAATTTTCAAACTTAATTAGCAAATAAGTTCTTATTTTCTCTTTTGAATTTTTCCTTGTTTTTGTTGAATTTTTCCCATTTTTTCTTTGAGTAGATATAAGAACAAATATAGAAGCAAAATATAAAGCGCAAAGGGTGACAAAAAAATAAGAAATCTGTGGATTGGTATGAAAGGACAAAAATTTTTTATTACCAAAGATGACCGTTTTTCGCACTATTTGACATATTTTCAATTTTTTTTGAGCATGCAGAACGAAAAAAAATGTTATTTGTTTAAAAAAAATTTTTTAAATATCATTATTTTAACAATTTGATCGCAAGGTGTGAAAAAAATGCAATATCTTTGGAATGGTATGAATGGACAAAAATTTTTTTTTTGATTATTAAAGGTGACTGTTTTACGCGTTATTTTTCATATTTTGAAATTTTTTTGATCGTATAGAACGAAAAAAAAAAATTATTTGTTTAAAATAAATTGATTTAAAGTATAATTGTTTAAACAATAAGATCGCATAAAAATACTTATAATATAGCAAAAACAATTATCTGTAAGTAAAAAAAAATTTCATTGATTTATCTGCAGTAGTTTATGAGAAAATAATTTTTCAATATTATCATGATCTGAAAATTATCAAAAATTCAACCTCCAATAACAATAACAAGGACACGAATTTTGACGAAATATTTTTAGCACGAGGTTTGAGTCTGGCCCACTATCCAATGAAGCGATAGTTTTCAAAATGGTCGATAAAGTGATTTTACCTGTGCACACTACACATGGCTTTATCTATACACAAAAATTGAGGAGATATATTTTTTTTTTGATAATAAACTATAATAATGTCGAAATGAAAAGCATTGGATATTATTGCTACCATGCATTGCTAATAACTTAATCTTGGTGTGGATGCTCCGCTTGGCCGACAGTCAGACCTTAGTCAGGATTGGGGGCACTGTAAGGAATTAGGAATAAGCACAGTGTTCATGGTTTCGCGCAAGTTGCGCGGAAGTGGGAGGGAACACTCCACCTGACAGGATAGGCCGCTCCTTTATCTTTATACTTTTCCTTATCTTTAGCGATCTTTCCCCTTTTTTTATGACTTTTCTGATCTTCCACATCCAACTTTTGTAGCTTATTTTATTCATGCAGGTATGAACCCATTTTTGTTCATGTGGCTGTAGGTGAGGGTGGTGGACGGTACCCTACCCCACGCTGACGAGCCAGCCTGGGATGCAAGCATACCTGCTTACCACCACTCCTCGCCCAACAAACTGTCAGCTACATAACAAAACTAATGGCTGTGATACACCAACAGGCTATCATAACCTCTAACGAGATTTTTGCCGAGCTTCTTTTCCATCTTGTCCCTCGTGAAGGGTGGATACCTTGCCGCGGTACGAGGGCTTAACTCGATAGCCACAGGGCTACGCTGCTCTTGTGATCATAGCTCCGTTCGGCACTTCATCACGAGAGCAGCCTAGCATCTCTGGCGCGACGACAAAGATCTTCCCCCTCCCAATCCAGGGTGTTATGCGAAACCGTGCCCATCGGACGTTTGCAGCCGGGAGGCAAATCGTGGCTGTAGTTGATACCGGGTCGCCTCAGAGAGTAAGTATGGCCTTACCGCGGTACGGGGCTCTGCCGCGGTGGACGACACATTTTCCCCTACTCTTCCCTTGACCCTAAGCTAGCCTTGTCCGGCGATGGCTCGTACGAACAAGATGGTAGGTAGGTTCAAGTGGCTGCCGCAGAGGCACACTTAGGCCAGTTTTGAAGGCCCGTTGTGATACCACCAACACAAGGAAAGTCAGCCCCGGGACCCAGCCATATGGAAAATCCCTGAGTTGTTGGGATTTTCCACATAGCAGAATCCCGGGACTGACACTCCTAAACCGACACCGTTACTCCTCCTCGAACCACTTAGATGACTTTATGAAGCCCATCAAGTCCTTTATGTCCAGTTCCGCGATCTGGCTTAGACTATCTAGGAACGGAACTCCCAAAAAGCGCGTTCTCACGCCGCTTAAAGCCGGACAGTTGCAGATGAGGTGCTCCACCGTTTCCTCCTCCTCATCATCTTTGCAACTCCTGCAGCATCGTCGGTAGGGCACACTTAGCCTTTCTGCATGCCTACCAATGAGGCAGTGACCGGTTAATACCCCTATCAATATGCAGATTTCCCTCCTAGTTAGGGCATAAATGCGTCTAGACCTTTTAAGATCCCATTTTGGCCAGGTTTGTTTCGATATCCGACACCCTGGGGATTGCAGCCATCTTTCGTTGGCTTGACGGAGTGTGTGCTCCTTCAGCATTAGTTTGCATGTGGCAAACGGCATACCTAAGCGCTCTTTATCCCGAAGAACCTGCTTGGTCGTGCCCTGCCTGGCAAGCTCGTCTGCCTTACAGTTTCCCTCAATGTCCCTATGTCCCGGGACCCATATGAGGTTTACGCGGTTCTGTTGGGCCATCTCCTGAAGAGATCGACGACAGCTGAGCGTCAGTTCAGAGTTGAACGTGTATGAGCCAAGGGATTTGATTGCCGCCTGGCTATCGCTGAAAATAGTGATATCTCCTCCGATAACACGTTTGCTTAACCAGGCCGCGGCGTCCCGGATTGCCGAGACTTCCGCCTGGAAGACGCTACAATGATCAGGTAGTCTGAAGGAGAGTTCAAGGTCCAAATCCCTTGAATAAACCCCTCCTCCAACTCTGCCGTCCAACTTCGAGCCGTCGGTGTATATGGAAGTGCCACCATTTGTTTCGGGACACCAATCCGTCCTATCCCAGTCTTCTCTGGTGGGAATGTTTATTTTGAAGCAGCTATCCCCGACTGTAGTGGTCGCACAACGATCTGTGCTTAGAGGGAGAAAGCTGTAAGATTCCAGAATACTGGAGTGTCCAATAGTACCCGCACCCCAACTGGAGGTTTCTCTTAGGCGCAGAGCTGATGCCGCCGCTGACCGAAACCCTTCCAGATCAAGTGGCAAAATGCCCAGAATGGCCTGGAGGGCTTCGTTGGGCGTTGTCCTTAGCGCACCGCTTATACAGATCATATTGGATCTATGGACTTTCCGCAACAGATTCAGGTATGTTGTCTTGCTCAGTGCCGGCCACCATACGACGACTCCATACAGCATGATTGGGCGAATGATGGCCGTGTAGATCCAACTGCATACTCTAGGGCTGAGCCCCCATTTTTTGCCAATGGCTCTTTTGCATGTGTAAAGAGCGATGCAAGCTTTCTTCTGGCGCTGAAGAACATTCTCCTTCCAATTCAGTTTCCTGTCCAGAACTATGCCTAGAAACTTGGCCTTATCCGACAAGCCCAGGCGCGTGCCATCTAGTTCTGGTAGGCTTAGTGGCGGTATTTTGTACCGGTTGGTGAAGAGGACAAGTTCCACTTTCCCCGGGTTGATACTAAGTCCGCAGCGAGAGGACCACCTCGAAACCTCTCGCAGTGCTACTTGCATCAGGTCACACAGAGTTTGAGGGAACTTGCCTCTGAATGCAATAGCTAAATCGTCTGCGTATGCCACTATCTTCCCGCCCCCCCAGCTTGTGTCACGTAGCAACGAGTTGACTGTGAGGTTCCATAAAAGCGGGGAAAGAACACCACCCTGGGGCGTTCCCCTTGTGACATAGCGTGATAACTCGACCGTACCAAGTGAAGAAGCTATTTTCCTTCCTCTTAGAAGTTGGTCAATTAAACCAGTTAGAGGTCTATCTACGCCCAGATTAGTTAGAGCGGAGTTGATCGCCTCCGGGCTTATATTGTTGAAAGCCCCCTCAATGTCTAAGAAGGCCACGAGACAGTAGTCCTTTTCACACAGCGATTTCTCAATGACAGATACTAGGCTGTGCAGAGCAGTTTCTGTTGATTTACTCTTGGTGTATGCATGCTGATAGCTAGAGATAAGGTTGCTATCAATAGTCGTTGAAAGGTATTCGCTTAGTATCCTCTCAAAGGTTTTGAGTACAAAGGACGAGAGACTGATCGGTCTGTAATCTTTTGGCTCGTAGTGGGATGCCTTCCCAGCCTTAGGGATAAACACTACCGTGGCGCTTCTCCAGGAGCCCGGAATGTGGTTGAGAGCCAGGCAGGCTGTGAAGAGAAATACCAGCCATTTAGCTGATGTCTCCAACGTGTTTATAAGTTGCGCGGGGATAATCCCGTCCGGCCCGGCAGCCTTATACGGTTCAAAGCTCTTAACTGCCCACCTTACCCTTTCCTCAGTGATGGGTATATTTACTGCCAGGTTTGTTGCAGATGCTAGTGGTGCGTCATGCAGATTCCCCGGAAAATGTGTATTCAAGAGCAGCTCAAGGGTTTCCTCTTCCGTGCTGGTCCAGGATCCGTCAGGTTTTCGCAAATAGCTGATGGCTGTTTGACTTTTCGAGAGAACTCGTCTAAGTCTCGCTGTATCGTCGACCTTTTCGACGCCAGTGCAGAAATTTCTCCACGAGGTCCTCTTCGCCTGTCTCAGAGCTTTTTTATAGGCCCTTAGTTTAGCTTTATATTCGTGCCAGTGAGGCTCAGAGCCGAGGGTCTTGGCCTTGTTAAATTGTTTCCGGCATGATTTGCGGAGCGAGTCCAAATCGTAGGACCACCAATGTGGCCTGTGTTTACCGCGTGGTTTTGGCACTGGACAAGCCTGTCCTAGAGCATTTGAGAGCGCCGATGTAAATGTAGTAACAAGATCCTCCAGCTCCTCTACTGATGAGGGGGCCTGTGAGGGCAGTACTGGCAGGTCTCTGTCTAATATTTCATTGTGTAACTGCCAATTAGTGTTACGTGGATTGCGCTTCATAATAGGTTGTTCTACAATAAAGTCTAGAACCATTTCTATGTAACGGTGGTCGGAGAATGAATGTTCTTCCAGAACCCGCCATTTTCTGACCCACTCATAAGCGCCTTCACTACAGATAGTGAGGTCTATGACCTCCCTGCGGGTCTTAGTGATAAAAGTAGGCTCATTACCCACGTTGCAAATTACCAGGTTAGTCGTTAAGAGGTAATCAAACAGAGACTCGCCCCTGGCATTGATATCGGAGCTCCCCCATTGGACATGGTGAGCATTAGCGTCCGCTCCAATAGTAAGATTACCTGTGCAGAAATTTGACACCAGGTCTTTCACCTCCGTTTGTGGTGGGGGTTCTTCGGCGTCGTAGGGCATATAGACCGACGCCACCGTCAGGCGGGTGCTGTCGACCGTTAGACTGATAGCGGTAATATCACCATTGGTGTAGTTAGGTAGGAGAAAGGAGTTCAACTCAGACTTGACCAAAATACACGTTCTGACTTTGCTCTCCTCGCTGGCTCGAATGAGCTTGAAGCCCTTAGTCCCCAATCCGCAGATTCTCGAGCTATTGACCCAGGGTTCTTGGATGAGGACCACATCCACGTCGCCTTTAGAAAGACGACTACTTAAAGCAGCCGAAGCCACTTTAGATTTGTGCAAATTAATCTGAAGCACCACCAACATGAGAGCGCACAGACTTCCCTGCCGTCCCCATATCGTCGAGGTTTGCTCCATCCCGGAGGTTGCCTATCAACGACGAGTTGTTCCGATTAACTGCCCGATGTGGCGTTGCAGGAGTCCTGCTGCCTGTAGCGTTAGATGTTAGTCGCTCAGCGTTGGCTGCTACCACCGTGACGTCGAGGACTTCCTCGTCCTGTAGGCTGTCCTCCATTTCCGAGTTGTTCACAGCACTATCGCCAAGGGACGTGGCGGATAACATGCTTTCCGCATCGGAATCCTCCGCTTCCTCTTCTGGTAATAAGTTTTCCGGTTCCCCCGGAGCAGCCGAGAAGGCAGCGCGCTGAGCATCACCACGATATACGTGGATAACGATCTGGCCTACGCTGTAGTGTACTAGGCCATTGCACCTTTTGAGGGGCTCGATTGACTCTTTATTCATGGTGAACACCACCTGTCTGTCGGGCCCTATCGCATCCCCGACCAGATTGACACTCCAGTCATGCGTTGGGAGGGACGGATTCATTAGCCGTAGCATCCCGAGTATTCTCTCGGGTTCGTCAGGGATGGCCGGAATCCACGCCCTTGCCCTTGGACGAGCTGGAATGTCCTTCCAGTCGACGACCTCTATCTTTGCGCCCTGGTAGACTTCACCCAGTTTAGCAGCTGCTGCCTTGTACAGTGCTACGGTTTTTGCATCCTCGCATGCGAGTAATTTAATTTGACCCTGGTGCCAACCCGCATCCGTTACTCGTGCCGAACTACCCGGAAACTCCGGAGCAACGTTGAGAAGAATGTTGCCGAGTTCATTTCGCACGTAACGCCACCGGTCCTTGGGGATGGCCAGACGGTCATTGCCTCGGTCAAGGACGCCTATAAGGATCCTGTCCTTGGTTACCTCAGCAAAGCTTAGTTTGCCCGCTCCAGAGGTATTCTGATGCCGCTTGGGAGGGGGAATAAACTCCAGATCCGATCTCTGGCGCTTGAAAGGGTTAACTTTTAACCTCTTTGGCATGTAAGAATTTTGGAAATCCGGTATCACAGCTTTCGCTAGCTCTACAGATTTACTGGAATTCGGCGACAGTGATTCCTGCGGTACCCCTTCATACCTCTTCAGGATCTTTGCAGCCAATCTTTTCTCGTGGTATGTGAAGCGGCGGGGAGATGTCTCCCTGGAGTGCGGACCCGTAGTTGCCATCGCGGTCGCTCTCCTTGCCGACATCTCAGTTGCAGCTTCCTTCTCCTTCGAAACTCCGAGGCCAGGTCGTGAGACCGCTGCCACAGACGTAAAGATACTGGTTTTCATATCAGCGGTTGATGGGAGTTTAGCATCCGCCGTTGTCCGCTTAGCTGCGTTGGCAACCGCACTGGTGCTAGCTCCCATCAAGTCAATCTTATTCGATAGAGGGTTGGTTGACCGACTCGTAGTTGCCATCGCTGTCGATCCCCCCCTTGATTGTGGAACGGAGGTTGTCCTCCGGCGTTGTTGTTGCTTCCACGCCTGCTCCTCCATAGCTCTCCTTTGCTGAGGAGTGAAATTTGGCGTTGTTTGTTTTTTAAATTTTTCGTTTTTATTCAGGTTATTCGAGTTCATCTTGTTCGTACGACCCATCGCCGGACAAGGCCAGCTTAGGGTCAAGGGAAGAGTAGGGGAAAATGTGTCGTCCGCCGCGGCAGAGCCCCGTACCGCGGTAAGGCCATGCTTACTCTCTGAGGCGACCCGGTGTCAGAGAGGCTCCGTTCAAATACAGCCACGATTTGCCTCCCGGCTGCAAACGTCCAATGGGCACGGTTTCGCATAACACCCTGGATTGGGAGGGGGAAGATCTTTGTCGTCGCGCCAGAGAGGCTAGGCTGCTCTCGTGATGAAGTGCCGTACGGAGCTATGATCACAAGGGCAGCGTAGCCCTGTGGCTATCGACTTAAGCCCTCGTACCGCGGCAAGGTATCCACCCTTCACGAGGGTAAAACAAACAAGATGAAAAACACGAAATAAAATTTTAAACAACCAACAACTACGTTCACTCCTCTGCAGAGGAGAGCTATGCTCGATCAAATGAAAGCACAGCGTCGGAGGACAACCTCCACTTCAAAACCATCTGAGGGACTGACAGCGATGGCAACTACGGTTCGGTCAACCTATAAATCTTCAATTAAGATGGACATGATGGAAGCCAGCACCAGTGCGGCTGCCTACGCAGTTAAAAGTTAACCCTTTCAAGCGCCAGAGATCGGACCTGGAGTTAAATTCCCCTCCCAAGCGGCATCAGAATACCCCTGGAGTGGGCAAACTAAGCTTTGCTGATGTAACTAAGGACAGGATCCTTATAGGCATTCTGGACCGAGGCAACGACCGTTTGGCGATCCCCAAGGACCAGTGGCGGCACGTCCGGAATGAACTCGGCAACATTCTTCTCAACGTTGCTCCGGAGTTTCCGGGTAGTTCGGCGCGGGTAACGGATGCGGGTTGGCACACATAGCCCCCGGATGTCCCGTTGCGATGCCACATGGATCTGAAAGTAAAAACGATTCCCGTTGATGCCCACGCCTCACCCTCA
>CAXKVI010000015.1:157601-385601 GCA_964058755.1 Campiglossa producta | reverse complement strand
GGGGTTTATTCAAGGAATTTGGACCTTGAGCTCTCCTTCAGGCTACCTGTTCATTGTAGCGTCTTCCAGGCGGAAGTCTCGGCAATCCTGGACGCCGCGGCCTGGTTAAGCAAACGTGTTATGGGAGAAGATATCGCTATTTTCAGCGATAGCCAAGCGGCAATCAAATCCCTTGGCTCATACACGTTCAACTCTGAACTGACAACTGAACAACTCTCAGCTGTCGTCGATCTCTTCAGGAGATGGCCCAACAGAACCGCGTAAACCTCATATGGGTCCCGCGACATAGGGATATTGAGGGAAACTGTAAGGCAGACGAGCTTGCCAGGCAGGGCACGACCAAGCAGGTTCTTCAGGATAAAGAGCGCTTAGGTATGCCGTTTGTCACATGCAAACTAATGCTGAAGTAGCACACACTCCGTCAAGCCAACGAAAGATGGCTGCAATTCCCAGGGTGTCGGATATCGGAACAAACCTGGCCAAAATGGGATCTTAAAAGGTCTAGACGCATTTATGCCCTAACTAGGAGGGAAATCTGCATATTGATAGGGGTATTAACCGGTCACTGCCTCATTGGTAGGAGTTGCAAAGATGACGAGGAGGAGGAAACAGTGGAGCACCTCTGCGGAACTGGATATAAAGGACTTGATGGGCTATCTAAAGTCATCTAAGTGGTTCGAGCAGGAGTAACGGTGTCGGTTTAGGAGTGTCAGTCCCGGGATTCTGCTATGTGGAAAATCCCAACAACTCAGGGATTTTCCATATGGCTGGGTCCCGGGACTGACTTTCCTTGTGTTGGTGGTATCACAACACGCCTTTCAAAACTGGCCTAAGTGTGCCTCTGTGGCAGCCACTTGAACCTAACCTAACCTTTCCATCTTGTGGTGTGCTGATTTATCATCATCATTTATTGGCCCTTAACCGCCTAAGCGATTTTGGCCCTTGCATATTAAAGCACGCCAGTCATTCCTTTTTAGCAATAACTGACGCCAATTGGAAACGCCAAGGGAGCTCAAGTCATCCTCCACCTGTTGTTTCCATCTCAGTGGAGGCCGCCCCTTCCTCTGCTGAGGAATTCAGGCGACGATAGGAAACCCTTCTTTGCTGGAGCTTGCCCCGGTCTTGAAACCTTCCGTCAACCGCCGGATCTTTTCGTAGAATTTTCGGGCATCAGTCCTGTCAGCCAGCATCACAAGCTCCTCACACTCACGCCTTTCGGCCTCACTTTTCTTTTTTATGAAAAGGTGTTCTGATTAAGGAGTGTAATGGAGTGTGGTTACTAAGTGACCTTGCTCAATCCCGACTCTTGCGTCCTCGTTCGTGCACTCTGGGCAACGGGAGCTACCTAGGCTCGCGGCAGAAAGAGAGGGGGCCCCGGTGGGGCCACTCTGACATACTTGGTTTAAGGGCTCACCGACTCACCGTCTGTTCACCATGAGGTGCGGCTGCAAGCGGGCGTCTGTCTTGAAGCAAGCGGCTCGCTATATAAATGTGTAAATATTTTCCAAAACCCCGAAACGGGTTGTGCGCTGGGTTTGGGACCCGCCACGTAAAAAACTTAATTCCAATGAAAAAATATACAAAGCCTCGGATGATAACCCCCTTTAATGTTGACGACCCGGCAAAACGAATAAGGCATAACGATTTGGATATTAGGGCATGTACCGGGAATGTCCGGACCCTTTCAAGGGACGGTACCGCTGCCCGACTGGTTGATGTCCTCGTAGGCGCAAAGGCTGACATCACCGCCCTGCAGGAAATGCGATGGACGGGGCAAGGAAAGACGACCATCGGTCCTTGTGACGTATACTACAGTGGCCAGACACGCGGCAAAGCGCGTGGTGTAGGATTCGTGGTGGGAAAGAGACTTCGCCGCCAAGTATTAGCGTTCAGTCCTGTGAACGAGCGTCTCGCTGCGATCCGCATCAAGGCGAGGTTTTTCAACATAACATTTATCTGCGCCTATGCGCCGACTGAGGAGACGGACGACGCAGAGAAGGACTCCTTCTACGATAAACTTGAACAGACTTATGATCGCTGCCCACAGCATGATATCAAAATCGTGCTCGGCGACTTTAATGCCAAGGTGGGCAAGGAAGGAGTCTTTGGTCCCACAGTTGGAAAATTCAGTCTCCACGATATAACATCCCCCAACGGCACTAGGTTGATTGACTTCACCGCTGCTCGCAATATGGTCATCAGTAGTAGCAGGTTCCAGCATAAGCGAATACACCAAGCCACATGGCTGTCCCCTGATCAAAGAACTAGAAACCAGATTGATCATGTCTTGATTGACGGCAGACATAGCTCCACCGTTCTGGACGTGCGTACACTGCGTGGTCCCAATATTGACTCTGACCATTATCTTGTCGCAGCCAAGATACGCACACGCCTCTGTGCAACGAAGAAAGTGCGCACAGTAACGGAAGGAAAGTTTGACGTCGAGAAGCTGCGTATGACACAGACAGCTGATAATTTCACAACTCGACTCTCACACCTGCTAGCAGAGGGCAATCCTCGACCTAACGATGTAACCGAGCAATGGAAGCATATCTCTCACTCATTGCGTACCGCCGCTGAGGCCACTATAGGGTTCCAGCGAGCCCGCAAGAACAACTGGTACGATGAGGAATGCAAAACTTCGAAAAAAAAGGACGCTGCCTACAAGGAGACGTTGCGAACGGGCGCAACCCGCAGTGTATGGCAACAATATCGTGAGGCAAAGAAGGAAGAGAGACGCCTTTTCAGAAAAAAGAAAAGTGAGGCCAAAAGGCGTGAGTGTGAGGAGCTTGAGATGCTGGCTGGCAGGAATGATGCCCGAAAATTCTATGAAAAGATCCGGCGGATGACGGAAGGTTTTAAGACCGGGGCAAGCTCCTGTAAGGACAATAATGGCGACCTGGTAACCGACGTACAAAGTGTACTTAAATTATAGAGGGAGCACTTCTCCTCACTGCTAAATTGCGAGGGAGACGTCGAACCCGATACCCCAATCCCTGACGATGGAAAAGTCGTCCCACCACCTGACTATGATGAAGTGAGGATAGCTATATCCCGGCTCAAAAACAACAAAGCGCCTGGAAAAGACGGACTACCCGCCGAGCTGTTCAAACGCGGAGGCGAAGAGCTGGTAAAAAGCATGCATCAGCTCTTATGCAGAATATGGTCAGACGAATGCATGCCTCCGGATTGGAATTTAAGTGTGCTTTGCCCAATCCACAAGAAAGGCGATCCCGCTAACCGTACCAACTACCGCGGAATTAGTCTTCTTAATATCGCATATAAGGTTCTTTCTAGCGTGTTGTGTGAAAGGCTGAAGCCCATCGTAGACAAACTGATTGGACCTTATCAGTGTGGCTTTAGACCTGGTAAGTCTACCATCGACCAGATTTTCACGATACTCCAAATCCTGGAGAAGACCCATGATAAGAGAATCGACACTCACCATCTCTTTGTCGATTTTAAAGCTGCTTTTGACAGCGTAAAAAGGAGTTGCCTGTATGCCGCCATGTCTGAATTTGACTTCCCTGCAAAGCTTATACGGCTTTGTCAAATGACGTTGAGCAATACCAACAGCTCCGTCAGAATCGGGAAGGACCTCTCTGAGCCATTTGAAACCAAACGAGGCTTCAGACAGGGCGACTCCCTTTCATGCGATTTCTTCAATCTGATGCTGGAGAAGATAATTCGAGCAGCAGAGCTAAACCGCAATGGTACAATCTTTTACAAGAGCGTGCAATTGCTGGCGTATGCCGATGATATTGATATCATTGGCCTTAACAACCGCGCCGTAAGCGCTGCCTTCTCTGGACTGGATAAGGAAGCGAAAAAAGTGGGTCTTGCCGTGAACGAGGACAAGACGAAGTATTTGCTGTCATCAAAGAAAGAATCGGCGCACCTGCGCCTTGGCAGCCATGTCACTGTTGATAGTTACAAATTTGAAACTGTGAGGGACTTCGTCTATTTGGGAACCAGTATCAACACCGAAAATAATATCAGTCTAGAAATCCAGCGGAGAATCACTCTTGCCAACAAGTGCTACTTTGGACTGAGTAGGCAATTGAGAAGTAAAGTCCTCTCTCGAAGAACAAAGATCACGCTCTATAAGTCTCTCATCATACCTGTCCTGATGTATGGCTCAGATTCATGGACAATGTCTGCTGCCGAATTCGGGTGTCGATAGAAAAACCTTCTGTGCTGGAGCTTCTTTGTCCATTCGCATGACATGACCCAGCCAGCGGAGCCTTTTGGGCTTTAATTCGCTGAACTATGTCTGCGTAAAGCTCGTACAGTTCATCGGTAAATTTCCCTTGATACTCGCCGTTGTAATCACGGGGAGGACCATACATCTTCCGGAGAACTTTTCTCTCAAATACTCCAAGGGTCATCTCATCCTCTCTTGACACTGTCCATGATTCCGAGCCGTACATCAGGACTGGTATGATGAGAGACTTATAGAGCGCGATCTTTGTTTGTCGAGAGAGGACTTTACTTCTCAATTACCTACTTAGTTTGAAGTAACACTTGGTGGCAAGAGTTATTCTCCGTTGGATTTCTAGACTGATAGACAAATAGATGAAGTCCCTCACCGTTTCAAATTTGTAGCTATCAACGGGGACTTGGCTGCCAAGGCGTAGGTGACGACAGCAGATACTTCGTCTTGTCCTCGTTGACTGCAAGACCAACTTTTTTCACTTCCTTATTCAGTCCAGAGAAGGTTTCTAAGTATCCAATATTTTACCATTTTTTGTAGAACACTACCCTTAAATAGTATAAGGCATTTTTAGACTTCACCCCATGAAAAAAACTTCTGCCAGATATTTAATCGAGTTTTTCCAAATTTGGCTGTTTTTAAATGCCGGATCTTACCACGTATGTCGTAAAACACTGCCCGTAAGTAAAATCCGGCATCTTCAGATTTCGTCCCATGACCAAGTTATTGCTGCGATTAATTTTCGAAATAAAGCTTATCAAAACTGGAGGAGGGTAAAAAGCAATGAAGCTTGGCAGGCTTATAAAACCGCTAGAAATATACTAGGGTCGTAAGACGGGAGAAGTGCAACTTTTTTGCCTCGAAGCTAAATACTTCACTACCTCCAAAATCTCTTTGGCTTTAGGTTAAAGAGTTTGCGTGTTTATGGGAGCAGCAAGTACATTCGTACTGTAAATGTAGACTACCTTAATGATACCTTTGTGCAGAGTTCTTTATGTGCTGTAAATTCCAGTTTTTTTGTACCAAATGTTAATGAATGTTACTCTGGAAATCCGTTTGAATTTGAGAAGTATATTCTCAAAATTAAATCCAATGCAATCGGAATAGATGATGTGCCGATAAAATTTATAAAAATAATTTTAACTTTTATCCTAAGCACTCTTACCCACATTTTTAATCATTGCATTACTACATCCTGCTTTCCTGAGTTGTGGAAGTGTGCAATAGTAAGGCCCGACCCAAGAAAAGGTCAGCAAGTACGGCTGCCGACTATAGACCTATAAGTATTTTGCCTGCCCTATCTAAAGTCTTTGAACCACTTTTAGCAGAGCAAATCAATTTGCATTTAACTAGAAATAATCTACTTTCACCTCTTCAGTCTGGATTTAGAGCTAATCACAGCTGTGCAACTGCTATGCTAAAAGTAATGGATGACATTCGGGCACCCTTTGATGAAAACCAAGTCACTTTGCTCTGCCTACTATATTTTTCTAAACCTTTTGACCATATGTTGCTTTGTTGTAAGCTACAGGCCTACTTTGGATTTAGTAGAAGCGCCTTGACTATTATGGAGAGTTATTTAGCTGGAAGAAGTCAGTTTGTTAGCATAGGGAATGAAAAATCAAGTACGACAATCTTAGGCCGAGGAGTTCCACAGGGTTCCATTCTTGGGCCCTTATTATTTAGTATTTTTATAAAGGGTCGTCGATGTCTTAACTCCGCCTATATGCATTGGCAATACTGCTTTACAAGCAGGGATGTGATTTATGGGCTTTTCCTACCAAAACTGGTAGGTTTTTTCCTGCTGGTAGGATGGTAGGACGATTTGAATTTTGGTAGGTTTTTACCTTTGTTCAAGTAACATCACTATTTTGCGGCAAAGTCAAGTTCTTCAAAGGCTAGTCTCATTGTGCCCTCGGAAGAAGGGATTTTTATAGGAAAGATGTATGATCAGTACTTGTATATTGAGCGAAATTTTAAATGAAATGACATCCGCTTGAATTAGTATACCCTGCAAAAGTCGAGAGTACTCAGTTCGCTATCTAAAGAGTACTCCATCTGGAGTATCACAGTACTCCAAATGTAATCCTTTTTCATATAAAAATTATGCTCTAATTAACATTGCGATTCCCTAAGACTGGACCACTAAAACCTTAATAGAAAATTAAAAAAAAAAAACACTAAACATTTGTAGTTTTTGTTCGATCAAGTTACACAATAGGTACCAAAGTAAAATACGATCGACTCAATCGCAAAAAATTATTCTTCTGCAAATCGACACTCGCAATAGGGGTGATTCAACGCCCATCTCTTGGAGTCTGTTTCTAACATGACTTGATAAAACGCGGATATAAAATTAAAAAAAATCAAGGAAAAAATGATACTTGAAGGCCATTTTGGTAGGTTTTTTGTTCGAATTTGGTAGGAAAAAAAATTCCAAAGTGGCAACCCTGTTTACAAGTCTTTTACAGTCTGAGACAATCTGCACCCTACACGCCTCTCCAAATTAGACAAAAACTTGCGGTGCAACTAATCTTGCCAATAATAAATTACCAACTCCGGTATATAGCAAGTTAGATTCAAGCTCTGCCCATAAAATTGATGTTCTTTTCAAACATATAACTCGTTACGTCTTTGGATTACAAAAGTTTGATCACATTTCAGCATGGAGATCCGAAATCCTTGGTTGTAATATTTTTGAATACCAGAAAGCTAGAAGTGTGATTTTTATACCCAGCGTACTAGTACTAGTACAAGGGTATTAGAGTGGTTCGCAATTATGGACTTTTTGGAAATTCTTCCTTATGACAAAAAAAGAGGCTGCTATTTTTTTGTTTTTTTTTAAAGGTGCTTTAGAGGTCGCGCTACTCGTTTTTATAAAAAAAATTAGATGCGTGCAATTTTAATTTAATTTTAACAGGTTTAAGTGCAGTAAAAATTTGCGTTTTTGTGTGTTGTTATTCTGTTTTCATTGACGAATATTCCTGCAATTCAATAGCCTTCTTGGATGAGTGAAGGGGTTTAACTCCTGAAAGTATGTTTCGAAATTGAAAACGGTGCAACTAAAACGCCTACACTGATCTCATTGCGCATTGGTTTTTTGGATATATTTCGCATCTAGAAGGTTTATGACATCGCTGATTATGAATCCGATGTCATTTTTTTAAATTCAAAATGGCCGGTCCAATATGGCGGTGAATTTTTTGAAAACTAATTAATTGCATTTTATTGAAACTTGGTACTCGGGGGTTTATGAGTTGTCTGATTACGAATCCGATATCGGTTCTTTTAAATTCAAAATGGTGGATCCAATATGGCGGTGCATTTTTGTAAACTAATTCGACTGTGTGAAACTCGTCACTGATGGATTTATGACATCGATTTATACGAACTAGTATCGCTTGTGATCGAAAATTCGACCAATAAAAACTTTAGAGGGTCGAGGGGTCGCTAGCCCCGTACACCCATCCTTAAATTTCGGGGACGCCCCTGAAAATATACCGTCACTTTTTTCAATTTCCTTTCCATCGGCGCATATTTCATTTATATATATTAATATATAATATGGCTGGGTTTGGGACCCGCCACGTAAAAAACTTAATTCCAATTGAAAAATATACAAAGCCTCGGATGAGAACCCCCTTTAATGTTGACGACCCGGCAAAACGAATAAGGCATAACGATTTGGATATTAGGGCATGTACCGGGAATGTCCGGACCCTTTCAAGGGACGGTACCGCTGCCCGACTGGTTGATGTCCTCGTAGGCGCAAAGGCTGACATCACCGCCCTGCAGGAAATGCCATGGACGGGGCAAGGAAAGACGACCATCGGTCCTTGTGACGTATACTACAGTGGCCAGACACGCGGCAAAGCGCGTGGTGTAGGATTCGTGGTGGGAAAGAGACTTCGCCGCCAAGTATTAGCGTTCACTCCTGTGAACGAGCGTCTCGCTGCGATCCGCATCAAGGCGAGGTTTTTCAACATAACATTTATCTGCGCCTATGCGCCGACTGAGGAGACGGACGACGCAGAGAAGGACTCCTTCTACGATAAACTTGAACAGACTTATGATCGCTGCCCACAGCATGATATCAAAATCGTGCTCGGCGACTTTAATGCCAAGGTGGGCAAGGAAGGAGTCTTTGGTCCCACAGTTGGAAAATTCAGTCTCCACGATATAACATCCCCCAACGGCACTAGGTTGATTGACTTCGCGGCTGCTCGCAATATGGTCATCAGTAGTAGCAGGTTCCAGCATAAGCGAATACACCAAGCCACATGGCTGTCCCCTGATCAAAGAACTAGAAACCAGATTGATCATGTCTTGATTGACGGCAGACATAGCTCCACCGTTCTGGACGTGCGTACACTGCGTGGTCCCAATATTGACTCTGACCATTATCTTGTCGCAGCCAAGATACGCACACGCCCCTGTGCAACGAAGAAAGTGCGCACAGTAACGGAAGGAAAGTTTGACGTCGAGAAGCTGCGCATGACACAGACAGCTGATAATTTCACAACTCGACTCTCACACCTGCTAGCAGAGGGCAATCCTCGACCTAACGATGTAACCGAGCAATGGAAGCATATCTCTCACTCATTGCGTACCGCCGCTGAGGCCACTATAGGGTTCAAGCGAGCCCGCAAGAACAACTGGTACGATGAGGAATGCAAAACTGCCTCGAAAAAAAGGACGCTGCCTACAAGGAGACGTTGCGAACGGGCGCAACCCGCAGTGTATGGCAACAATATCGTGAGGCAAAGAAGGAAGAGAGACGCCTTTTCAGAAAAAAGAAAAGTGAGGCCGAAAGGCGTGAGTGTGAGGAGCTTGAGATGCTGGCTGGCAGGAATGATGCCCGAAAATTCTATGAAAAGATCCGGCGGATGACGGAAGGTTTTAAGACCGGGGCAAGCTCCTGTAAGGACAATAATGGCGACCTGGTAACCGACGTACAAAGTGTACTTAAATTATGGAGGGAGCACTTCTCCTCACTGCTAAATTGCGAGGGAGACGTCGAACCCGATACCCCAATCCCTGACGATGGAAAAGTCGTCCCACCACCTGACTATGATGAAGTGAGGATAGCTATATCCCGGCTCAAAAACAACAAAGCGCCTGGAAAAGACGGACTACCCGCCGAGCTGTTCAAACGCGGAGGCGAAGAGCTGGTAAAAAGCATGCATCAGCTCTTATGCAGAATATGGTCAGACGAATGCATGCCTCCGGATTGGAATTTAAGTGTGATTTGCCCAATCCACAAGAAAGGCGATCCCGCTAACCGCACCAACTACCGCGGAATTAGTCTTCTTAATATCGCATATAAGGTTCTTTCTAGCGTGTTGTGTGAAAGGCTGAAGCCCATCGTAGACAAACTGATTGGACCTTATCAGTGTGGCTTTAGACCTGGTAAGTCTACCCTCGACCAGATTTTCACGATACGCCAAATCCTGGAGAAGACCCATGATAAGAGAATCGACACTCACCATCTCTTTGTCGATTTTAAAGCCGCTTTTGACAGCGTAAAAAGGAGTTGCCTGTATGCCGCCATGTCTGAATTTGACTTCCCTGCAAAGCTTATACGGCTTTGTCAAATGACGTTGAGCAATACCAACAGCTCCCACAGAATCGGGAAGGACCTCTCTGAGCCATTTGAAACCAAACGAGGCTTCAGACAGGGCGACTCCCTTTCATGCGATTTCTTCAATCTGATGCTGGAGAAGATAATTCGAGCAGCAGAGCTAAACCGCAATGGTACAATCTTTTACAAGAGCGTGCAATTGCTGGCGTATGCCGATGATATTGATATCATTGGCCTTAACAACCGCGCCGTAAGCGCTGCCTTCTCTGGACTGGATAAGGGAGCGAAAAAAGTGGGTCTTGCCGTGAACGAGGACAAGACGAAGTATTTGCTGTTATCAAAGAAAGAATCGGCGCACCTGCGCCTTGGCAGCCATGTCACTGTTGATAGTTACAAATTTGAAACTGTGAGGGACTTCGTCTATTTGGGAACCAGTATCAACACCGAAAATAATATCAGTCTAGAAATCCAGCGGAGAATCACTCTTGCCAACAAGTGCTACTTTGGACTGAGTAGGCAATTGAGAAGTAAAGTCCTCTCTCGAAGAACAAAGATCACGCTCTATAAGCCTCTCATCATACCTGTCCTGATGTATGGCTCAGATTCATGGACAATGTCAAGAGAAGATGAGATGGCCCTTGGAGTATTTGAGAGAAAAGTTCTCCGGAAGATTTATGGTCCTTCCCGTGATGCCAACGGCGAGTATAGAAGGAAATTTAACGATGAGCTGTACGAGCTCTACGCAGATCTGACCATAGTCCAGCGAATTAAAGCCCAAAGACTCCGCTGGCTGGGCCATGTTATGCGAATGGATAAAGAAGCTCCAGCACAGAAGGTTTTCCTATCGTCGCCTGAATTCGGCAGCAGAGGAAGGGGGAGGCCTCGACTGAGATGGAAACAACAGGTGGAGGATGACTTGAACTCCCTTGGGGTTTCCAATTGGCGTCCGTTATCGCTAAAAAGGAATGACTGGCGTGCTTTGATACGAAACGGCCAAAATCGCTTAGGCGGTTAAGCGCCAATAAATGATGATATAAGATGCCAGTTTTGCCAAACTTGCATAGGAATCCGATGTCAATAAATACGCCACATGAAAACCATTAGGAGCCTCCTGTGAGCGAACCGTTTGACCGATTGGAATGAAATATGCAACGATGGAAAGAAAATTGAAAAAACTGAGGTATGGGTGGTATATTTTCAGGGGCGTCTCCGAAATTTAAGGATGGGGGTACGGGGCTAGCGACCCCTCGACCCTCTAAAGTTTTTTTTTCGAATTTTCGATCACAAGCGATACTAGTTCATATAAATCGATGTCATAAATCCATCAGTGACGAGTTTCACACAGGCGAATTAGTTTAAAAAAATGCACCGCCATATTGGATCCACCATATTGAATTTAAAAAACCGATATCGGATTCGTAATCAGAGAACTCATACACCCCCGAGTACCAAGTTTCAATAAAATCGATTGGACCCGCCATTTTGAATTTAAAAAAACTGACATCGGATTCATAATCAGCGATGCCATAAACCTTCTAGATGCGAAATATATCCAAAAAACCAATGCGCAATGAGATCAGTGTAGGCGTTTTAGTAGCACCGTTTTCAATTTCGAAACATACTTTCAGGAGTTAAACCCCTTCTACTCATCCAAGAAGGCTGTTGAATTGCAGGAGTATTCGTCAATGAAAACAGAATAACAACACACAAAAACGCAAATTTTTTCTGCACTTAAACATGTTAAAATTAAATTAAATTTGCAAGCATCTAATTTTTTTATAAAAACAAAAAATATAATAAAAAAATATTTTTAATTTAAAATGTTTTTAAAATGAACTAAAAACTGGAAAATAATTTCCCCACTGTCTACATAGATTCTTCACCACGTAAAGCTTATCCGGAACATTTGTGAGTGGGAATTCCTATAGGTATTAAATAGTACTTGGAGTTTGAAATGTATAAAAACATTTGACGCTTGCTATATCGTGAAAAGATGTTTTTTTTAGAAAAGCTCATATCGGTAATAAGATTGTTAGAAATTAATGCGAACCATCTTTAGCGTGCGCCAATGTTTTTATACATTTCAAACTCCAAGTACTTACTATTTAATACCTATAGGAATTCCCACTCACAAATGTTCCGGATAAGCTTTACGTGGTGAAGAATCTAGTAGACAGAGGGGAAATTATTTTCCAGTTTTTAGTTCATTTTAAAAACATTTTAAATTAAAAATATTTTTTATTCTATTTTTTATTTTATACTTTTTAGTTGTGAGTCTGTGAAAATTTCTAAGATTGTAATTGGATATTAACGAAAGCGTAAATGTATACATTTAACAGCTCAGTTAGATGAACGCTATAGATACATTTATATGAATACTTTTTATTTTGAAATTCCCATTAATTTAATTTTTGACCCATTTTTTAGCATTTTCTTCTATTTCTGTCTAGTGGGCATTGACTGCTTTGAAAAACTGCATGTCGAACAGCGTAATCTAATTGGGTAAATTTTCGAGGTGTTTACACACTAAACTCCTCGCGGAAGTTTACCGAATTTGTATAAACTTCGTTCCATAAAAATTTTGACAGTTCATTTACGCATTCGGTAATTTTCTACGTTTACACGCTTTACGCGGTGTTTCTATGGTTACATGAATAAAATTACTCTTTTTTTAAGCAATATAAAATACATCATGACTGCGCCTAAATGTATGTAAGTGAAATCCAAATATTTGAAATTTCGATGCTATTTATATGCAGATGGCGCTGAAAACGCATTATAGCATGTGTACGAAATATTCAGATAGCAATAAGGAAGATAGACCGATAAATGGGACTTTTGCAATTAAAGCAATATTTTGGATTGTTTTTTTTTTTGTATAATGCATTGTCAGCGAAACCTGAACGATGGTGAAAATTTCAAAACCCCAGCTCAACGGGAAGTTAGTACAAAATCCAAAGCAAAATCTCTGGAAATTATACTTTTCAAATATCTCTACCCGTGCGCCACCTATCGGAATTATTTGTTTGTTATATTGCGTGGGGCAGAAAACTAAATGATGATGAAAATTTCAAGATTCTACCTCAACGGGAAGTTCGTTGAAAAACGAATTAATCGACATGGAAAACAGACCTTCGCATTTCTTAAATAGAACGACTCACGCGCCACCTAGCGGGTACAATTTTTTTTTGAACATTTGAAAATTGATTAAGTAATACACACGCTAAATATCAGCTAAATCGCTCCATAATTAGGATTTTCAGCTGTTATTACCCCGACCTCAGCTCCACCTAGCGGAATTTTTTTAAGGAAAATATTTCTTTTCATAGTAGTAATACATGTTCCGAATTTCAGCCAAATCGGACCATAAATGCGATTTTTGAAAATATAGCGACCCACGCGCCACCTATCGGATTTTTTATTTATTTATAATATTGCATTGTCATCGCGACCTGAACTGTGGTGAAAATTTCAAGACCCTAGCACAACACGAAGTTGGTTCAAAATCGAATGCAAAAATCCGGGCATAAGAACGACGAAAGCGACCTAATAAAAATATTTTAATAATAATGAGTAGCGCGACCTCTAAAGCACCTTAAAAAAAAACAAAAAAATAGCAGCCTCTTTTTTTGTCACAAGGAACCATATTTCGGGGTAGCATTTTACATTTTCCAAAAAAAAAATTCAGGCGACGATAGGAAAACCTTCTGTGCTGGACCTTCTTTGTCCATTCGCATAACATGGCCAAGCCAGCGGAGTCTTTGGGCTTTAATTCGCTGGACTATGGTCAGATCTGCGTAGAGCTCGTACAGCTCATCGTTAAATTTCCTTAGATACTCGCCGTTGGCATCACGGGAAGGACCATAAATCTTCCGGAGAACTTTTCTCTCAAATACTCCAAGGGCCATCTCATCTTCTCTTGACATTATCCATGAATCTGAGCCATACATCAGGACAGGTATGATAAGAGACTTATAGAGCGTGATCTTTGTTCTTCGAGAGAGGACTTTACTTCTAAATTGCCTACTCAGTCCAAAGTAGCACTTGTTGGCAAGAGTGATTCTCCGCTGGATTTCTAGATTGATATTATTTTCGGTGTTGATACTGGTTCCCAAATAGACGAAGTCCCTCACAGTTTCAAATTTGTAACTATCAACAGTGACATGGCTGCCAAGGCGCAGGTGCGCCGATTCTTTCTTTGATGACAGCAAATTCTTCGTCTTGTCACTTTTTTCGCTTCCTTATCCAGTCCAGAGAAGGCAGCGCCTACGGCGCGGTTGTTAAGGCCAATGATATCAATATCATCGGCATACGCCAGCAATTGCACGCTCTTGTAAAAGATTGTACCATTGCGGTTTAGCTCTGCTGCTCGAATTATCTTCTCCAGCATCAGATTGAAGAAATCGCACGAAAGGGAGTCGCCCTGTCTGAAGCCTCGTTTGGTTTCAAATGGCTCAGAGAGGTCCTTCCCGATTATGACGGAGCTGTTGGTATTGCTCAACGTCATTTGACAAAGCCGTATAAGCTTTGCAGGGAAGTCAAATTCAGACATGGCGGCATACAGGCAACTCCTTTTTGCGCTGTCAAAAGCGGCTTTGAAATCGACAAAGAGATGGTGTGTGTCGATTCTTTTATCATGGGTCTTCTCCAGGCAGATGGTAGACTTACCAGGTCTAAAGCCACACTGATAAGGTCCAATCAGTTTGTCTACGATGGGCTTCAGCCTTTCACACAACACGCTAGAAAGAACCTTATATGCGATATTAAGAAGACTGATTCCGCGGTAGTTGGTGCGGTTAGCGGGATCGCCTTTCTTGTGGATTGGGCAAAGCACACTTAAATTCCAATCCGGAGGCATGCACTCGTCTGACCATATTCTGCATAAGAGCTGATGCATGCTTTTTACCAGCTCTTCGCCTCCGTGTTTGAACAGCTCGGCGGGTAGTCCGTCTTTTCCAGGCGCTTTGTTGTTTTTGAGCCGGGATATAGCTATCCTCACTTCATCATAGTCAGGTGGTGGGACGACTTTTCCATCGTCAGGGATTGGGGTATCGGGTTCGACGTCTCCCTCGCATTAGCAGTGAGGAGAAGTGCTCCCTCCATAATTTAAGTACACTTTGTACGTCGGTTACCAGGTCGCCATTATTGTCCTTACAGGAGCTTGCCCCGGTCTTAAAACCTTCCGTCATCCGCCGGATCTTTTCATAGAATTTTCGGGCATCATTCCTGTCAGCCAGCATCTCAAGCTCCTCACACTCACGCCTTTCGTCCTCACTTTTCTTTTTTCTGAAAAGGCGTCTCTCTTCCTTCTTTGCCTCACGATATTGTTGCCATACACTGCGGGTTGCGCCCATTCGCAACGTCTCCTTGTAGGCAGCGTCCTTTTTTTTCGAGGCAGTTTTGCATTCCTCATCGTACCAGTTGTTCTTTCGGGCTCGCTGGAACCCTATAGTGGCCTCAGCGGCGGTACGCAATGAGTAAGAGATATGCTTCCATTGCTCGGTTACATCGTTAGGTCGAGGATAGCCCTCTGCTAGCAGGTATGAGAGTCGAGTTGTGAAATTATCAGCTGTCTGTGTCATGCGCAGCTTCTCGACGTCAAACTTTCCTTCCGTTACTGTGCGCACTTTCTTTGTTGCACAGAGGCGTGTGCGTATCTTGGCTGCGACAAGATAATGGTCAGAGTCAATATTGGGACCACGAAGTGTCCGCACATCCAGAACGGTGGAGCTATGTCTGCCGTCAATCATGACATGATCAATCTGGTTTCTTGTTCTTTGATCAGGGGACAGCCAGGTGGCTTGGTGTATTCGTTTATGCTGGAACCTAGTACTACTGATGACCATATTGCGAGCAGAGGCGAAGTCAATCAACCTAGTGCCGTTGGGTGATGTTATGGACTTTCATGTCCATTATAATAAAATAGTTATATTTTATAAAAAATAAATTTATTTTAAAAATTGAAGAGAAAATCAATATTTTCAAAGTCAATCAGAAATTAATAATCATCCAAAAATTTTCAAATGAAACATGTAAAACAATTTAAAATTATATAAAGACAAAGTAAATAAAGTTACAAAGTATATTTAAAATAAAGTTAAACAAGAATAATATATACCCTACATTCACTCCCCCTCCAATTAATAATAAGATAAGTTAAAAATTAATTGATATTAAATGTTATTTTCTTTGTCTTTTGTGGTGTAGCTAATGCATTTGTATTTTGTGTAGAAATAATAGTGGGAAATGCTGGTTTGAGTAAATCTATTGAAATTGTTTTAATTGTATTCCCATATTGAATTTTGAAAGTATTTGTATGTTTAGAAATAACTTTAAATGGTCCTTCATAAGGTGGTTGTAAGTTCGACTTGTGAATGACTTTAACAAAAACATACTCACAAGTTTCTAAATTTTTAGGAAGAAATTAATACTCTTTGTTATGATGAACCACTTTTGATCTAAGTACATTTAAAATAAAGTTAAACAAGAATAATATATACCCTACATTTACTCCCCCTCCAATTAATAATAAGATAAGTTAAAAATTAATTGATATTAAATGCTATTTTCTTTGTCTTTTGTGGTGCAGCTAATGTATTTGTATTTTGTGTAGAAATAATAGTGGGAAATGCTGGTTTGAGTAAATCTATTGAAATTGTTTTAATTGTATTCCCATATTGAATTTTGAAAGTATTTGTATGTTTAGAAATAACTTTAAATGGTCCTTCATAAGGTGGTTGTAAGTTCGACTTGTGAATGACTTTAACAAAAACATACTCACAAGTTTCTAAATTTTTAGGAAGAAATGAATACTCTTTGTTATGATGAACCACTTTTGATCTAATGTATGAAAAATGTTTTCTTAGTTTAGAAAGAGTTTCAGCAGTATTTTCTATATTATTATTATTATCTGATACTACTAATTCACCTGGCAATCTCAGAGTTTGACCATAAACTAATTCTGCTGAAGAACATTTCAAATCTTCTTTGATAGATGTACGTAATCCAAGTAATATCCATGGAAGTATCTCAGACCAATGAGTTGAATCGTTAGAGGCTGTAATAGCTGTTTTTAATGATCTATGAAATCTTTCAATCATGCCATTGGATTGTGGGTGATATGGAGAGGTGTGAATTTTATGAGTTCCTAGTAATTTTGTTTATTCATTAAATAATTTAGAAGTGAATTGTGAACCTTGATCCACTGTTATGTTGAGAGGAATGCCAAAACGTGGTACATAATTTTCAACAAATGTTGATACAATAGTATTTGTTGAAATGTCTCTAAGCGGATATGCTTCTGGCCAACGTGTATGTCTATCAATAATTGTCAAAATGTAACGATTTTCTTTTGACACAGGCAATGGTCCTACAAGGTCCATGTGAATGTGTTCAAATCATCCAGATGGAATTACAATTTTTTGGATAGGTGCTTTTGTATGTTTTGAAATTTTCGATTTTTGACAAGCAATACATTCTGAAGTCCAATTATTTATTTCTTTTCGCATTTTTGGCCAATAATATTTATTTTGAATTAAACATCTAGTTATTCGAAAACTTGGATGTGATAATGAATGAATTTTGTTAAAAATTATTTTTTGTGTAATATCGCACCAAATATTTAAATTAACTACAGGAATATTGACTTCTTTAAGATTATTGTTAGAATTTTGATCAGAAATTAAATTGTTAAGTGTTTGACCTTTCTGTTGTTCTTCATATAAAGTTTGAAAATTAATATCTTTGGTCAAAATAGAATTAATATCTGGAATACGTGATAATGTATCTGCAACAACGGTTTCTTTTCCAGATATGTATTGTATGTCATTGGTAAATTGCGCAATGTATTCAAGATGCCGAATTTGTCTAGGTGATCTGTCAGTTTTTGAATTTAAAACATATGTTATAAAGGTTTATGATCAGTGTATACAGTGAATTGTCTGCCTTCAAGAAAATGTTTAGGGCCGCTTGCATAAAAGCTGATAACGACTAACCGGAGTTTAATTGACGTATTTTGTATGGTTAGCTGTCAAGTTAATCACCGATTAGGCTTAATCGGCTTTTATGCAAGTGGCCCTTAAAGTGTTTAATTGAACTAGTATATCCCGTGGTCGAAATTCGACCAATTTAAAATAGTTGAACTTATTCAAACATCTGATCAACTTTTGTCAATAGCTGCCTTTAGGCCCGTGGCCGTCCTCGGCCAACTTAAATATATGTATACCTTAAACACTCATATATAGTCAAAATGAGGCCATCATAGTATTAAAAAAATAGTGGCTATTATTATACAATAAAAATATTAAATTTTAGCAGCGCTTTCCCAAATTATTTATGGCAAATGCCATACAAATATTCCATTTTCGAGATTTTTGTTGCGCTCTATTAATGGAATGATGAGATTGTGCTTAACAAATAGCTACTAATTTATGCGATCGTTTTGAGCAGGTGAAGAACAAAAAAAATATTAGGTTAAATAAATTGTAATAGTTAAGATTAAAGGTTTTTAAATATTAAAAAAACATAATTTTAGAAATAAATAGGACGTGTTTAATGAGGGAGAGAATGAAGATAAAAGAGTCGAATACATAAAGCTTTGTTAACCTCGCCTGACATTCGCTACTTCAAAACTTTGTGTCCAACTTCAGAGGTATGCTACAATGAACGCCTTGACGCTTTTCTTTTATACATTTGTTTTCGTTATTTATTTCTTTGCATTCAGAGTGTTTTGGTTAATTTATTAATTTAATAGAGAAAAAATAAATAAATTATTATTTCCTCCAACTTTTTATTTTTTAATTAAAGCAAAGTCATCAGAGTTGCCAAATTTTAACTTTGCTTCAACTTTGAGGTCTCCAATTTGCCATGCTTGATTTAAATACGTATACGGAACTTTTCTGTCAAAGTCAAAGTTTGAGGTAAAGCCAAAATAAAGCTTTATGTAACTGACCCAAAAGAGTGGTTTCCTTTGAAGTCCAGCCAACTTCGAAATATGAGTTTGACGCTATTACTCTAATGCTATGGATACACACACGGAGATTATCTCCAATAAATCTTCTTTAATCAGATCCAAATTTTACCCTGATACACACAAAAATGAAGATTAACAGCATTGATAATTACTACTTTGGTTGTTATTGCACTATATTCTTACCTACCTCAGCGACATCTAGTTATCGAAAGTCGGATCTTAGAAACCAGCGCGACGCCTATCTGTCAGCTACCCTTAATTTCCTAGTGTTTCTTGGTGTTGTTGTCTATTTATGTACAGAGTGTTGCCAGTGCAAATTTTTTAAAACTGCTCAAATCTTCTTAATTTTTGGGAGTTTATAATGAAGATTATGCTCAAGTTAACTCCCAAAAGCGCAGTTAATTCGGAATTTGCGCTAATGTATCAGCCGTATAACTCTCAAAGAGTGAGAGAATCAAAATATTTCCATTGCTGGTATTTTACACACATGTACAAATTTCTCAAAATAAGCTTGGTACTCCAACACCAGTAGCCATATTGAATTAATATTTTATTATTTTGAAACAGCCAACTTTGATTGCGACATATTTTGTTCAAATTAAAAGTTTGACCATGGTTGCCCTATTTCATAAAACTTTGTAGAATTTCATTTTAAACAAATCTATTACATCGGAATTTTTCCGAGCAGTTCTAGAGGTTTCAAGATATCCTATTCAGCCTGCAACTTCTCATGCCCTTGGTCCATAATCAATTCCTTGAATAAATTTTTTTAATATGGAATTCTACAATTAAGTGAAGCTTTATTGGGCTTTTGAATCTCTATTTAGATATATACATACATATTAGAGTTGTATGGAAAAATATAATTTTGATTACGTTTTCCCAAAAAATTGTATAGTTAAATTACATTTATTATAAATATATGTAATTGAAAATTTAAGTTTTTCAGGATTTTATGGCACAACAATATAACATTTTTATAAGCTTTTATTTAGTTTCACCTGACGGCTGTCTGTTATCAAATCTTGCAAGCTAAATTTGATACACTTCCCGGTGTCCGATTGATTTGAAATTCTGCACCCATGTATAACCCTGATGACAATGCAATATTATAAAAAAAAAATTTCGATAGGTGGCGCGTGGGTCGCTATATTTTCAAAATTCGCATTTATGGTCCGATTTAGCTGAAATTCGTAACATGTATTACTACCATGAAAAGAAATATTTTTGTAAAAAAAAAATTCCGCTAGGTGGGGCTGAGATAGCGGTAATAAAAACTCAAAATCGTAATTATGGACCGATTTGGCTGATATTTTACGTGTATGTTACTTAATTAATTTCTAAATGTTAAAAAAAAATTGGACCCGCTAGGTGGCGCGTGAGTCGCTTTATTTGAGAATTACGAAGGTCTGTTTTCAGTGTCGATTAATTCGTTTTTCAACGAACTTCCCGTTGAGGTAGGATCTTGAAATTTTCATCATCGTTTAGTTTTCTGCCTCCTCGCAAAATAACAAAAAAATAATTCCGATAGGTGGCGCACGAGTAGAGGTATTCGAAAGTTTTCATTCCAGGAAATTTTGCTTTTGATATTGTACTAACTTGCAGTTAAGATGGGATTTTGCAAATTTTCATCATCGTTCAGGCTTCGCTAACAGTAAATAAAAAATTAGCTTAATTTCAAAAATCCCATTTATCGTTTAGTTTAGTCTTTATTCCAATATCCCAAAAGTAACTTTATTAACCACGCGGCTTTATTGTAAAAGATTCTATGGTTTCTGTTGCTGCTAGCAGCCGATTGATGTCGCTGCGACATTATAGCCTCTTGTTGATAAACCGAACTAAAAAGTAAAAAATAAAATTAAAGAAAAAAAACTTTTTTAAAAATAAGCTTTTATTATTGGTTTATAAATTTAACTAAAAAGTAAAAAATAAATTCACTGTAAAGGAATATAACACTTTATAAGTTCATTGTAACCTTTAAAGATAATTTGGCTTCTTCGTCTGCCACAAAATAATTCCATATTGTACATAATTATATATTTCTAACATTAAAACTTTACACCTAAATTATTAAATCTTCCAGTATATATCACATTCCTAATTTTATTAATAATAAAAGCGTGTTAAATTTTGATGGTATAATTAAGAACATTTAGGACCTTCTTTTCTATTTGATGGTATAATTAAGAACATTCAGGACCTTCTTTTCTTCCTATCGAAATTTAATACGCTTTTATTATTAATAAAATTAGGAATGTGATATATACTGGAAGATTTAATAATTTAGGTGTAAAGTTTTAATGTTAGAAATATATAATTATGTACAATATGGAATTATTTTGTGGCAGACGAAGAAGCCAAATTATCTTTAAAGGTTACAATGAACTTATAAAGTGTTATATTCCTTTACAGTGAATTTATTTTTTACTTTTTAGTTAAATTTATAAACCAATAATAAAAGCTTATTTTTAAAAAAGTTTTTTTTCTTTAATTTTTTAGTTTTTCATTTGTTTATTAAAACTTTGGGATATATGGCGACCATAGTTATCTCATTTTTATTATAGAATTCTACGAAAAAGATGTTTGATTTTTATTTTGTTAAAAAAGCTAAATTTCATATTATATAAAATTGACGGCAATTTCAATCAAATTTTTATACCCAGCTGTACTTGTACACAGGGTATTATAACTTTGTTAGGATAACGGTTGGTTGTACAGGTATAAAGGAATCGAGATAGATATAGACTTCCATATATCAATATGATCAGGATCGAAAAAAAATTTGATTGAGCCATGTCCGTCCGTCTGTCCGTCCGTCCGTCCGTCTGTCCGTCCGTCCGTCCGTCCGTCCGTCCGTCCGTCTGTCCGTTAACACGATAACTTGAGCAAATAATGAGATATCTTCACCAAATTTGGCATGCGTACTTATTTGGGTTCAGAATAGATTGCTATTGAAAATGGGTAAAATCGGACCATAACCACGCCCCTTTTTCGATATCGAAAATTTCGAAAAACGTATAAAATGGGTTAATTCAATATTAGAAGCAGCTACATTGATAAAATGTGCAATATGTATTGATTTAGATGTTCTAAGGCCGATTTTATAAAAATTTTTGAAAAGGGGGCGTGGTACCGCCCACGTATATTTGAAGAAATTTTAAAATTTTGACTCTTAATAACTTCAGAACAGTTTATGCTAGTATAACGAAATTTCGTAGAGGACATACTATTGTTGTGGTAAATTCAGCTATAGAAAATAAACGAAATCGCTTCGCGACCACGCCTACTTTTTCATAAAAGTTATATTGAAAGGAGGTGGAAATATTGAAAAGTCCATATCTAATTAACTGATTTCGCTATAATAATATAATTTGGTACATACATCAACTTTCATATTCTTTACATAATTTTTTCAAAATTTTGGAAAGTGGGCGTGGCACCGCCCACTTATGAGTCAAGCAATTTTTATTAATTTTAACACCATTAACTATACAAAACAAAGAATAACAGCAATTTATGTGCACAGCTGGGTATGTAATGTTCGGTTTCACCCGAACTTAGACTTCCTTACTTGTTTTTAAACTATTTTCGTTTATAATAAAGCGTGCGAGATATGAGAAAAACAAATTGTCACTTTTTTTAATCCTTTCCCTGCAGTCAACTTAACTAGTTTTATACTAATCAAATACCAGTCAGCCGGGCGGCCCCAACTAGTTCGAGTTCTGTAATTTTTCCATATTAGCAACTGGTATTTTTAACACGGCGATGTCCTACGAGATGGCAATTGTCCTTCTCTGCATCAGCACCATACCAATTGGCTGACTAGCCAGCCTCTGCATCAGGAATATACCAGTTGATATACTTGTTATTATATACATCAGTATCATACCATTTAAGATACTAGTTCGTATATGCGGCAGGATCGTACCAGTTGGCAGACTAGTTCATATATATATCAGAATAATACCAGTTGGCAGACTAGTTCATATATACATCAGAATCATACTAGTTGAAAGACTAGTTCATATATGCATCAGAATCATACCAGTTAACAGACTAGTTCATATATGCATCAGAATCATAACAGTTGGCAGACTAGTTCATATATGCATCAGAATCATACCTGTTGACAGACTACTTCTTATTTGCATCAGAATCATACCAGTTGACAGACTAGTTCATATATGCATCAGAATGAACCAATTAACAGACTAGTTAAAAAAATCATCGGAATCATATCAGTTGACATACTAGTTCATATATGCATCAGAATATTACCACTTGATATACTAGTTCATATATACATCAGAATCATACCAGTTGGCATACTGCTCAGTCTATGCGGCAGGACATACTAATCATTATGCCCATTCAGATCGTACCACTTGTCATACTAGTCCATTAATTTGACATTCATTCCAGTTGGTATACTAGTCGGTCTATGCACCAGTATCATAGTCAGCCTCTACATCAGCAATATACCAGTTTATTCTTTAGAAAGCAGCGACTATTTGTATTTACCCAAACACGAAAAAGCATCTGTGAATTACAAGGTAAAAAAGAAGCAGTTACAAGAGAAAAAGAAAAGGAATTGTCCTCTTCGGCATCAGCACCATACCAATTGGTATACTAGTCAGCCTCTGCATCAGCATTATACCAGTTTATATACTAGTTCATACACAGCCAAAAATGAGCTAAAGGCTCTGAGTTCGATTCTCGGTAAAGTTGACACAAGTTTTTTTTTCTATATTTTTTAAATTATGTTGTTTATTGTATTTTTAATTTAATTATTGAATTAAACTTGCAATGGCTCCTTTCAAATTCCGCGTTCGTCAAGTTTGATTATATAGGTGAAGGCCCAATTGCATTCAACTTTGTAGGATCCACTTTCATTCAAAGTTTTTTAAACGTAAAGCGAAGCGAAATTTTTGCAAATGCTCAAAAACGAGGCGCGCATTTGTCAAAGTTTTATGTAATTGGGGCTTTGGAGTTGTATTTTTAGGTAAGGTAAATTAAGGTTACTCAAGGTTAGGTTTGTCGTCCACTGCGGAGTTCCGGTCCCTCATATGTATATATAGATAAAAGTAAGTCTTATTTTTACATCAAAAAGAGTCAAAGTAAGACTGCTTTCATGCTGGGCCATACACTGAACGATCACGCCCACTTTATGTGCACAGCTGGGTATGTAATGTTCGGTTTCACCCGAACTTAGACTTCCTTACTTGTTATACCCAGCTGTACTTGTACACAGGGTATTATAACTTTGTTAGGATAACGGTTGGTTGTACAGGTATAAAGGAATCGAGATAGATATAGACTTCCATATATCAATATGATCAGGATCGAAAAAAAATTTGATTGAGCCATGTCCGTCCGTCTGTCCGTCCGTCCGTCCGTCCGTCCGTCTGTCCGTTAACACGATAACTTGAGCAAATAATGAGATATCTTCACCAAATTTGGCATGCGTACTTATTTGGGTTCAGAATAGATTGCTATTGAAAATGGGTAAAATCGGACCATAACCACGCCCCTTTTTCGATATCGAAAATTTCGAAAAACGTATAAAATGGGTTAATTCAATATTAGAAGCAGCTACAATGATAAAATTTGCAATATGTATTGATTTAGATGTTCTAAGGCCGATTTTATAAAAATTTTTGAAAAGGGGGCGTGGTACCGCCCACGTATATTTGAAGAAATTTTAAAATTTTGACTCTTAATAACTTCAGAACAGTTTATGCTAGTATAACGAAATTTCGTAGAGGACATACTATTGTTGTGGTAAATTCAGCTATAGAAAATAAACGAAATCGCTTCGCGGCCACGCCTACTTTTTCATAAAAGTTATATTGAAAGGAGGTGGAAATATTGAAAAGTCCATATCTAATTAACTGATTTCGCTATAATAATATAATTTGGTACATACATCAAGTTTCATATTCTTTACATAATTTTTTCAAAATTTTGGAAAGTGGGCGTGGCACCGCCCACTTATGAGTCAAGCAATTTTTATTAATTTTAACACCATTAACTATACAAAACAAAGAATAACAGCAATTTATGTGCACAGCTGGGTATGTAATGTTCGGTTTCACCCGAACTTAGACTTCCTTACTTGTTTTTAAACTATTTTCGTTTATAATAAAGCGTGCGAGATATGAGAAAAACAAATTGTCACTTTTTTTAATCCTTTCCCTGCAGTCAACTTAACTAGTTTTATACTAATCAAATACCAGTCAGCCGGGCGGCCCCAACTAGTTCGAGTTCTGTAATTTTTCCATATTAGCAACTGGTATTTTTAACACGGCGATGTCCTACGAGATGGCAATTGTCCTTCTCTGCATCAGCACCATACCAACTGGCTGACTAGCCAGCCTCTGCATCAGGAATATACCAGTTGATATACTTGTTATTATATACATCAGTATCATACCATTTAAGATACTAGTTCGTATATGCGGCAGGATCGTACCAGTTGGCAGACTAGTTCATATATATATCAGAATAATACTAGTTGGCAGACTAGTTCATATATACATCAGAATCATACTAGTTGAAAGACTAGTTCATATATGCATCAGAATCATACCAGTTAACAGACTAGTTCATATATGCATCAGAATCATAACAGTTGGCAGACTAGTTCATATATGCATCAGAATCATACCTGTTGACAGACTACTTCTTATTTGCATCAGAATCATACCAGTTGACAGACTAGTTCATATATGCATCAGAATGAACCAATTAACAGACTAGTTAAAAAAATCATCGGAATCATATCAGTTGACATACTAGTTCATATATGCATCAGAATATTACCACTTGATATACTAGTTCATATATACATCAGAATCATACCAGTTGGCATACTGCTCAGTCTATGCGGCAGGACATACTAATCATTATGCCCATTCAGATCGTACCACTTGTCATACTAGTCCATTAATTTGACATTCATTCCAGTTGGTATACTAGTCGGTCTATGCACCAGTATCATAGTCAGCCTCTACATCAGCAATATACCAGTTTATTCTTTAGAAAGCAGCGACTATTTGTATTTACCCAAACACGAAAAAGCATCTGTGAATTACAAGGTAAAAAAGAAGCAGTTACAAGAGAAAAAGAAAAGCAATTGTCCTCTTCGGCATCAGCACCATACCAATTGGTATACTAGTCAGCCTCTGCATCAGCATTATACCAGTTTATATACTAGTTCATACACAGCCAAAAATGAGCTAAAGGCTCTGAGTTCGATTCTCGGTAAAGTTGACACAAGTTTTTTTTTCTATATTTTTTAAATTATGTTGTTTATTGTATTTTTAATTTAATTATTGAATTAAACTTGCAATGGCTCCTTTCAAATTCCGCGTTCGTCAAGTTTGATTATATAGGTGAAGGCCCAATTGCATTCAACTTTGTAGGATCCACTTTCATTCAAAGTTTTTTAAACGTAAAGCGAAGCGAAATTTTTGCAAATGCTCAAAAACGAGGCGCGCATTTGTCAAAGTTTTATGTAATTGGGGCTTTGGAGTTGTATTTTTAGGTAAGGTAAATTAAGGTTACTCAAGGTTAGGTTTGTCGTCCACTGCGGAGTTCCGGTCCCTCATATGTATATATAGATAAAAGTAAGTCTTATTTTTACATCAAAAAGAGTCAAAGTAAGACTGCTTTCATGCTGGGCCATACACTCGAGTTAAAGGAGCATTGTTAGAGTCAATTTATATTGTTGTTGTCAATATACTCAAGTTTATGCCGCAACGTAAAAAAATGGCGGTTATATACCAACAGGTTGCCATAACGAGACTTTTGCCGAACTTCTCTTCCAACTTATAGTGTGCTGCTTTGATTTTTGTTGGGATTTTCCACATAGTATATCCCGGGACTGACACTCCTAAACCGACACCGTTACTCCTCCTCGAACCACTTAGATGACTTTATGAAGGCCATCAAGTCCTTTATGTCCAGTTCAGCGGTCTGGTTTAGGCTATCCAGGAAGGGAACTCCCAAAAAGCGCGTTCTCGCGCCGCTTAAGACCGGGCAGTTGCAGATGAGGTGCTTCACCGTTTCCTCTTCCTCATCATCTTTGCAGCTCCTACAGCATCGTCGGTAGGGCACACCTTCTGCGTGCTTACCAATAAGGCAGTGCCCAGTTAAAACACATATTAATATGGAGATTTCTCTCCTTCTTAGGGCGTGAATGCCTCTAGATCTTTTATGATCCCATTTCGGCCAGGTTTATTTGGATGTCCGGCAACTTGGGGATTGTTGCCACCTTTCGTTGGCTTGGAGTACACACTCCGTCAAGCCAACGAAAAGTAGCAACAATCCCCAGGGTGCCGGACATCCAAACAAACCTGGCCAAAATGGGATCATAAAAGATCTAGAGGGATCATAAAAGATCTGAATGCAGTTACAGAATTTCCATTTGATTTTCAGAAAAATACAATTGACATTCAGAAAATTACAATTGATATTCAGAAAACTTTCTGAATATAAACTGAAAAAGGTGTAGTATGATTTCAACCCGAGTTTCATACATACTTGCATACTAGTACGAACCAGGATTTTTCTGACTAGTATTATTTCGCCCAGCAAATTATAGTTGTATACTAGTATGTTTTCTGATTAGATTGGCATTGATTGGTTTAAGGGTAATCAGCAAAGAACTAGTATAAAAACATCCATAAAATGTATAGTAAACGAGCTAGGTGTCTGCTGAGTAGTTTGGAATTGATTAGTTTGAAGGTATTCAGAAATTAACTGGTATGAATACACCACAAAATGTTTAGGCGTAGAACTATAATGTTGCTGAGTAGTTTGGCATTGACTGGTTTAAAGCTAATCAGAAATGAACTAGTATGAGTACACCACAAAATGTATGGTCAATGAACTATATTATTTGCTGAGTAGTTCGACCTTGACTGGTTTAAAGGTGATCAGAAATGAATTAGTATGAATACACCACAAAATGTATGGTCAATTAACTATATTATTTGCTGAGTAGTTCGACATTGCCTGATTTAAAGGTGATCAGAAATGAACTAGTAGGAATACACCACAAAATGTATAGTCAATGAACTATATTGTTTGCTGAGTAGTTTGGCCTTTTCTGGTTTGAAGCTAATCAGCAATGAACTAGTATAAATACACCACAAAATGTATAGTCAATAAACTATATTGTTTGCTGAGTAGTTCGACATTGACTGGTTTAAAGGTGATCAGAAATGAACTAGTATGAATACACCACAAAATGTATAGTCACTGAACTATATTGTTTGCTGAATAGATCGACATTGACTGGTTTAAAGGTGATCAGAAGTGAACTAGTATAAATACACCACAAAATGTATAGTCAGTGAACTATATTGTTTGCTGATTAGATCGACATTGACTGGTTTAAAGTTGATCAGAAGTGAACTAGTATGAATACACCACAAAATGAATGGTCAATTAACTATATTATTTGCTGAGTAGTTCGACATTGCCTGATTTAAAGGTGATCAGAAATGAACTAGTATAAATACACCACAAAATGTATAGTCAGTGAACTATATTGTATGCTGAGTAGATCGACATTGACTGGTTTAAAGTTGATCAGAAGTGAACTAGTATGAATACACCACAAAATGTATAGTCAATGAACTATATTATTTGCTGAGTAGTTCGACATTGACTGGTTTAAAGGTGATCAGAAATGAACTAGTATGAATACACCACAAAATGTGTGGTCAATGAACTATATTATTTGCTGAGTAGTGCGACATTGACTGGTTTAAAGGTGATCAGAAATGAACTAGTATGAGTACACCACAAAATGTATAGTCAATGAACTATATTGTTTGCTGAGTAGTTTGGCCTTTTCTGGTTTGAAGCTAATCAGCAAAGAACTAGTATAAATACACCACAAAATGTATAGTCAATAAACTATATTGTTTGCTGAGTAGTTCGACATTGACTGGTTTAAAGGTGATCACAAAATGTATAGTCACTGAACTATATTGTTTGCTGAGTAGATCGACATTGACTGGTTTAAAGGTGATCAGAAGTGAACTAGTATAAATACACCACAAAATGTATAGTCAGTGAACTATATTGTTTGCTGAGTAGATCGACATTGACTGGTTTAAAGGTGTTCAGAAGTGAACTAGTATGACTACACCACAAAATGTATGGTCAATGAACTATATTATTTGCTGAGTGGTTCGACATTGACTGGTTTAAAGGTGATCAGAAATGAACTAGTATGAATACACCACAAAATGTATAGTCAGTGAACTATATTGATTGCTGAGTAGATCGACATTGACTGGTTTAAAGGTGATCAGAAGTGAACTAGTATAAATACACCACAAAATGTATAGTCAGTGAACTATATTGTTTGCTGAGTAGATCGACATTGACTGGTTTAAAGGTGTTCAGAAGTGAACTAGTATGAATACACCACAAAATGTATGGTCAATGAACTATATTATTTGCTGAGTGGTTCGACATTGACTGGTTTAAAGGTGATCAGAAATGAACTAGTATGAATACACCACAAAATGTATAGTCAGTGAACTATATTGTTTGCTGAGTAGATCGACATTGACTGGTTTAAAGGTGTTCAGAAGTGAACTAGTATGAATACACCACAAAATGTATAGTCAATGAACTATATTGTTTGCTGAGTAGTTGGACATTGACTGGTTTAAAGGTGATCAGAAATGAACTAGTATGAATACACCACAAAATGTTTAGTCATTGAACTATATTGTTTGCTGAGTAGTTTGGCCTTGACTGGTTTAAAGGTGATCAGAAGTGAACTAGTATGAATACACCACAAAATGTTTAGTCATTGAACTATATTGTTTGCTGAGTAGTTTGGCCTTGACTGGTTTGAAGCTAATCAGCAATGAACTAGTATAAATACACCACAAAATGTATAGTCAATGAACTAGAATTTTCGCTGAGTAGTTTGGCATTGACTAGTTTTAAAACTAATCAACAATGAACTGGTATGCATATGCCACAAAATGGTTAGTCAATGAACTAGTATGTTTGCTGAGTAGTTCGGAATTTGACTGCAGGGTTGGTACATAACAACACATATTGGGGCAACTCTTGAATGCGGAAACAAATTATCTATTCGCGCCGACGCCATCTATTTAGAGTGTAACATTTCAATATACATATCCCTGCAGTCAACTTAACTAGTTTTATACTAATCAAATACCAGTCAGCTAGGCGGCTTCAACTAGTTCGAGTTCTGTAATTTTTCCATATTAGCAACTGGTATTTTTAACACGGCGATGTCCTACGAGATGGCAATTGTCCTTCTCTGCATCAGCACCATACCAATTGGCTGACTAGTCAGCCTCTGCATCACGAATATACCAGTTGATATACTTGTTATTATACACATCAGTATCATACCATTTAAGATACTAGTTCGTATATACGTCAGGATCGTACCAGTTGAAAGAATAGTTCATATATACATCAGAATCATACCAGTTGGCAGACTAGTTCATATATACATCAGAATCATACCAGTTGAAAGACTAGTTCATATATGCATCAGAATAATACCAGTTGACAGACTAGATCATATATGCATCAGAATCATACCAGTTGGCAGACTAGTTCATATATGCATCCGAATCATACCTGTTGACAGACTACTTCTTATATGCATCAGAATCATACCAGTTGACAGACTAGTTCATTAATGCATCAGAATCATACCAATTAACAGACTAGTTAAAAAAATCATCGGAATCATACCAGTTGTCATACTAGTTCATATATGCGTCAGAATCATACCAGTTGATATAGATAGTAGTTCATATATGCATCAGAATCATACCAGTTGACATATCAGTTCATTTATGCATCATAATCATATCAGTTGACATACTAGTTCAAATTTGCATCAGAAATATACCATTTGACATACTAGTTCATATATGCATCAGAATCTTACCAGTTGACACACTATTTCATATATACATCAGAATCATACCGGTTGACATACTGCTCAGTCTATGCGGCAGGACATACTAATCATTATGCCCATTCAGATCGTACCACTTGTCATACTAAACTACTACTACTACTAACTAATGGCGGCGATATACCTCTAACGAGATTTTTAGCCGAGCTTCTCTTTCCAACTTGTGGTGTGTTGCTTTTTGAGTTTTCCTACAAGTTGGCGGGACCTACAGTTTTTTGCCGACTCCGAACGGCACTTGCAAAGCAAATGAATTTTTTGCTGAGAAGCTTCTCATGGCAGAAATACACCCGGAGAGTTTGCCAAACTACTGCCGAGGGGCGACCCCGTTTAGAAAAATTCTTTTTCTAAATAATTATTGATGTTACTTTTACCGGGCATCGAACCGCCACGACTTGGTGTAGAAGGCCGAACACTTAACCGCTACACCACGACGGCCGCCGTCATACTAGTCCACGAATTTGACATTCATTCCAGTTGGTATACTAGTCGGTCTATGCACCAGTATCATAGTCAGCCTCTACATCAGCAATATACCAGTTTATTCTTTAGAAAGCAGCGACTATTTGTATTTACCCAAACACGAAAAAGCATCTGTGAATTAAAAGGTAAAAAAGAAGCAGTTACAAGAGAAAAAGAAAAGCAATTGTCCTCTTCTGCATCAGCACCATACCAATTGGTATACTAGTCAGCCTCTGCATCAGCATTATACCAGTTGATATACTAGTTCATACACAGCCAAAAATGAGCTAAAAGCTCTGAGTTCGATTCTAGGTAAAGTTAACACAAGTTTTTTTTTAGGTAAGGTAAATTAAGGTTAAGTTAGTCGTCCACTGCGGAGTTCCGTACCCACATATGATATATAAATAAAATTAAGTCTTATTTTTACATCAAAAAGAGTCAAAGTAAGACTGCTTTCATGCTGGGCCATACACTCGAGTTAAATCAGCATTGGTAGAGTTAATTTATATTGTTGTTGTCAATATACTCAAGTTTATGCCGCAACGTAAAAAAATGGCGGTTATATACCAACAGGTTGTCATAACCTCTAACGAGACTTTTGCCGAACTTCTCTTCCAACTTATAGTGTGCTGCTTTGATTTTTTCCCTATGAGTTGGCGGGACCTAGTTTTTTTTTTAATTTAAAAATCTGTGACTGTTCAAACAGTTGAATGCAGTTAGGTTAGGTTAGGTTAGGTTAGTGGCTGCCGCAGAGGCACACTTAGGCCAGTTTTGAAAAGCCCGTTGTGATACCACCAGCACTAGGAAATTCAGTCCCGGGACCCGGCCATTTGGAAAATCCCAGTGGTCTGGTTTAGACTAGAAGGGAACTCCCAAAAAGCGCGTTCCCGCGCCGCTTAAGGCCGGGCAGTTGCAGGTGAGGTGCTTCACCGTTTCCTCTTCCTCATCATCTTTGCAGCTCCTACAGCATCGTCGATAGGGCACCCCTTCTGCGTGCCTACCAATAAGGCAGTGCCCAGTTAGAACACCTATTAATATTAAGATTTCTCTCCTTCTTAGGGCGTGAATGCCTCTAGATCCGTTATGATCCCATTTCGGCCAGGTTTGTTTGGATGTCCGGCAACTTGGGGATTGTTGCCACCTTTCGTTGGCTTGGAGTACACACTCCGTCAAGCCAACGAAAAGTAGCAACAATCCCCAGGGTGCCGGACATCCAAACAAACCTGGCCAAAATGGGATCATAAAAGATCTAGAGGGATCATAAAAGATCTGGATGCAGTTACAGAATTTCCATTTGATTTTCAGAAAAATACAATTGACATTCAGAAAATTACAATTGATATTCAGAAAACTTTCTGAATATAAACTGAAAAAGGTGTAGGATGATTTCAACCCGAGTTTCATACATACTTGCATACTAGTACGAACCAGGATTTTTCTGACTAGTATTATTTCGCCCAGCAAATTATAGTTGTATACTAGTATGTTTTCTGATTAGATTGGCATTGATTGGTTTAAGGGTAATCAGCAAAGAACTAGTATAAAAACATCCATAAAATGTATAGTAAACGAGCTAGGTGTCTGCTGAGTAGTTTGGAATTGATTAGTTTGAAGGTAGTCAGAAATTAACTAGTATGAATACACCACACAATTTTTAGGCGTAGAACTATAATGTTGCTGAGTAGTTTGGCATTGACTGGTTTAAAGCTAATCAAAAATGAACTAGTATGAATACACCACAAAATGTACAGTCAATGAACTACATTGTTTGCCGAGTAGTTTGGCAATGTCTGGCTTAAAGGAAATCAGAAATGAACTGGTATGAATACACCACAAAATGCATAGTCAATGAACTAGAATTTTCGCTAAGTAGTTTGGCATTGAATGGTTTAAAGCTAATCAACAATGAACTGGTATCCATATGCCACAAAATGCATAGTCAATGAACTATATTGTTTGCTGGGTAGTTCGACATTGACTGGTTTAAAGGTGATCAGAAATTAACTAGTATGAATACACCACAAAATGTATAGTCAATGAACTATATTGTTTGCTGAGTAGTTTGGCCTTGACTGGTTTGAAGCTAATCAGCAATGAACTAGTATAAATACACCACAAAATGTATAGTCAATGAACTATATTGTTGGCTGAGTAGTTGGACATTGACTGGTTTAAAGGTGATCAGCAATGAACTAGTATGAATACACTACAAAATGTATAGACAATGAACTATATTCTTTGCTGAGTAGTTGGACATTGACTGGTTTAAAGGTGATCAGAAATGAACTAGTATGAATACACCAGTTCGACATTGACTGGTTTAAAGGTGATCAGAAGTGAACTAGTATGAATACACCACAAATGTATATCATTGAACTATATTGTTTGCTGAGTAGTTTGGCCTTGACTGGTTTGAAGCTAATCAGCAATGAACTAGTATAAATACACCACAAAATGTATAGTCAATGAACTATATTGTTTGCTGAGTAGTTGGACATTGACTGGTTTAAAGGTGATCAGAAATGAACTAGTATGAATACACCACAAAATGTATCGTCATTGAACTATATTGTTTGCTGAGTAGTTCGACATTGACTGGTTTAAAGGTGATCAGAAATGAACTAGTATGAATACACCACAAAATGTATCGTCATTGAACTATATTGTTTGCTGAGTAGTTCGACATTGACTGGTTTAAAGGTGATCAGAAGTGAACTAGTATGAATACACCACAAATGTATATCATTGAACTATATTGTTTGCTGAGTAGTTTGGCCTTGACTGGTTTGAAGCTAATCAGCAATGAACTAGTATAAATACACCACAAAATGTATAGTCAATGAACTATATTGTTTGCTGAGTAGTTTGGCATTGACTGGTTTAACGCTAATCAGCAATGAACTAGTATGCATACGCCACAAAATGTATAGTCAATGAACTAGAATTTTCGCTGAGTAGTTTGGCATTGACTGCTTTTAAAACTAATCAACAACGAACTGGTAGGCATATGCCACAAAATTTTTAGTCAATGAACTAGTATGTTTGCTAAGTAGTTCGGAATTTGACTGCAGGGATGAGTTCAACGCCGAATCTACTGTTTGAACTCAATGAGCGAGAGAATTGGAGTGTTTACGCATGTATGTATATGTGTAAATAAATAGATATGAGTATGAAATTGGCTTGACGTTTATTTTGACGGGGTGGAAATTTGGATATATGATTTCGTGTAATATTAAAGAGTATTAATGAGCGGGAGAACGAAAATAGTTACACATTCAATTTAGAGAAGAATGGTTTGTATTTTAAAAAAATGTATTATACATGGCGTGTTTTTAAAACTTTTTAGTGGGGGTGATTACAAATTCTGGTTAGGTCAAAAAAAGTTTGAGGGTTTTCTAGCTTTTTTCTTTAACCATAACTTAGCAATATTTAAAAGACACTTTATATGGATTTTTCTTTTGATTTAAAGAAAAAAAATGTATATTGATTTTTTAAAAAATTCTATTCTATTTGGTCTAGACTTGTTTGGGGCTCGTGTTGCAAATCTGCCCTTTTAAAAGTTTATACATATATACATATGAAAATAAATTATTTGTTGTCTTCAGTAAAATTTAAGATTTCCGCTTATCACTTGGTTTAGTTCAAAATTTAAGTATCCATAAAATATGTTGTCGATTTTTATACTTTAAATAAGGAATTTATCAGCAACTCTATCTCAATCGATAGAAATCGTGAAATTTGTCGAAATAATCTACCGAAATTGAATAAACAGACCACTATGTTTGAAAAAAATTCGCAAACTGCAGCTTACATCTTCAAAAATTAGAGCAGTCAGACTTATATTAATGGTAATTTTTTGAAATATTTACCAAAAAAAAAAAAAAAAAGAAATTGTATAAGCGGATATAGCATTTCTATAATGGGTACCACCCATGTATGTATATTTATGATCTAAAATTATTATTTCACATGGCTTTCCGTAAACTAAAAATATTCGCACCAATTTTTTTTTCTCGAAAAAAGAGATCACAAACCAAAAAATACTGTTTATAAAAATTTTAAAAAGTCAAGATTAGAAATATAAAAATATATAAAAAATATAAACAATTTTCAATGACAAAAAAAGAAAAAAATTTTGGCCGATAGCTGTAACTGTACTCGAACCATCAACCGCTCGACCATTACCCCCTGACGCTTCACACTGGGCTATCGCTTTATTTACAAATTGATTGTCAGATAACCAATTCAAGTTGCATGAGAAATTTTCATTCGCTTATTACAGATAAATGAAGCAGTATTGGTTATATATTAGATAATTGTGCACTGCCTTAGAGATATGCCAACAAATCTATATGCATTTCATAAATATTTATGCATTTTTAGTATGGGTTTAAGCTTGGCAATTATTTATATGTAAAATTTGTTAGCCTATTAATATAATAGATAATGGACCCACGTACTCAATGAGCGAGAGAGTGAAAATAATTTCTCTAATAACAGGAGGAGAAAGAATAAAATTCATTATGTAAAATAGTGTTGGTAAATTACAAATTCGGGTTAGGTGAAAAAAAGTTTGAGGATTTTCTAGCTTTTATCTTTAACCATAACCCTTTAAAAGTTAATACATTTGTACATGTGAATAGAAATCAGTTGTTGCCTTCAGTAAAATTTAAGGCGACCGCTAACCACTTGGTTTAGTTCAACTTTTAAGTACATATTAAACATGTTGTCGATTTTTATATTTTAAATAGGGAGTCTATCAGCAACTCTGTCTCAAACGGTAGAAATCACTAAAATTTATAGAAGTAATCTACAGAAGTCCGATAAATAGACTAGGGTAGGTAGGTTCAAGTGGCTGCCGCAGAGGCACACTTAGGCCAGTTTTGAAGGCCCGTTGTGATACCACCAACACAAGGAAAGTCAGCCCCGGGACCCAGCCATATGGAAAATCCCTGAGTTGTTGGGATTTTCCACATAGCAGAATCCCGGGACTGACACTCCTAAACCGACACCGTTACTCCTCCTCGAACCACTTAGATGACTTTATGAAGCCCATCAAGTCCTTTATGTCCAGTTCCGCGATCTGGCTTAGACTATCTAGGAACGGAACTCCCAAAAAGCGCGTTCTCACGCCGCTTAAAGCCGGACAGTTGCAGATGAGGTGCTCCACCGTTTCCTCCTCCTCATCATCTTTGCAACTCCTGCAGCATCGTCGGTAGGGCACACTTAGCCTTTCTGCATGCCTACCAATGAGGCAGTGACCGGTTAATACCCCTATCAATATGCAGATTTCCCTCCTAGTTAGGGCATAAATGCGTCTAGACCTTTTAAGATCCCATTTTGGCCAGGTTTGTTTCGATATCCGACACCCTGGGGATTGCAGCCATCTTTCGTTGGCTTGACGGAGTGTGTGCTCCTTCAGCATTAGTTTGCATGTGGCAAACGGCATACCTAAGCGCTCTTTATCCCGAAGAACCTGCTTGGTCGTGCCCTGCCTGGCAAGCTCGTCTGCCTTACAGTTTCCCTCAATGTCCCTATGTCCCGGGACCCATATGAGGTTTACGCGGTTCTGTTGGGCCATCTCCTGAAGAGATCGACGACAGCTGAGCGTCAGTTCAGAGTTGAACGTGTATGAGCCAAGGGATTTGATTGCCGCCTGGCTATCGCTGAAAATAGTGATATCTCCTCCGATAACACGTTTGCTTAACCAGGCCGCGGCGTCCCGGATTGCCGAGACTTCCGCCTGGAAGACGCTACAATGATCAGGTAGTCTGAAGGAGAGTTCAAGGTCCAAATCCCTTGAATAAACCCCTCCTCCAACTCTGCCGTCCAACTTCGAGCCGTCGGTGTATATGGAAGTGCCACCATTTGTTTCGGGACACCAATCCGTCCTCTCCCAGTCTTCTCTGCTGGGAATGTTTATTTTGAAGCAGCTATCCCCGACTGTAGTGGTCGCACAACGATCTGTGCTTAGAGGGAGAAAGCTGTAAGATTCCAGAATACTGGAGTGTCCAATAGTACCCGCACCCCAACTGGAGGTTTCTCTTAGGCGCAGAGCTGATGCCGCCGCTGACCGAAACCCTTCCAGATCAAGTGGCAAAATGCCCAGAATGGCCTGGAGGGCTTCGTTGGGCGTTGTCCTTAGCGCACCGCTTATACAGATCATATTGGATCTATGGACTTTCCGCAACAGATTCAGGTATGTTGTCTTGCTCAGTGCCGGCCACCATACGACGACTCCATACAGCATGATTGGGCGAATGATGGCCGTGTAGATCCAACTGCATACTCTAGGGCTGAGCCCCCATTTTTTGCCAATGGCTCTTTTGCATGTGTAAAGAGCGATGCAAGCTTTCTTCTGGCGCTGAAGAACATTCTCCTTCCAATTCAGTTTCCTGTCCAGAACTATGCCTAGAAACTTGGCCTTATCCGACAAGCCCAGGCGCGTGCCATCTAGTTCTGGTAGGCTTAGTGGCGGTATTTTGTTCCGGTTGGTGAAGAGGACAAGTCCCACTTTCCCCGGGTTGATACTAAGTCCGCAGCGAGAGGACCACCTCGAAACCTCTCGCAGTGCTACTTGCATCAGGTCACACAGAGTTTGTGGGAACTTGCCTCTGAATGCAATAGCTAAATCGTCTGCGTATGCCACTATCTTCCCGCCCCCCCAGCTTGTGTCACGTAGCAACGAGTTGACTGTGAGGTTCCATAAAAGCGGGGAAAGAACACCACCCTGGGGCGTTCCCCTTGTGACATAGCGTGATAACTCGACCGTACCAAGTGAAGAAGCTATTTTCCTTCCTCTTAGAAGTTGGTCAATTAAACCAGTTAGAGGTCTATCTACGCCCAGATTAGTTAGAGCGGAGTTGATCGCCTCCGGGCTTATATTGTTGAAAGCCCCCTCAATGTCTAAGAAGGCCACGAGACAGTAGTCCTTTTCACACAGCGATTTCTCAATGACAGATACTAGGCTGTGCAGAGCAGTTTCTGTTGATTTACTCTTGGTGTATGCATGCTGATAGCTAGAGATAAGGTTGCTATCAATAGTCGTTGAAAGGTAGTCGCTTAGAATCCTCTCAAAGGTTTTGAGTACAAAGGACGAGAGACTGATCGGTCTGTAATCTTTTGGCTCGTAGTGGGATGCCTTCCCAGCCTTAGGGATAAACACTACCGTGGCGCTTCTCCAGGAGCCCGGAATGTGGTTGAGAGCCAGGCAGGCTATGAAGAGAAATACCAGCCTTTAGCTGATGTCTCCAACGTGTTTATAAGTTGCGCGGGGATAATCCCGTCCGGCCCGGCAGCCTTATACGGTTCAAAGCTCTTAACTGCCCACCTTACTCTTTCCTCAGTGATGGGTATATTTACTGCCAGGTTTGTTGCAGATGCTAGTGGTGCGTCATGCAGATTCCCCGGAAAATGTGTATTCAAGAGCAGCTCCAGGGTTTCCTCTTCCGTGCTGGTCCAGGATCCGTCAGGTTTTCGCAAATAGCTGATGGCTGTTTGACTTTTCGAGAGAACTCGTCTAAGTCTCGCTGTATCGTCGACCTTTTCGACGCCAGTGCAGAAATTTCTCCACGAGGTCCTCTTCGCCTGTCTCAGAGCTTTTTTATAGGCCCTTAGTTTAGCTTTATATTCGTGCCAGTGAGGCTCAGAGCCGAGGGTCTTGGCCTTGTTAAATTGTTTCCGGCATGATTTGCGGAGCGAGTCCAAATCGTAGGACCACCAATGTGGCCTGTGTTTACCGCGTGGTTTTGGCACTGGACAAGCCTGTCCTAGAGCATTTGAGAGCGCCGATGTAAATGTAGTAACAAGATCCTCCAGCTCCTCTACTGATGAGGGGGCCTGTGAGGGCAGTACTGGCAGGTCTCTGTCTAATATTTCATTGTGTAACTGCCAATTAGTGTTACGTGGATTGCGCTTCATAATAGGTTGTTCTACAATAAAGTCTAGAACCATTTCTATGTAACGGTGGTCGGAGAATGAATGTTCTTCCAGAACCCGCCATTTTCTGACCCACTCATAAGCGCCTTCACTACAGATAGTGAGGTCTATGACCTCCCTGCGGGTCTTAGTGATAAAAGTAGGCTCATTACCCACATTGCAAATTACCAGGTTAGTTGTTAAGAGGTAATCAAACAGAGACTCGCCCCTGGCATTGATATCGGAGCTCCCCCATTGGACATGGTGAGCATTAGCGTCCGCTCCAATAATAAGATTACCTGTGCAGAAATTTGACACCAGGTCTTTCACCTCCGTTTGTGGTGGGAGTTCTTCGGCGTCGTAGGGCATATAGACCGACGCCACCGTCAGGCGGGTGCTGTCGACCGTTAGACTGATAGCGGTAATATCACCATTGGTGTAGTTAGGTAGGAGAAAGGAGTTCAACTCAGACTTGACCAAAATACACGTTCTGACTTTGCTCTCCTCGCTGGCTCGAATGAGCTTGAAGCCCTTAGTCCCCAATCCGCAGATTCTCGAGCTATTGACCCAGGGTTCTTGGATGAGGACCACATCCACGTCGCCTTTAGAAAGACGACTACTTAAAGCAGCCGAAGCCACTTTAGATTTGTGCAAATTAATCTGAAGCACCACCAACATGAGAGCGCACAGACTTCCCTGCCGTCCCCATATCGTCGAGGTTTGCTCCATCCCGGAGGTTGCCTATCAACGACTTCCTCGTCCTGTAGGCTGTCCTCCATCTCCGAGTTGTTCACAGCACTATCGCCAAGAGACGTGGCGGATAACATGCTTTCCGCATCGGAATCCTCCGCTTCCTCTTCTGGTAATAAGTTTTCCGGTTCCCCCGGAGCAGCCGAGAAGGCAGCGCGCTGAGCATCACCACGATATACGTGGATAACGATCTGGCCTACGCTGTAGTGTACTAGGCCATTGCACCTTTTTTGTTCATGGTGAACACCACCTGTCTGTCGGGCCCTACCGCATCCCCGACCAGATTGACCCTCCAGTCATGCGTTGGGAGGGACGGATTCATTAGCCGTAGCATCCCGAGTATTCTCTCGGGTTCGTCAGGGATGGCCGGAATCCACGCCCTTGCCCTTGGACGAGCTGGAATGTCCTTCCAGTCGACGACCTCTATCTTTGCGCCCTGGTAGACTTCACCCAGTTTAGCAGCTGCTGCCTTGTACAGTGCTACGGTTTTTGCATCCTCGCATGCGAGTAATTTAATTTGACCCTGGTGCCAGCCCGCATCCGTTACTCGTGCCGAACTACCCGGAAACTCCGGAGCAACGTTGAGAAGAATGTTGCCGAGTTCATTTCGCACGTAACGCCACCGGTCCTTGGGGATGGCCAGACGGTCATTGCCTCGGTCAAGGACGCCTATAAGGATCCTGTCCTTGGTTACCTCAGCAAAGCTTAGTTTGCCCGCTCCAGAGGTATTCTGATGCCGCTTGGGAGGGGGAATAAACTCCAGATCCGATCTCTGGCGCTTGAAAGGGTTAACTTTTAACCTCTTTGGCATGTAAGAATTTTGGAAATCCGGTATCACAGCTTTCGCTAGCTCTACAGATTTACTGGAATTCGGCGACAGTGATTCCTGCGGTACCCCTTCATACCTCTTCAGGATCTTTGCAGCCAATCTTTTCTCGTGGTATTTGAAGCGGCGGGGAGATGTCTCCCTGGAGTGCGGACCCGTAGTTGCCATCGCGGTCGCTCTCCTTGCCGACATCTCAGTTGCAGCTTCCTTCTCCTTCGAAACTCCGAGGCCAGGTCGTGAGACCGCTGCCACAGACGTAAAGATACTGGTTTTCATATCAGCGGTTGATGGGAGTTTAGCATCCGCCGTTGTCCGCTTAGCTGCGTTGGCAACCGCACTGGTGCTAGCTCCCATCAAGTCAATCTTATTCGATAGAGGGTTGGTTGACCGACTCGTAGTTGCCATCGCTGTCGATCCCCCCCTTGATTGTGGAACGGAGGTTGTCCTCCGGCGTTGTTGTTGCTTCCTCGCCTGCTCCTCCATAGCTCTCCTTTGCTGAGGAGTGAAATTTGGCGTTGTTTGTTTTTTAGATTTTTCGTTTTTATTCAGGTTATTCGAGTTCATCTTGTTCGTACGACCCATCGCCGGACAAGGCCAGCTTAGGGTCAAGGGAAGAGTAGGGGAAAATGTGTCGTCCGCCGCGGCAGAGCCCCGTACCGCGGTAAGGCCATGCTTACTCTCTGAGGCGACCCGGTGTCAGAGAGGCTCCGTTCAAATACAGCCACGATTTGCCTCCCGGCTGCAAACGTCCAATGGGCACGGTTTCGCATAACACCCTGGATTGGGAGGGGGAAGATCTTTGTCGTCGCGCCAGAGAGGCTAGGCTGCTCTCGTGATGAAGTGCCGTACGGAGCTATGATCACAAGGGCAGCGTAGCCCTGTGGCTATCGACTTAAGCCCTCGTACCGCGGCAAGGTATCCACCCTTCACGAGGGGATAAATAGACTACTATGTTTGAAAAAAATTCGCAAATTGCAGCTTACATCTTCAAAAATTAGAGCAGCCAGACTTATATTAATGGTAATTTTTTGAAAAATTTACCAAAAAGAAAAGAAATTGTATAAGCGGTTATAGCATTTCTATAATGGGTGGTATGTATGTATTTTTATGATCTAAAATTATTATTTCACATGGCTTTCCGTAAATTAAAAATATTCGCACCAAATTTTTTTTCTCGAAAATAGAGATCACAAACATAAAAATATTGTTTATAAAAATTTTATAAAGTCAAGATTAGAAATATAAAAAATAAAAAAGAAAAAAATTTTGACCGATAGCTGTAACTGTACTCGAACCATCACCCGCTCGACCACTACCCCCTAACGCTTCCCCCTGGGCTATCGCTTTATTTGCAAATTGATTGTCAGATAACCAATTCAAGTGGCATGAGAAATTTTCATTCGCTTATTACCAGTGTACGAAAATAAACTTTATTGTACGGTACTATTTCGTTTTGTTTATTACTTTCATAGTTCAGTACAAAACAAAATCCAAAAGCTGAGTTCACTTTGAAAACTGTAAAATACATTTTTTGAAATTTACATCCAAAATAAAAAACAAAATAAAAAAAAATATTTTGTTCTCTATGAACATACATTCAAACACTTATATTTTTCTTCAATCAATTGAAACGTTTGTGTTTATAAATTTTTTTTTGTTGGAATTGTCACAAACAAAAAGCAAACGTTTCCAAAAAGTAATAAACTGTACAAAACTTAAATGACATGCTACTCGATGAGGAAATGAAAAGTATTTTGTACAGTTTATTTTCGTGCCCTGCTTATTACAGATAAATGAAGCAGTATTGGTTATATATTAGATAATTGTGCACTGCCTTAGAGGTATGCCAACAAATCTATATGCATTTCATAAATATTTATGCATATTTAGTATGGGTTTAAGCTTGGCAATTATTTATATGTAAAATTTGTTAGCCTATTAATATAATAGATTATATATTGCTAAAAGTTCTCTGTCAAATGTGGAATAATTTATTTCTGTTGAAGACAAATTTCGAGAAAAATAAGCAAGAGGTTCTACATTTGTATTACTAGTTTGTTGTAAAACTGCTTCTATGTAATATTGGATGCATCTACAGCAAGAGACAAATGACCATTTTTATCAAAATGTGTTAATAAAGTTTTATTTGTGAAAAGTTTCTTAACATTTTCAAAAGCTTTAATAGTATGTTCATTCCAAATAAGTTGTTTAATTTTGTTTTTAGTTGCTAATGTTACCATTTCATGTAAAGGACCTAATTCAGTTGCTAACATTTTGACATATCTATGATAATATTTTACCATACCTAAAAATTTTTGTAATTTGTTTATTGAGAGTGGTTTTTCAAAATTTTGTATTGCTTCAATTCTTTCTGCAGATGGTCTTATTCCTTCACATGAAATTTCATAACTAAGAAAATCTAGTTTATTTATTCCAAAGATACATTTGGAAGGTTTAATATTTAAATTAAAATTTTCGAATCTTTTGAATCTTTTCGGATATCGATATTTTAAGGGAAAACACATCACAAAGACCAGAAGATCCAGCAACTTTTAATTTAGGGATTGAATCTATAATTTCTTTATTTTTAATATCAATTAAAATTCCAAATTTTTCTAAAAAGTTTGCTCCAATAATTGGTGTAGAAATGTCTGCCAAAATAAATGGAAATTCGAAATCTCGTCGTAATCCTAAATTAAGTTTTAAAAGTTTTGTGCCATAAGATTTAATAGAAGAACCATTAGCTGCAGTTTAATTAATATCTGAATTTCTTTTATATGATTTGAATTTTGAAGATGGAATTACAGATACTATCGCCCCAGTATCAATTAAAAAATTTAGTTTGTTAAATTTATCATAAACAAAAAGGCGGCGAGAAGGCTTGAAATTGTTTCCATTATTAGCCACCGTCATAATGAAACTATTCAGTTTAAATCGTTTGGGGTTAATTTATTTGTATTCTTATAAAATTCACAAGGTGGAATACATTTATTATAATTATACTTGAATCTTCTGTGATACCAACAAATGTTTTGATTGTCAAAACTTTTGGATCTCGAGAAACTTCTTCTTCTAGAATTATTTCTTTCTCGAGATCTAGAACGTATTCTTAATTCATTAATATCTGAAGTAATGTGATTTAGATTTTTGTTAATTGTGGAAGTTAATTCTGCTAAATTTTGAATACATTGTAAAAGAAAATTGTTTTCAATACTTGCTATTGAAGTTTTAGAAGTTGTAGGTTTATTTAATAAATCGAAAATTTTGTCTGCAAGATTTATATATTCATTTCTGTTTTGAATATTACTTGAAGTTAAGTGAACCTGAATTTGTTGAGGTAATTTTTTAATCCATAATTTAAATAATAATTCTTGACTAACAATGGAATCGGAAATAGTTAGAGATTTCATGTATCTAAAAAGTTCTGAAGGTGAACGATCTCCTATTTCTGTATTATAAAATAATTGTTCTAATCTCATTTCTTCACTAAGAGAAAATCCTTCACACAACGTTTTCTTAATAATTTCATATTTATTAATAGAGGAGCAGGATTAATAACATCAATAATTTTGGAAATTGTTTCTCGTTGAAGAGAAATTAGTACATTTTGAAATTTAGTATTGTCATCAAAAATATTATTGATATCAAATTGTCCTTCCAAAATTGAGGTAATTTAATAGATTTCATTAAATTTGGTCTAAAGTTATTTCCTTCTTGAGCATTAAATTGTATATTTTCTGTTTGATTTAAATCGATGTTTTGTTGAGATAAATTTAATTGATGTGTTTCTGTTGTAGTAATATTTTGTATAGGTATATTTTGTTGTGATGAAGTTTCTTGTTGTGTTTCTGTTGCAGTAAGATTCCGTGTACGAATAGGTGATCGATACATTTTAGAGAATGTAAAACAGAGAAATGTTTAATAACAAAAATATTTAAAAAGTAAAAATTCTGTTGAAAAATATTAGTTAATGTAAATTAAAAATTAAATTTAAAAAAAATCAATCAATAAATATAATTAATTTTAATAAAATAACTGGAGTGAGAGTTAACAAAATAAAAAAAATAATAATAATTAAATTGAGTAAATAGTTTAAGGTAATTAAATTTAATTATATTGATTGATATACATATATATTATAAAAATTTGCGTGAATTTTAATTGTGTCCGATACTTATTTATTTAGTGTCCACAGTTAACTTATATGTTCTTCTTTGAAATAAATTTTGAGTCAAATTGATGAAAATAGCAGCAGCAGTGTTGCAAAAAAAATATATTTTCTTGGATTCTAGATGTTTGTTTCAGGATAATGTTGTTATTTCAATGATTAATCAGGATACATTTCAATGAAGAATATGAATTGTTAGTAATAATCCTCCATAGGTAATAATTGTAGTTGAAAATTTGGTTGTAAAAAATGTAAATATAAAGAAGTTGATGATATGCATATGCATATTCATTTATTCATAATTATATATTAAACGGATATATTGTCTTTAATAATAATATTGTTGCAGTATTTCACACAATTTTGCGAATTAATATGTTTGCACTTTAAAAAATAATTTTTGTGATCACATTAAAATTTAATTAAAAAATTTAAATTTTGGTTAAATTCGCAATTGGTAGGATCGCCAATATGGACTTTCATGTCCATTATAATAAAATAGTTATATTTTATAAAAATTCAATTTATTTTAATAATTGAAGAGAAAATCAATATTTTCAAAGTCAATCAGAAATTAATAATCATCCAAAAATTTTCATATGAAACAGGTAAAACAATTTAAAATTTTATAAAGACAAAGTAAATAAAGTTACAAAGTACATATATTTAAAATAAAGTTAAACAATAATAATATATACCCTACAATGTTATATCGTGGAGACTAAATTTTCCAACTGTAGGACCAAAGACTCCTTCCTTGCCCACCTTGGCATTAAAGTCGCCGAGCACGATTTTGATATCATGCTGGAGGCAGCGATCATAAGTCTGTTCAAGTTTATCATAAAAGGAGTCCTTCTCTGCGTCGTCCGTCTCCCCCGTCGGCGCATAGGCGCAGATAAAAGTTATGTTGAAAAATATCGCCTTGATGCGGATCGCAGCGAGAAGTTCGTTCACAGGAGTAAACGCTAGTACTTGGCGGCGAAGTCTCTCTCCCACCACGAATCCTACACCACGCGCTTTGCCGCGTGTCTGGCCACTATAGTATACATCCCAAGGTCCGATGGTTGTCTTTCCTTGTCCCGTCCATCGCATTTCCTGCAGAGCGGTGATGTCAGCCTTTGCGTTTACGAGGACATCAACCAGTCGGGCAGCGGTACCATCCCTTGAAAGGGTCCGGACATTCCAAATACATGCCCTAATATCCAAATCTCTATTCCTTGTACGTTTTGCCTGGTCGTCAACATTAAAGTGGAGTTGGTTTTTTACGTGGCGGGTCCCAAACCCAGCGCACAACCCGTTTCGGGGTTTTTGGAGAAGATTTACACATTTATATAGCGAGCGGCTTGCTACAAGTCAGACCCCCGCTTACAGCCGCACCTCATGGTGAGCAGACGCTGCGAAAAGACCTCGGTGGGCCCTTAAACCAAGTATGTCAGAGTGGCCCCACCAGGGCTCCCTCTCTTTCTGCCGCAAGCCTAGATAGCTCACGTTGCCCAGAGTGTACGAACGAGGACGTAAGAGTCGGGATTGGGCACGGTCACACAGCAACCACACCCCATGTACACGATAACTTGAGTAAAAATTGTGATATTTGCATGAAATTTTGTATACAGGCCAAGGTAGGTTGCTATTGAAAATGGCCGAAATCGGATGACAACCACACCCCCTTTTTCGGTATCGAAAATTTCGAAAATTACACAAATTTACATATCTCGGCAGCTGAAATGGCTAAATTGATATAATTTTATAAGTGAATCCCCCTGGTAATTCTCTTACGATTTTTCGCCCACTTTTAAGGGAGGCATTTTTGAAAATTTGACTGGTCGCAACTCTTAAACTGATAAGGATAGAACGATGAAATTTGGCACAAAGCATACTAGTATCGTTGGGAGTATACCTGCTGAAATGGGACAAAATCGCCCTCCAACCACGCCCACTTTCGATATCGAAAATTTCTAAAATCACCTAAATTGGCATAATTCGGTAACGGAAATGGATAAAATGATATAATTATATGGGTGAATCACCTAAATTGACATAATTCGGTAACGGAAATGAGTAAAATGATATAATTATATAGGTGAATCCCCCTGATCGTTGTATAACGATTTTTTGACAAATTTTCTAAAGTGGGAGTGGCTCCGCCCACTTTTAAGGGAGGTATTTTTGAAAATTCGACTGGTCGTATCGTTGGGTGTATACCTGATGAAACTGGAAAAAATCGCTTTCCTACCACGCCCACTTTCGATATCGAAAATCACATAAATTGACATAATTCGGTAACGGAAATGGCTAAAATGATATAGTTAGGTAGGATGAACCCCCTAGTCATTCTATTATGATTTTTTGATAAATTTTTAAAAGTAGGCGTGGCACCGCCCACTTTTCAGGAAAGCTTATTTGAAAATTTCACAGGTCATAACTTTTAAACTGATTACGATAGAACGATGAAATTGTTACAAGGTATCCTAGCATAATAGGGAGCATACCTGATGAAATCGCTTCCCGACCACACCCACTTCCGATATGGACCATTTTGAAAATCACATAAATTGACATAATTCGGTAAGGTAAATAGCTAAGATAGTAAAAACTTTAGGTAAATCCTCCTAGGGCCTATATCATTGTTATCCCGTTCGGAAAATTACCGCTGGGTATTTAATGTTCGGTTCACCCGAACTTAGACTTTCTTACTTGTTTAATAATAATAACTAGTATATCCCTTGGTCGAAATTCGACCAATTTAAAATAGTTGAACTTATTCAAACATCTGATCAACTTTTTGTCATTAGCTGCATTTAGGCCCGTGGCCGAACCTCGACCAACTTAAATGTATACATTAAAAACTCATCTATAGGCAAAATGATGTCATCAAAGAATTTAAAAAATAGTGGCTGTTATTATATAATAAAAATATTAAGTTACAGCAGCTCTTTCCAAAATTATTTATGGCAAATGCCATGCAAATATTCGGTTTTCGAGATTTTATGTTGAACTTGAATAATCGGATGATGAGATTGTGCTTAACAAATAGCCACTAATTTATGAGATACGTTTTGAGCAGGTGAAGAACAAAAAATATAAAAAAAATGTATTCAAAGTGGTAAAATCAGCCAAAATCTAGCCTTTTGAAAACACTGAGGATTTGAGGATTTTCTAGCCTTTTTCCTCAACCATAACTTAGAAATATTTAAAAAGACATTTTATATTGATTTGATTTAAAAAAAAAAATTGTAGGTATATTGATTTAAAAAAATATTATTAAAAAGTTCACCACTGGGCAAAATGTAGGCTTTGAGGATTTTCTAGCTTTTTTCCTTAGCCGTAACTTAGAAATATTTAAAAAGACATTTCATATCGATTTTTGATTTGATTTTTGAAAAAAAAAATGTGGGTATGTTGATTAAAAAAATAGTTATTCAAATCTAGCAAAATCTAGCCTTATGCAAAAACAGTTTGAGGGTTTTCTAGCTTTCTTCCTTAACCATAACTTAGACATATTTAAAAAGACATTTTATATTGATTTTTGATTTGATTTGAGAAAAAAAAAAAATTTAGGTATATTGATTAAAAAAAAAAATAATTCAAAAGTGGTGAAACCGGGCAAAATGTAGCCTTTTGCAAAAACAGTTTGAGGGTTTTCTAGCCTTTATCATTAACCATAACTTAGAAATATTTAAAAAGACATTTTATGTTGATTTCTTTTTTAATTTTTTCAAAAGTGGTCAAATTTTGTCTAGACTTGTTTGGTGTTCGGGTTGTAAATCTGGATGTATTGAAATGAGTTGTTGTCTGTAGTAATATTTTAGTTGACCTCTAACCACTTCGTTTAGTACAAAATTTAAGGACCTGTGAAAATCGATTTTTATATAAAATTTATAGAAATAATCTACCGAAGTCCGATAAACAGAACACTATCCCCCGTATTCATAAAAAATATAAAAGGTTTATTAAGATCTTATTATTCAAAAATTGTATCAAAATGTCATTTTAAAAAGCTTAATAAACCAATTTTATTTTTTATGAATGTGAGGGTATGTTTAAAAAAATTTTAATTTTTGGAAAAACTTACCAAAAAACTCAAATTGTATAAGCGGTTATCGCATTTCTATAATGGGTGGTATGTATGTATATTTATGACCTAAAATTATTATTTCATATGGCTGTCCGTTATCTAAAAATATTCGCAGTAGGTTAGGTTAGGTTAGGATCAAGTGGCTGCCGCAGAGGCACACTTAGGCCAGTTTTGAAAGGCCCGTTCTGATACCACCAACACAAGGAAAGTCAGTCCCGGGACCCAGCCATATGGAAAATCCCTGAGTTGTTGGGATTTTCCACATAGCAGGATCCCGGGACTGACACTCCTAAACCGACATCGTTACTCCTCCTCGAACCACTTAGATTACTTTATGAAGCCCATCAAGTCGTTTATGTCCAGTTCCGCGATCTGGCTTAGGCTATCCAGGAACGGAACTCCCAAAAAGCGCGTTCTCGCGCCGCTTAAAGCCGGACAGTTGCAGATGAGGTGCTCCACTGTTTCCTCCTCCTCATCATCTTTGCAACTCCTGCAGCATCGTCGGTAGGGCACACCTAGCCTTTCTGCATGCCTACCAATGAGGCAGTGACCGGTTAATACCCCTATCAATATGCAGATTTCCCTCCTAGTTAGGGCATAAATGCGTCTAGACCTTTTAAGATCCCATTTTGGCCAGGTTTGTTTCGATATGCGACACCCTGGGGATTGCAGCCATCTTTCGTTGGCTTGACGGAGTGTGTGCTCCTTCAGCATTAGTTTGCATGTGGCAAACGGCATACCTAAGCGCTCTTTATCCTGAAGAACCTGCTTGGTCGTGCCCTGCCTGGCAAGCTCGTCTGCCTTACAGTTTCCCTCAATGTCCCTATGTCCCGGGACCCATATGAGGTTTACGCGGTTCTGTTGGGCCATCTCCTGAAGAGATCGACGACAGCTGAGCGTCAGTTCAGAGTTGAACGTGTATGAGCCAAGGGATTTGATGGCCGCTTGGCTATCGCTGAAAATAGCGATATCTTCTCCGATAAGACGTTTGCTTAACCAGGCCGCGGTGTCCAGGATTTCCGAGACTTCCGCCTGGAAGACGCTACAATGATCAGGTAGTCTGAAGGAGAGCTCTAGACCCAAATCCCTTGAATAAACTCCTCCTCCAACTCTGCCGTCCAACTTCGAGCCGTCGGTGTATATGGAAGTGCCACCATTTGTTTCGGGACACCAATCCGTCCTCTCCCAGTCTTCTCTGCTGGGATTGTTTATTTTGAAACAGCTATCCCCGACTGTAGTAGTCGCACAACGATCTGTGCTTAGAGGGAGAAAGCTGTAAGATTCCAGAATACTGGAGTGTCCAATAGTACCCGCAGCCCAACTGGAGGTTTCTCTTAGGCGCAGAGCTGATGCCGCCGCTGACCGAAACCCTTCCAGATCAAGTGGCAAAATGCCCAGAATGACTCGCATGCGAGTAATTTAATCTGACCCTGGTGGCAACCCGCATCCGTTACTCGCGCCGAACTACCCGGAAACTCTGGAGCAACATTGAGAAGAATGTTGCCGAGTTCATTTCGCACGTAACGCCACCGGTCCTTAGGGATGGCCAGACGGTCTTTGCCTCGGTCAAGGACGCCTATAAGGATCCTGTCCTTGGTTACCTCAGCAAAGCTTAGTTTGCCCGCTCCAGGGGTATTCTGATGCTTGGGAGGGGGATTTAACTCCAGGTCCGATCCCTGGCGCTTGAAAGGGTTAACTTTTAACCTCTTTGGCATGTAAGAATTTTGGAAATCCGGTATCACAGCTTTCGCTAGCTCTACCGATTTACTGGAATTCGGCGACAGCGATTCCTGCGGTACCCCTTCATACCTCTTCAGGATCTTTGCAGCCAATCTTTTCTCGTGGTATGTGAAGCGGCGGGGAGATGTCTCCTGGGAGTGCGGACCCGTAGTTGCCATCGCGGTCGCTCTCCTTGCCGAAATCTCAGTTGCAGCTTCCTTCTCCTTCGAAACTCCGAGGGCAGGTCGTGAGACCGCTGCCACAGACGTAAAGATACTGGTTTTCATATCAGCGGTTGATGGGAGTTTAGCCGTTGTCCGCTTAGTTGCGTTGGAAACCGCACTGGTGCTAGCTCCCATCAAGTCAATCTTAGTCGATAGAGGGTTGGTTGACCGACTCGTAGTTGCCATCGCTGTCGATCCCCCCTTGATTGTGGAACGGAGGTTGTCCTCCGGCGTTGTTATTTCTTTCTCGCCTGTTCCTCCATAGCTCTCCTTTGCTGAGGAGTGAAATTTGGCGTTGTTTGTTTTTTAGGTTTATCGTTTTTATTTGGGTTATTTGAGTTCATCTTGTTCGTACGACACATCGCCGGACAAGGCCAGCTTAGGGTCAAGGGAAGAGTAGGGGAAAATGTGTCGTCCGCCGCGGCAGTGCCCCGTACCGCGGTAAGGCCATGCTACTCTCTGAGGCGACCCGGTATCAGAGAGGCTCCGTTCAAATACAGCCACGATTTGCCTCCCGGCTGCAAACGTCCAATGGGCACGGTTTCGCATAACACCCTGGATTGGGAGGGGGAAGATCTTTGTCGTCGCTAGGCTGCTCTCGTGATGAAGTGCCGTACGGAGCTATGATCACAAGGGCAGCGTAGCCCTGTGGCTATCGACTTAAGCCCTCGTACCGCGGCAAGGTATCCACCCTTCACGAGGGATATTCGCAGTAAGTTTTTCCGAAAAAAGTATCACAAATATAAAAATATGTAGCCCGGAGCTATTCTGGAACCAACAACAGTTCGCTCGCTATCCGATGTGCTAACTACTGCTCTTCTGTTTTATCTACGAATTCATTGTCAAATCACCAATTCAAGCTGTATGGGCAATGAGCGAGAGAATGAAAATAGTTTCTCTAATAAAAGGAGGAGCTTGTTGAGTGAAAGATTGAAAGGTTCATTTTGCAGAAATATGAGTTCTGTTTATAGAAATTTATTATACATGGCGTGTTTTTAAATCTTTTTAGTGGGGGTAAATTACAAATTCTGGTTAGGTCAAAAAAAGTTTGAGGATTGTCTAGCTTTTTTCTTTAACCATAACTTAGCAATATTTAGGACACTTTATATGGATTTTTTATTTGATTTAAAGAAAAAATATGTATTGATTTTTCTATTCAATTTGGTTTGGGAAGTTAGTTGCATCAACGACCTTTGCAATCAATTCAGCTAACAGTAAAGCACCAGAAAGTTCAAGCTTTGGTATGGTCATTGTTTTGAGGGGCGCTACACGAGATTTGGAACAAAGTAGATTGGTTCGAATAATGCCATCCATTTCAGCACGTATGTATATGCACGCTCCATAAGCAGCCACACTCGCATCGCAAAATCCATGAATTTGTATGTCAGCCTCGGGTATGAGCAGGTATCTATCGAAGCTAAAGCGTGTAACTAACTTGTATTGATTGCATATCTCTAACCATTCTGTTTGTATTGCTTGAGGAGGACTTTCGTCCCAATGTAACTTCTTCTTCCACAAAAGCTGCAAGAATATTTGGGCTTTGGCCACAACGGGTCCAATCAAACCAAGCGGATCATACAGTCTAGCAACAGCTGAAAGAATTGCGCGTTTAGTTACCTTACTTGGTGTTGCAAACGGAGAAAATTAAAATATAAAAATGTCTAAGCTAGGGTCCCATACCAACCCAAGTGTCTTTGTTATGCTTGTACCGTCGTCAAACGTCAGGAACTCCTGCCGGTCATTAGCATTAACATCAGCTAAAACGAGAGTATTGTTTGAGCACCATTTTCTCAAATTAAAATTTCCGAGAGATAACAATTGCCTTGTCTGGTTTAGCAATTCTTTGGCATCATCTACGGAGTTAGCGCCAGCAATCATATCATCTACATAAAACCCGTTTTGTATTGTCTCCGCTCCAATTGGATACACGCGAGCTTCATCGCGAGCAAGCTGCTGCATTGACCGAATGGCTAGGAATGATGCTGGTCTTGTTCCATAGGTGACAGTATCTAATTTAAAAATACGAAAATTTTCATTAGGATTATCTCTCCATACAATACATTGAAGAAAATTATCAGGATATGACATTCGTACGCAGCGATACATTTTACAAATATCGGCGGTAAGAGCAACTTTAAAGGTTCGAAATCGAAGTAAAAGATCAAAAAGCGGCGATTGAATGGTTGGTCCTTTCATTAAAATCGAATTCAGCGAACGCCCATTAGTAGTCGGAGCCGAACCATCAAACACCACACGCAGTTTTGTTGTTGTGCTATCAGCCTTAAAAACACAGTGATGTGGTAAAAAATATGTAGGAATATGATTTGGTATAGTGTCGACGACTGACATGTGTTTCAAATCTAAATACTCCTGTATAAACGATGAATATTGTTGCATAAGTTCAGCATTACGCTGCAACCTTTTCTCCAAAACCTTGAAGCGATTTATGGCTTGCGGGTACGATTCTCCTAACTCGCAAAACGGCGATTTGGCTGGCAGGCGTACAGAAAACTCACCAGTTTCTAAACGCTTATAATGGTTTATAAAATGATCCTCACACAAATCTTCTTCTACTGTAGTCTTTGGTGAAGATGGATTACAGTTCTCTATTGTCCAGAACCTTTCAACTAATGTATTTAATTCGATGTCTGTGTCATTTTCTGAAGCCATATCGATGACCGCCAAACAAGATAATTTCGAAGCATTGTAAGTGGTGGCGCCAGATATAACCCAACCCAATTTGGTTTTCTGCAAAAGTGGTAACCCTTCACCCAAGCGTATTTGACCGACGCATAATAAATCGAAAAATAAGCTAGCTCCAATAAGCATATCAATGCGCTGAGGCTCAAAGAATAATGGGTCAGCAAGGCGAATATTCGAAGGTATGTTCCAATTAACATCCTTCAACGAACGACTCGGTTGCACATCTGTTATAGTAGACGTAACTACAGCCGTTAGTTTGGCGGTGTAATCGGTGATTCGAGAACTCACTTCTAAATCTACGATATGGTTGGCAAGAAATCATTTTGGCCTATACCAGAAATGAGCTGCGAGGATTTAGTTTTCTTAATTTGAAGCTGGTTAGCTAGACGATTAGTTACGAAGTTGAGTTGTGATGCCGAATCTAACAGAGCTCGACATGGAATTAACGAACCCGATTGGCTCTTTAAGTATATTACGGCGGTTGCTAAGATAACGAAATCTCTGTCAACCACGCTATTTTCAGCTGCAGAGCTGACGAGTGCCGAAGCTGGAGGAACAAAAGATGAAGCATGTGGATTAACATTAGTGGTTGGTGTAGTTCTCATTTGCGATTGCGATGGCGTAGAAGATTCAAGGGCTGGAGCCAAATTTTTTACCTATTTGTACCTTGGTGAAGCAAACTATGGTGCTTCGATGAGCAATATCTACAGGGACCGGACCTGCATTCCCTGAGAGAGTGACCGCTTCTTAGACAATTAAGACAGAGTTGTAATCTTTTCGCTTCTTTGTAGCGCATTAATGGAGACTGTGTTAGAAAATTGTCGCATTTTGCAATGCTATGCTCACTAGAGCTACATAATTTGCAGCCAGCCACAGCGGAAGTTAATAGGACCTTTTTATTGTTGTGATTATAGGATAAATTCTTTCCTACCTGTTTTTCCGGTGATACAAACGCATTCTCCAGTCGTAGGCAGCGCTGCTCCAAAAACTTCGCCATTGAATTCCATGTTGGTATTTCATCTGCAGGTGCCGCTTCTTCCCATTTTGAACGAGATTTGATGTCCAATTTCTGAGACACGAGTTGAATGAGTAAGCAATCTGCGATATTTTCCTTGGTCCCCATTGTTTGCAAGGCACGCAAGTGAGCGTTTACTGTATCGCTGAGTTCACGAAGTTTGGCAACCTTATCATCCTCTACCTTTTTGAGCTGTACGATGTCTCTGATATGAGCCTGAAAATTCAAACGTTTATTATCAAATCTAGATTTAAGCAGAGCAAGAGCTTTATCGTAATTTTGTTCCGATATTTCCAACGATCGAATCGTGTCTAACGCAGCGTCACGTAGACTCGATCGAAGGTGCTGAAACTTCTCGATTCTTGTCAAATCTGCATCTTGGTGTACAACGGTGTTGAACATCGAGAAGAAATCTGGCCAATCTACATATTTACCGCTAAACTTGGGGATTTGAAGGATGGGTAACTTTTGTTTCGGTTGAGTTACGATGAACGATGGTTGTTCTCCATAGGGACGCGTAGTAGAGCTGTGTGTCTCTGAAGATCTTACCGCCTGAATCTGCCGAGTCAATCTGGTTTTGACCTCAATATAGTTATTGGTGAAAGCAGCTAAAAAATCATCGTCGCTCTCTTCAACTAGAGTATAAATAGTATCGAACCTTTTCTCTAGGCGATCCACTTGCTCTATACGAACCTCCACTGCAGCCTCGTCGAGCTCATGTACAGCCTCGACTGTTAGTGTGTTGTTGATGTGAGCAATTGGTTGGACCAGTGCCTGCAGCCTTTTTACGGCTTCAGCCTGGTCATGCTTTTTAGCTGGTGCCATTTTAAATTATAAATGATTTTTATCAACGAACGAAACGTTTCAAATATATATACTTTATTATCTTTACCGATTCCGCGATCACGTCGGGGTCACCAATGATTTAAGGATAGCAAGCCTTTTTGCTAACTTTAGCTTTGCAAATGTTCACTTATCACTCGGTTAATAAACACAATTTTTCTTTGGGTTCATTTACAATATTTATTTATAATCAGTTCAATTTTTTATTTTACAGCGACTTTATTTAATCTAGACGATACCGAAAATCTATGATGTGCCTAGCACCAAAACCACGACTATATTGAATATAAATTTGAATTTACTCTTTTGTCAAAATACAATGCAATTATAAATTGCTTTTAATAACTTGCATTGGCTCAAAAATATGACCTGATTTAACGGTAGTATAATAAATAGTTACTTAGTTAGATATGTATGTATATGCATATGAATATAAAAAGAGCTAAATTACGTCATCTGATTTAGCGGTAGTGGACAGCAGCTGATTTAATGTATGTATGTAGGTATATCTATATATGTAGACAAACAGAGCTCTCTGCTACCGGTAAACATAAGTGGGAGTGCAAATTTTATAGGTATTTATTTACGAAAATATGTATATGAATATGAGCATCAAGATATTAAGAAAGGCAAAGTGATAATAAAATATGAATGTTGTCAGTGATCATACATTACAAAAAGTAGTACTTCAAGAATACATAAATTATACTACCAAATACTAAATGTGTATAATGCGTTTATAACTTAACAGATTGTATGGGAGCTATGTGAAATATTTATCCCATCTCTATGATTTTCAACATCGATACTTCACATATAAAAATAGCAATACGTCCAAAATTTCACGTTCCTACGTGTTTAATTACAGGAGTTATAGCCCAAAATCCGTTTATCGGAACAATCGATTGTATAGGAGCTATGTATGTGAAATATTAATCCCATCTCGATGATTTTCAACATCGATATTTCGCATATAAAAATAGCATTACTTACAAAATTTCACGTTCCTACGTGTTTAATTACAGGAGTTATAGCCCAAAATCAGTTTAGCGGAACAATCGATTGTATGGGAGCTATGTGATATATTTATCCCATCTCGATGATTTTCAACATCGATATTTGACATATGAAAATAGCAATACGTCCAAAATTTCACGTTCCTACGTGTTTAATTACAGGAGTTATAGCCCAAAATCCGTTTATCGGAACAATCGATTGTATAGGAGCTATGTGAAATATTTATCCCATCTCGATGATTTTCAACATCGATATTTCGCATATAAAAATAGCAATACTTACAAAATTTCACGTTCCTACGTGTTTAATTACAGGAGTTATAGCCCAAAATCCGTTTATCGGAACAATCGATTGTATGGGAGCTATATGTAATATCGGTCCGATCTTGCTGGTTCCGACAAATGATTCCTATATTGGAAAATGGTGGCCGCATACAAAATTTTAGCCTTAGCATTCTTATATGTGCAGCCTCCTTTGCAGCTGTTGAGAGGGCCACATATTCGGCTTCTGTGCTACTCAATGCAACGAGGGTTTGTTTTTTCGATTCCCATGAAATTACTGCACCGGCACCGTAAAACACACTTCCCGTATAGGACTTTCTGTCACCAACATCAGCGCCCCAGTCAGCGTCGACATAGCATTCGATTGGCTTACCTAATTTGCGGTAATGTAATTTAAAATCACTCGTTCCCTTTAAGTAGCGTAATACATGTTTAGCACCTGCTTCGTGCTCAGAATGTGGGTCGATATTCTTCTGCGAGAGTTTACAGACCGAATGTAGGATGTCCGGTCGGGTGGAAATGCCCAAATACATCAATGCACCGATCAGCGACTGATACGCGGTTTTATCAAGACGTCTACATTGCGCATCATCACAGCTGGCTTGAAATCCAGCATCTAATGGCGTGACAACAGGTTTGCAGTCAGACATACCATACTTATTTAATAGATCGGTAATATATTTTTTATGCCCAAGTGTAATTGCGCCTGTTTTGCCTTCACGCTGGATCTCCCAAAAAATAACTCAGCTCTCCCCCATCGACCACTTCAAACTCGTTTGCAATTTTTGCTTTGATCGCAACGACGTCTTCCAGCCGAGTACCACCTACAATTAAATCGTCAACATAGACGGCTATTATATTATAGTTACCATTTTCGTGCTTAGTATACACGCAAGGCTCGCTAACGCACGGCGAATACCCAAACGATTTTAGTACTGCGTCCAGTTTAGAGTTCCATTCACGCCCACTTTGTTTGAGACCATAAAGTGCCTTGTTCAGTTTCAGCACTCGATGTGGAAACTCTTCACTAACGAACGCCTCCGGTTGTTGCATATATACTACCTCTTGTAGTGTACTATTTAGGTATGCTGAAGTTACGTCCATTTGGTGCAAATGTAGCTCATGCTCACACGCTAAAGCCAACAACAAGCGAACTGTAGCATAGCGTAACACCGGTGAAAAAGTTTCGTTGAAGTTAACTCCAAAACGCTGACTACACCCTTTTGACACCAAACGGCTCTTAAAGCGGCTTATACTACCGTCTGCGTTTCTCTTAATGTTGTACACCCATATGCTATTTATAGGTTTTTCGCCAGGAGGAAGGTCTACCAAAGACCATGTGTGATTTTTAATTAAAGCGGCATACTCCTCCTTCATAGAGGCTCTCCACTCTGCTGCATACTCACTGCTTAACGCTTCGCTTACTGAATTTGGCATTCGTATTTCATCGCTACATATCATGTTCAATAAATGTCGTTCTCTGCGCGGGCGTCCAACACTACCAGTGCGCACTAATTTTGGTCTGCCTGGACCATAACGGACTTCCCCTGTACATTCGTTATCTTCATTGCCATCTTTTTCGCTTTCTTTATCTGTGGATTCTTCTTCCAAATGGCTCACCGATTCATTCTTATTATTGTTCGCACTTGCATCTTCATGACTAAAGAACGTGACGTCGACATGCTCATTTTCTCGACCAGCATACATGTTTTCCATGAATATTACATCTCTACTTGTGATCACCTTGCGCGTATTTGGATCCATCAGTCGATAAGCTTTGGATGTATCGGAATAGCCAACCATTATAAATTCCTTGCCTTTGGATCGGAATTTTCTTGAATGCGTTTTGTCAAGTGCAATCGCTAAGCAGCCGAATATTCTTAGATGCCCTACTGCAGGCCTTTTGCCTGTAAACTCTTCGAACGGTGTTTTGTTAATCAAAGTCTTTGTTGCTGCTCTATTTCGAATGTAGACTGCAGTGGACACCGCCTCTGCCCAAAAATGTTCACCCAACTTACTTTGCACTAGCATGCTGCGCGCCATCTCAACAATGGTTCGATTGGCCCGTTCGGCTACGCCATTCTGCTGGGGTGTGTATGGCGTTGTCAGCTGACGTTGTATACCATTTTCGGCCAACAAATTTTCAAACCCTTCATTGAGGTACTCACGGCCATTGTCGCTTCTCAAGCATTTGATTTTTCTATCAGTTTGTTTTTCTACCATTTGTTTAAATGCTTTAAATGCAGATAGCACCTCACTTTTTGCTTTTAAGAAATATACAAATATATACCACGACTTGTCGTCGATGAAGGTGAGAAAATATTTAGAGCCACCAATTGAACTCGTACTCATAGGGCCGCATAAATCGGTGTGTACCAATTCTAATATATCGTTTGCGCGACTTTTCGATGCTTGGGCAAAAGGTACGACACTAATTTTGCTTTTGGCACAAGTGACGCAATCACTTTTATTTAAATTTTTAATTTTTAGGCCGTGCACTAATTCTTTATTTGCCATTTCACATAAGCTGTCAAAATTTAGATGGCCAAAGCGCCTATGCCAAATCATCATTTCGTTTTCTTGCTTTATACCAAAACACTTGTTTGTTTTACTCTTAAACACAAACAAACCATTAACTAGCTGCGCTCTTATTAAAACGGAATTATTCTCTTCAATTGTTGCTTGGTTATTCTGAAACTTGACAACTAATCCATTCTCGCATGCCTTGCTCACCGAAACGAAATTGCATTTTAGGTCTGGCACATACAACGTATTCTTTAATTTAATTCGACGGCCATCAGTTTGTATACCTACTTCGCCAATTCCGTTTACTTCTATGTACTTATTCCCCGCCAATTCTATTCGTTCGTTGCGCTCACTGTATGTTTCAAATAATGAGCGGGCACAGCATAGATGGGAAGTAGCGCCACTATCAATGCACCACTCGTCGCTCTTTAACTTTAAACATGCGTTTCTGGAAGTTGGGAACAATCTTGCAATACTTAATTTTAATACAGAGCTTGCAAAATATAAGTTAGCACCCAACAGTAGTTCCTACAGGGGCAGCAATAATTCCAATAACAACAAACACAACCAAAGCTTACGATATCAACAGCACTGGGTAAGCCAGACGCTGAATCAGCAAGTGAACACCCAGCTGAAGTCGTTCCCACAGCAATATGAAAGGCGAGCATGGCAGTAAACGGAAAATGCCAAGTCAACATTTTCACGGGCAGCAGTCCTGGCGAAGCTAGGGAAGTAGTGTAGGCATTTAGGCGAAGCCGCCTACAATTTGTGTTTAGTCGTAGTAACTCAATAAACCTGTTTGGTCGCCTTGACTTGCGTCAAGGAAAAAAGTAAAAGCGAGTTTGCTTTATTGGCGCCCAACGTGGGGCCACGCGAAACTATCCGAAAGTTACGGTGGTCAAGGGTTCGATACCCACGATACAAAAAGTAATTAAACGCGTGTAACGCGTACGGGTTAATCCCTACTAAATAAATAAATAAAAGAACTTACTAAATTAATCAGCAGAGGGTTGGATACCCAACAACACAAAATTTTAAACGTTTGTAAAAATACGAAAGTAACTAAACGCGTGTAACGCGTACGGGCTAATCCCAAGTAACTAAACTAATCAACAATCAACAATACAAGCCGCTCTAGCGTGATACTCCAGTGAGGACACTCAGACGAAGACACCCCGATCCTGCTTGAAATCAATGAATATCTGTATGTAAGTAGAGTGTTTAGCCGTTTGAATAAATAAAGAAATAAATAAAGTGTTAGGAGTTTTTTTGCAAAGTGTTGCCTTAGGAGAAGAGGTGTGTTTTTGAAGAACGGTTGTTAAGTGTTAGTCTTAGAATGGACCAAGCTGAAATGCAGGCCCTTCTGAATGCTGCGGTTCGCGCGGCGACTGAGCAGACAAGGCGTGAGTTTCAAACAAAGATGGATGAACTCACCAGTAGGTTGTCGAGAATGGAAACCACCACTCGAGTGGAATACGAGGCTGTCGCAATTCGGCCTGGCGTTGCCTGTGACGAGTCACTGGACCTTGTTAAAACAATGCCAGAATTTAAGGGCGATCAAGATAGGTACGTGTCCTGGAGGCAGGCCGCGCATACGGCTTATAAAGTTTTTGAAAATTATGTGGGAAGCTCAAAGCATTACCAAGCTTTGGGCATTATAAGGAACAAGGTGGTGGGGTCTGCTGACATGGTTTTGTCTTCTTTTAATACAGTACTGAACTTTCAGGCAATAATTTCGAGATTAGATTTCACTTACGCTGAGCAAGAGCTCTCAATGTTGAGCCAAGGGTCATTGTCGGTAGCTAAGTTCTATGATGAAATAGAACGGAAGCTAACACTTATAATCAATAAAACAACAATGACTCACGGCGAAAATAGGGTGCTTATTGAGTCGCTTAGTAAAAAATATCGCGAAGATGCCCTTCGTGTCTTTATTTCTGGCCTTAATCGGCCATTGTGCGATATTCTCTTCTCGTCGCAACCCTCGGATCTGCCCTCTGCACTGGCATTGGCCCAGGAACTTGAGGCTAACCGAGCGAGGATGACAAAGATGACTATCATGAATTCGATCGGAAGGACGAATCTTTTACCTCGGGACCCCGGTTCATGCCAATATTCACCGCAGTACCGTAGAGTCCCGAATGAACAAATACGACATCGTCCGGTCCCGATGGAGGTGGACCCATCTCTCTCGCGTTTTAGGCGAACCGGCCATATAATGATGCCCGACAAGTGGTTCAGGGTTCTTCTCGAAACCAAAATAATGGGAACCCGGGCAACTCCACGGTACCCACAACCACCCAAGGTAATTCGCAGCCGACTCCCGTTGCACAAACACGACAACACGGAAGTGAACGCTACCCCGTCCCAAAAAAGGAACGTATTAACCACCTCTCTCATGAGATGAATAATTTGGAGAATGAACGTTATCTGAATGAAGACGACTATGGCTATGCCAACTATGATTTCGACGAGCAGTTCGAAGGCAATGAATTTGATCCAAGCGATGACGTTAATTTTTTAGGGGTAGGTCCCTCTTGCCCTATGTCAGCAGGACACTATGGGGAAGAGGTCTAAAGTTCCTGGTCGATACAGGTGCCGCCAAAAGTTATATTAAAATGTTAAGCATTCTTAAGGGAATCACAAGCCAGCAAAGACCCTTTGCTACATCAATTCTGAAGCGACATGCTGGGGCCTTCGCTGATCCAGACGAGACCTTGCCATACAACACCAACATCGTTGGAACAATTTGTGTGCGCCAGCTCACGTTGAGTCTGTGACGGTGCATAATTCATCTCCGCAACAACAACAAGCCTTACAAGTGCAATTGCCTAATTCGCGATCTGATAGTGACAGTGAGAAAAATTCACTTTTATCTGACATTCTTGCTGAGCTCAAATTATTGCGGGCAGAGCAAGCTAATGCTGTATCGGTAATATACTCTCTTCAAGAGGACAAAAACAAATTGCTGGGTGAGATGGAAATTATGCGCTCTGAATTAAAAAATTTGAACAAAGTTTATGATGATGGAGTTGTTACTGCGGTTACTTCGCTCACATCAGAGATTAAAAAACTCTATCGCATTGCTAGTACAAATCCAAGAAATAAGGCATGCAGTGCTGTTAGTGGCGACTTGAAAGAGAATGAGCAGAATAGTGCAAATAAAGAAATAGCAACATTGTCGTTGCCTTCTGTTACTGACCACGTCTCTCTTGGCGATATTGGCACAGGAAATGTTTGTTGTTCCTCAGCTGATGCTGTTTCTGTTTTTGCTTCTCAGCATAATTCGTCGACGCCTGCTGCTGCTGGCACTAGTTCAGTTACTGCTATGTCAATGATACCCCTGCAGTCAAATTCCGAACTACTCAGCAAACATACTAGTTCATTGACTAACCATTTTGTGGCATATGCCTACCAGTTCGTTGTTGATTAGTTTTAAAAGCAGTCAATGCCAAACTACTCAGCGAAAATTCTAGTTCATTGACTATACATTTTGTGGCGTATGCATACTAGTTCATTGCTGATTAGCGTTAAACCAGTCAATGCCAAACTACTCAGCAAACAATATAGTTCATTGACTATACATTTTGTGGTGTATTTATACTAGTTCATTGCTGATTAGCTTCAAACCAGTCAAGGCCAAACTACTCAGCAAACAATATAGTTCAATGACTATACATTTTGTGGTGTATTCATACTAGTTCACTTCTGATCACCTTTAAACCAGTCAATGTCGAACTACTCAGCAAACAATATAGTTCAATGACGATACATTTTGTGGTGTATTCATACTAGTTCATTTCTGATCACCTTTAAACCAGTCAATGTCCAACTACTCAGCAAAGAATATAATTCATTGTCTATACATTTTGTAGTGTATTCATACTAGTTCATTGCTGATCACCTTTAAACCAGTCAATGTCCAACTACTCAGCTAACAATATAGTTCATTGACTATACATTTTGTGGTGCATTTATACTAGTTCATTGCTGATTAGCTTCAAACCAGTCAAGGCCAAACTACTCAGCAAACAATATAGTTCAATGACTATACATTTTGTGGTGTATTCATACTAGTTCACTTCTGATCACCTTTAAACCAGTCAATGTCGAACTACTCAGCAAACAATATAGTTCAATGACGATACATTTTGTGGTGTATTCATACTAGTTCATTTCTGATCACCTTTAAACCAGTCAATGTCCAACTACTCAGCAAAGAATATAATTCATTGTCTATGCATTTTGTGGTGTATTCATACTAGTTAATTTCTGATCACCTTTAAACCAGTCAATGTCGAACTACTCAGCAAACAATATAGTTCATTGACTATGCATTTTGTGGCATATGGATACCAGTTCATTGTTGATTAGCTTTAAACCATTCAATGCCAAACTACTTAGCGAAAATTCTAGTTCATTGACTATGCATTTTGTGGTGTATTCATACTAGTGCATTTCTGATTTCCTTTAAGCCAGACATTGCCAAACTACTCGGCAAACAATGTAGTTCATTGACTGTACATTTTGTGGTGTATTCATACTAGTTAATTTCTGATCACCTTTAAACCAGTCAATGTCGAGCTACTCAGCAAAAAATATAGTTCATTGACTATGCATTTTGTGGCATATGGATACCAGTTCATTGTTGATTAGCTTTAAACCATTCAATGCCAAACTACTTAGGGAAAATTCTAGTTCATTGACTATGCATTTTGTGGTGTATTCATACTAGTTCATTTCTGATTAGCTTTAAACCAGTCAATGCCAAACTACTCAGCAACATTATAGTTCTACGCCTAAAAATTTTGTGGTGTATTCATACTAGTTAATTTCTGACTACCTTCAAACTAATCAATTCCAAACTACTCAGCAGACACCTAGCTCGTTTACTATACATTTTATGGATGTTTTTATACTAGTTCTTTGCTGATTACCCTTAAACGAATCAATGCCAATCTAATCAGAAAACATACTAGTATACAACTATAATTTGCTGGGCGAAATAATACTAGTCAGAAAAATCCTGGTTCGTACTAGTATGCAAGTATGTATGAAACTCGGGTTGAAATCATACTACACCTTTTTCAGTTTATATTCAGAAAGTTTTCTGAATATCAATTGTAATTTTCTGAATGTCAATTGTATTTTTCTGAAAATCAAATGGAAATTCTGTAACTGCATTCAGATCTTTTATGATCCCTCTAGATCTTTTATGATCCCATTTTGGCCAGGTTTGTTTGGATGTCCGGCACCCTGGGGATTGTTGCTACTTTTCGTTGGCTTGACGGAGTGTGTACTCCAAGCCAACGAAAGGTGCCAACAATCCCCAAGTTGCCGGACATCCAAACAAACCTGGCCGAAATGGGATCATAAAAGATCTAGAGGCATTCACGCCCTAAGAAGGAGAGAAATCTTAATATTAATAGGTGTTCTAACTGGGCACTGCCTTATTGGTAGGCACGCAGAAGGGGTGCCCTATCGACGATGCTGTAGGAGCTGCAAAGATGATGAGGGAGAGGAAACGGTGAAGCACCTCATCTGCAACTGCCCGGCCTTAAGCGGCGCGGGAACGCGCTTTTTGGAAGTTCCCTTCCTGGATAGTCTAAACCAGACCGCTGGGATTTTCCAAATGGCCGGGTCCCGGGACTGACTTTCCTAGTGCTGGTGGTATCACAACGGGCTTTTCAAAACTGGCCTAAGTGTGCCTCTGCGGCAGCCACTAACCTAACCTAACCTAACTGCATTCAACTGTTTGAACAGTCACAGATTTTTAAATTAAAAAAAAAAACTAGGTCCCGCCAACTCATAGGGAAAAAATCAAAGCAGCACACTATAAGTTGGAAGAGAAGTTCGGCAGAAGTCTCGTTAGAGGTTATGACAACCTGTTGGTATATAACCGCCAATTTTTTTTACGTTGCGGCATAAACTTGAGTATATTGACAACAACAATATAAATTAACTCTACCAATGCTCCTTTAACTCGAGTGTATGGCCCAGCATGAAAGCAGTCTTACTTTGACTCTTTTTGATGTAAAAATAAGACTTAATTTTATCTATATATCATATGTGGGTCCGGAACTCCGCAGTGGACGACTAACTTAACCTTAATTTACCTTATCTAAAAATACAACCCCAAAGCCCCAATTACATAAAACTTTGACAAATGCGCGCCTCGTTTTTGAGCATTTGCAAAAATTTCGCTTCGCTTTACGTTTAAAAAACTTTGTATGAAAGTGGATCCTACAAAGTTGAATGCAATTGGGCCTTCACCTATATAATCAAACTTGACGAACGCTGAATTTGAAAGGAGCCATTGCAAGTAGAATTCAATAATTAAATTAAAAATACAATAAACAACATAATTTAAAAAATATAGAAAAAAAAACTTGTGTTAACTTTACCGAGAATCGAACTCAGAGCCTTTAGCTCATTTTTGGCTGTGTATGAACTAGTATATCAACTGGTGTAATGCTGATACAGAGGCTGACTAGTATACCAATTGGTATGGTGCTGATGCAGAAGAGGACAATTGCTTTTCTTGTAACTGCTTCTTGTAACTGCTTCTTTTTTACCTTGTAATTAGGGGGACGTTCACACTCCTTCAGTTGCCCGCCCTCGGCCAAAGGTGTTATTTTGGCCGGCCACTCATTACCCACCCATCCATGGTCAGCAGTGGCTAATGGGTTAAGCTGACCCCAATACAAATCCCCCCTTTACCCCCTTAGAATTTCCCCCTCCCTGTCATCGTCCGGTCCGTCTGTCCACACCGCATCTGAAAGAAGAAGCACTTAATTTTAAATATAAATCAACAAGGCATATTTATTACAAACAATATTATCTTTAATGTGTATGTGGGTCCATGAGCGGACGTGTATGTAGTTATAAATGTGTCTATAACCTCGCCCTTTTACGAGGGTGGAGTTAACCCTTACAATTACAAAAAAACTTATATTTCTATAGGACCCTTATGTAGGTCTTTGATGCGCTCTTCGTGCGCTGAGTAAATATAATCGAGAAAAGAAATTTTTGATATAGGCATCTTATCCTAACGGCTTAGGTGTCTATATATAGAATTCATGATAATGTACAAGTATCGCAATGTAAATGTGTGGAGTGTATAGTCACTGTATCTTAACGACTAGTGGGAGTGCATGTGAGAGGGAGTCGGCGGACCAAGGCTCAGACGCACACTCGGTGGTACTATTAATCTAACTTGGTCGAATCGACTCACTCATACCCCCATGCAGACCCCCCTTAAAACTTAAGTGTATACAGACCTAATGGTTAGGTCCTGGCATGCCCTTCACGAGCTCAAAATGACTATTATAGCCCAACTCGGACTTAGCTATTGAACCTTAATTACTTAGGTTTATTCTAAATGACAATTTATAAGTATTTACATGTATGTGCTGGCGCTTGTGAATCTACATCATGTATATGTACTATGAATATTACATTACTAGGTAGAGTGCACGTGCGCGAGTGCCGGCCGGAACCCCGTCACACCTTACACAGGTGGCCTTACTAATTCCCTGGGTTGGTCCGGCCCGACCCACTTATACCCACCTGCACCTCCCTAGTAATGTACGAGAGGGTTAATGTGAAATCTGAATGGGTTTTCAACCTTACAGTATTGGTCTTTCTAAATTATAAGAGCCGGTACTTGTCGTGTGTGCCTATGCACAATGAAACCCAACCAATTAATACTTTCTGTCCCCGCCCTGGCCTACAAGACGTCTTGTGTTAGGGGGTGGGAAAAAGGGAGTTTACGTTTACGATCAGTACATGCCCTTATGTACACATTTAAATTACAATTTTATAGACCGCTAATGGTCTTTAATAGAAGTTAGTCACACTATAGTGCGTCACCCAAATCTCGCTACTCTAGCTGGCATACACTACCACCTTTTAAATACACACACCTAGTCGTACATAGGGCACTGAACAAAATTTAATACCCTTCTAAACTCTACATACCCGCCCCCTCTTGTTCGAGTGGGTACACGGGTCTGATATCTAAAATTTACAGTATTAAATACCTACTCACTACACACTACTTTAACTAAGTAACCTGGCCTTTGGTTGGCGTGTCCGATCTTGCTTAGTGTGATGTTGAGGATTTCCTCCTTTGGTGATAATGGTAGTGGCGTTGGATGATTGTCTGGCCCTCCTATCCGTGCCCCCGTGGCCGGAGTTGCTGGTGGTGGTAGTGGTGGTGTCTAGGTGGTTGTTGTGTCGGGCTGTCGGCGCCACTATGGTAGCGCGTAAATGGTGCTGGTAGACAGATCGCTGGCGGTGGAGTTTAGCAGTGGTCTACGGCCGAACGTGCGGTTGAGGATATTCGCTGCGTGTCACCCGTGGACATGGGTTAGTAGGTGGCGCTAGCCGTTGTTGTTCACTATTAATGGCGGCGGCGTTACGCCTATGACGCAGCCCTATTTTGGCTATGCTTGTGCCCAAAAGACCGTTGTTGATGGTCAAAAATTGTTAACCGGGTGGTGGTATCGCCCCCCCCCCCCCCCACCTCAAATGGTGATGTGGTGCGTATTACGCCGCCGCTAGTGCACCGATGCGGTACCTGTATCTAAACACCAAAAAAAAAACCTAATTACCTTTTGTTCTATTATCTTTGAGTACTATGAGTACTTACCAACACCGCTAACCGTTCCACGCCGCTGACGTACCAAAGGTTTACGGGATATATATATATATCCCGGGTATTTCTCCGGATCCACTTGATTATTCTGGATCCACTTGATTTTTCGGATCCACGTCCACTCGCCTCGACTGCTGAAGATAAAAAGGCCGGAAACCGGACATGTTGAAGTTAGCTGCAGTTTTTGACACTCGACATTTGCTGACGTGGCATGACAATTGCTGACGTTTAACGGAAGCGTTCGGAGACTTGGGTTGCCAGATCGCGTACTTTGATTACGTGCCACCGGTGAACGTGACATGACCGTAACAGGGCGAGCGCTGCAGACAGCCTCGGGTTGTCCAGGCGTTCGAAAGACCGGTCATCTAGGTACCCGTCCTTTCCCTATCGTCGCAGGTCCTTGGCATGATAGATTCCTACGGAGCGTCCAGCCGAGTCTCCGAGCTCGTACAGCGCGTTCCCTTTGGATGCCAGTACTATCGACCGAAGATATTTGGGAGCGAGCTTGGCATTGTATCCGTCCGCGGCGTTCCTCAGCTTAAAGTTCCGACGATACACAATTTCGCCTTCCCGATACCTCACTGGGCGAGCTCTGGTGTTGTACGTTAGTTGACCCTTTTTATACGCCACCTCCAAGCTTTGGATCAACCTCTGCCGGATCAGCCACGCACGATCTCCTCTATGCAGTATTTCCATGTCGCTTTCCCTCAAGGACTCCAGACAACTCAGGATCTCGTAGGCACTCCCATGCTGCACCATAGTCTGTCCGAATACAGCTTTATACGGCTCCATCTGGATAGCCTCATGCATGGCACTCCGCAAGGCAAACGCTGCCAGCGATAAGTGCTGATCCCAACAACTCTGATCCGCGTTTGCAATATACGTTCGAAGAATGGCTAATAGCGACCGATTGACCCTCTCGGACGCGTTCGCCTGTGGCGCATAGTGCGCGGTCTTGATATGCTCTACCCCGTAAGTTCTCAAGAACCCCTCGAACAAGTCCGAGACGAACTGCCTTCCGTTGTCCGAGTGTACTGTCTCAGGTACCCCAAAAACGTGGAATATCTCGCATTCGAGGTATTTGACTACTTCTTGCGCAGTGGCCTGCTTCATGGGCTTAAAGAAAATGAATTTTGTTAGGTGGTCTAATACCACCAATATACACGTATTTCCGGATCTCGAGCGCGGGTATGGTCCACAAAAATCAACGTAAAGTCTCTGAAACGGCCTTTCGGTCCTGAACCGGTCAACCATTGGCGGTCTCGAGGGGGCATTCGGCGCTTTTGAGCACTTACAAATCTCACATTTCGCGACGAAGTCTCGTACCGCTCCTACCATACCTGGCCAGAAAAACTTGCTTTTCAATCGATACAAGGTCTTTGCGGTTCCACCATGACCAGCTGTTTGATCCCCATGCGCGTTTTCCAGTAATGCCTGCCTTAACCCGTCTGGAACCCACACTCTCCACGTCGACTCTTCTGTTTCCTGCGCGGTCCTAGGAAGCACCCTCTTGTATACTATCCCGTCTCTAACCCGTAGATCTGGCAGCCTCGCGGCATTCTGCTCGATGTTGCGCTTAAGCAAAACATACCCGTCGCTTGTAAACTCTGGTGACTCAAAATCAATCTCGCTGGCAGTTCCTAACGCACCTATACCGTCCATATGCATCCTACTCAGCGTATCGGGGACTATGTTTTGGGATCCCTTCCGGTGCTCCACCTTGAAGTCAAAAGCTTGTAGCTTCAAGCTCCACCTGGCTAAGCGACCGGAGAGATCCTTTTGCCCCATGAGCCATTTCAGACTCATATGGTCGGTGATTACGGTAAACGGGAGACCTTCCACATATGCTCGAAACTTTTTTATGCTGACGACCGCGGCTAAGCACTCTAACTCCGTTATGGTATAGTTGCGTTGCGCGGAGTTAAGTTTCTGAGACATGAAAGCGATGGGTCTCTCGTTGCCCTCGTCGTCCCTTTGGAACAACACACTTCCTATACCTTGAGTCGACGCGTCGCATTGGATGAAGAACGGCTTAGCAAAGTCGGGGTTAACCAAGACTTCGGTAGATGTGAGCGCGGTTTTCAATTTCTCAAATGCCTGCACCGCTCCCTCTGTCATACTAAATGTCTTCGCCTTGCGCAAGCAAGGCGTCATAGGGGCTGCCACCGTCGCGAAATTTGGTATAAACCTCCTATACCACCCACACATGCCAAGAAAACGACGCAGTTGTTTGATCGTGATTGGAACCGGAAACTCGACAATGGACTTTACTTTCTCTGGATCCGTCTTTAACTCCCCTTGCCCCACGATAAATCCCAAATACCTCAGCTCCTTTTGGCAAAATTTCGATTTCTTCAGGTTGATGGTTAGACCTGCATTGGCCAGACAATCGGCAACTTCTGCTAGATGCCGCAAGTGCGTTTCGAAGTCTGGGGAACATACCAACAGGTCGTCTATATATACGAAGACGTGTTCTCTTAAGCGCGACGGGATCACCTTATCCATCAATCGGCACAGGCGTTGAGGAGCGTTGCACAATCCGAATGGCATTACTTTGAACTGATAAAGAGGTCGCCCCGGGACTGTGAACGCAGTCTTCTCTCTCGAGGATTGTTCCAGCGGTATCTGCCAAAACGCGTCCTTGAGATCAATCCCCGAGATGAAGTGCGTTTCACGTAGCCGCGCCAATATCCCTTCGATATGAGGCGTCGGGTACGCGTCTTTCTTTGTGCGTTCGTTTAGTTTCCTCATATCAACACACAATCGTTTTTTCCCCGGCTTCTCCACCAGCACAATCGGAGAGCTCCACGCACTGTTGCTTTCTTCGATGACATCAAGGGCCAGCATACGGTCGATTTCTTCATACGCGTACTTTTGTTTTACCGGTGACATGGGGTAGTGGCGCTGCTTTATCGGTATCGTCTCATCCGCTACCTCAATGACGTGTTCAATAACATGCGTTCGGCCTAATCCTAAATCCGCGAACGACGGAAAGAGCTTCGTCACGCGCTCCAAATCTTGGGTCTGGGCTGCGGACAACTCAAGCTGTCCCTGGGTATCCAGTTCTGAGATCACCATCGGTGCCACTCCGAAGGCGTCCCAGAAATCGATGGCCAGGTACAGCTCTTGTTTTGCCTCTCCAGGTTACCGAGACATCGATTTTTCCTACCACGGCTTGCGCCTTTCCATCCGCGGTTTTCAAGTTGTCATTTAATCTCCGCAGCTTACTTCCCATCTTCTGTTCCCAATCGCGCGCCACAGACCCCAGACAACTTATCGACGCCCCACTGTCCAATAAACCTTGTATGCTGGTACCTTCGATGACCACCTGAGTGTACGGCCGATTATCATTGGAGTCGCGAATCACCGTCGCCGTCGCAACCCCCGCGTGCGCCGTCGCAACCCCAGAATTTTCCGCCATTTGCTGCTTGGTTTGCCTTCCGGTTTTGTTGTACTAGGCTCCCCACTCACGGTCTCCACTTCCTGTGCTTCTCCGAAGATTCGTCTCCTTGCTGCGTCGTATCGGTCCTGCCGCTCCTTCAGCGTTAGGTGAGGAATTAATCCGCGCGTTGGCTCAGCTCGTTTATTTGTCAAAATTGTATGTTTATTATCTAAAAAAAATGTATTGTTTTGTCCGGTTGAAATTGTTTGGTTCAGATCGTTATGATCGGTCCAGTCGAGATTTGTGGGTTTTACTTCTCCGGGGTCACACGGCGTTGGCAAGGCTCCCCGATCTTCTCGCCGCCCCTCTGGTTTCCCGACTGACAGTCCTCGCATAGCTGTCTACTTGATTTGTTGCATTTATAGCAGATCATGCTATGTATACGGCCGTCGGAGCAGGCAGTGTCCATCTTCTTAGTCGTCAGTCCTTCCCGACTCACTCCTGTCGACTCCTTACGCGCCGTCCTGTCCCTCGGTCGATGAAAGGCTTCCAATGCCTCCGGTGGCTCTTCATCATCGGCGTCCATCTCGTCAATCGCCTTCCTGCGCGCGGGCTTCGTTTCGAATTCAGCGAGATGCTTTTCTGCTCTGCGGCACTCCTTTCTCAGCTCTTCCAGTGAAGTGATTTGGCAGCCAAAGATTAGATTCTTGATGCGCGGCCTCAAGTTGCGACGCATTAGGTTGACCAAACTCAATTCCGGCAGCCTCGTCCGCATGGTAAGCTCCAGCCCTCTAACTTCCGCGTAATACTCCTCGAACTTCTCGTTGTACCCTTGTTTCCTCTCGTTCATGGCCTGGCGGATCTCTTCATCGCAGTCGGCCCTGCGGAAGTGCTCTACCATTGCCGCTCGGAAAGCTTGAAAATCAATTACGCTATCTTCCGAGTGTTCTTCGGTATATAGCCAATACCACTCCTGCGCTTGACCCTCGAGCAGTAAGTGGAAGTTGGCGTATAAATCCGGCGACGAGATGTTGTGCTTCTTCCGCAGGGTATCGACCCGAAATAGAAACCGCTCGATAGGAATTGCTTTGGAACCACCATCGAATTTGAGGTGCCAGTCCCGTATCGCCTTCGTTGCACCCCTTTCGGGCCGCGCACCCCCCAAGTCATGTCTGCGCTCCGGGTTCGCCATCGTTAACCTGCGACTTGCGCCTGTTCTGTGCTCACGCCCTGTTTGGTCCAGCGCGCTCGCGCCTACGTCTTGACTATTCACCTCGCGTGTGTGACGCGCGTCCGCGCTTTCATACCGCGCTGCTGCGCGCTCACGAGCGCCTTCTACTTCCAGCTCAGATAGCCTGCCTGCCAAGCCTTTCATCTCCCTCTTGAGGGTCTGCACTAACCCGTTCACCGCTTCTGTGGTCGAGCGACTCACCTCCAACTGATGTTGGACGAACATCAGCTCAAATTTTTCCATGAAGTCACTGCTAAATGTGCTAGATGCCCCTGCCTTCGGACTATCCCCAGGACCTTGCCTCTCTGCCTCTTCCTTCGATGCTGTAGACCGTGCGCCTGCTCCTGCTTCTTCGTTATCCTCATCACTGTCTCCGCCGCGCCCTTCTCCAACCCCCTCGTCGCGTTGCTCTTCGATCTGTTGGACGTTGTCGTTGGACACCATGTCGAGTGCCTCCATTGTTGTCAAATCAATCGCGTTGGGTGCCCCCACAGCGATCTTCTCACTTCTAAGTCCCTGCTTTTTCCGTGGACCAGGCATTTAGTGCGAAATTGTAAATTAACAAGAAAATACCAATTCGACGCGCTTGCTTCTAGTTGAAGGGCGCGCGTGCCCCACTTGAATACGCGGTGATGTGTTTCGTCAATACGCGACCCCCAAGTACGGTGTATAGCCAGGCGACACCTTGTCGTCGGATCGCCGCAGGATTATGCCGATGAAGGAACGCCAATCGCAGAAGTAGCCGCGGATGAACCAAAAAAAAATTTTTAACAACAAAAAAATTATGACCCCAGGTCCAGAACTATGTAAATATTAGTCGTCTTTCCGAGAAGGATACCTTCACTCGGATCGTCGAATGAAAAATGTCAAATGAAATAAACGTGCTTTATAAACGTGGTAATAAAACGTAAAAAAAAGTTAAAAATCAAAAATAATAACGAAATTAGACAGTGTCCTCCTTTCTAGATGCGATGTCCGTCCGCCCCAACGTCGTCCGTCGTTCCAGTCCCCCCTTCTATAATATTCCCCCGCAGTTGTAGATACTGTTAGATGGCGTTGTCCTAGCCCACTAAGCTACCCGGACAACTACGCCCCCCTTTTCGAAATCCCTCCACGAGCACTATCATCCGCACATTCCCGTAGCAAAACGAGATACCCGTGGACCCGATTCCTGATGGGTGAGGTCAGAGCCCTGCCACTATTGTCCGGCTTGACCCTCACCAAAACAAGTTGGCAGACCCCTGCACCCCACCTCACCTTACCCCCCCTACATCAACACTTTTTATCGGCTATTGGCAGCCAAGTCAAGTTGCTAATGCAAAAAAAAATAGGAAAGTTAAGAAAACGTTCGAAAATAGAAATTGATGTATATCTAGGATACGAAAAACTCCCAAACCCCCGAAATGTCGAAATGATGTAAAACTTCAAAGGCGTGATACTACCCCACCCATGCGTGTCCGAAAACTAAACAAAACTTGAATCACTAAGGCTCCACTAGGCTGTGGGCCCCACGTTGGGCGCCATTTCTGTTACGTGCGGGTTTTGCACTGCCTTCATACAGCTACTCTCCTTAGTGTTGCATGCCCCATACCTCTAGTCTTCTTTATGTTGCATGCCCCATGCCACTAATCTCCTTACTATGGCATGCCCCATGCCTCTACTCTTCTGTATGTGGCATGCCCCACGTAGCCACTCTCCCTAATGTTGCATGCCCCGGTAGTCTAGCAGGTATGCTTGCTTCACACGCGAACTAGCTCGCCGGACTGTGGGGTGGTTCTCAGACCCCGGGACACACTAACCGCACCATACAAAAAAATTCATACCTGAATGTATCACTTCGCATGGGTAGGGGGACGTTCACACTCCTTCAGTTGCCCGCCCTCGGCCAAAGGTGTTATTTTGGCCGGCCACTCATTACCCACCCATCCATGGTCAGCAGTGGCTAATGGGTTAAGCTGACCCCAATACAAATCCCCCCTTTACCCCCTTAGAATTTCCCCCTCCCTGTCATCGTCCGGTCCGTCTGTCCACACCGCATCTGAAAGAAGAAGCACTTAATTTTAAATATAAATCAACAAGGCATATTTATTACAAACAATATTATCTTTAATGTGTATGTGGGTCCATGAGCGGACGTGTATGTAGTTATAAATGTGTCTATAACCTCGCCCTTTTACGAGGGTGGAGTTAACCCTTACAATTACAAAAAAACTTATATTTCTATAGGACCCTTATGTAGGTCTTTGATGCGCTCTTCGTGCGCTGAGTAAATATAATCGAGAAAAGAAATTTTTGATATAGGCATCTTATCCTAACGGCTTAGGTGTCTATATATAGAATTCATGATAATGTACAAGTATCGCAATGTAAATGTGTGGAGTGTATAGTCACTGTATCTTAACGACTAGTGGGAGTGCATGTGAGAGGGAGTCGGCGGACCAAGGCTCAGACGCACACTCGGTGGTACTATTAATCTAACTTGGTCGAATCGACTCACTCATACCCCCATGCAGACCCCCCTTAAAACTTAAGTGTATACAGACCTAATGGTTAGGTCCTGGCATGCCCTTCACGAGCTCAAAATGACTATTATAGCCCAACTCGGACTTAGCTATTGAACCTTAATTACTTAGGTTTATTCTAAATGACAATTTATAAGTATTTACATGTATGTGCTGGCGCTTGTGAATCTACATCATGTATATGTACTATGAATATTACATTACTAGGTAGAGTGCACGTGCGCTAGTGCCGGCCGGAACCCCGTCACACCTTACACAGGTGGCCTTACTAATTCCCTGGGTTGGTCCGGCCCGACCCACTTATACCCACCTGCACCTCCCTAGTAATGTACGAGAGGGTTAATGTGAAATCTGAATGGGTTTTCAACCTTACAGTATTGGTCTTTCTAAATTATAAGAGCCGGTACTTGTCGTGTGTGCCTATGCACAATGAAACCCAACCAATTAATACTTTCTGTCCCCGCCCTGGCCTACAAGACGTCTTGTGTTAGGGGGTGGGAAAAAGGGAGTTTACGTTTACGATCAGTACATGCCCTTATGTACACATTTAAATTACAATTTTATAGACCGCTAATGGTCTTTAATAGAAGTTAGTCACACTATAGTGCGTCACCCAAATCTCGCTACTCTAGCTGGCATACACTACCACCTTTTAAATACACACACCTAGTCGTACATAGGGCACTGAACAAAATTTAATACCCTTCTAAACTCTACATACCCGCCCCCTCTTGTTCGAGTGGGTACACGGGTCTGATATCTAAAATTTACAGTATTAAATACCTACTCACTACACACTACTTTAACTAAGTAACCTGGCCTTTGGTTGGCGTGTCCGATCTTGCTTAGTGTGATGTTGAGGATTTCCTCCTTTGGTGATAATGGTAGTGGCGTTGGATGATTGTCTGGCCCTCCTATCCGTGCCCCCGTGGCCGGAGTTGCTGGTGGTGGTAGTGGTGGTGTCTAGGTGGTTGTTGTGTCGGGCTGTCGGCGCCACTATGGTAGCGCGTAAATGGTGCTGGTAGACAGATCGCTGGCGGTGGAGTTTAGCAGTGGTCTACGGCCGAACGTGCGGTTGAGGATATTCGCTGCGTGTCACCCGTGGACATGGGTTAGTAGGTGGCGCTAGCCGTTGTTGTTCACTATTAATGGCGGCGGCGTTACGCCTATGACGCAGCCCTATTTTGGCTATGCTTGTGCCCAAAAGACCGTTGTTGATGGTCAAAAATTGTTAACCGGGTGGTGGTATCGCCCCCCCCCCCCCCCCACCTCAAATGGTGATGTGGTGCGTATTACGCCGCCGCTAGTGCACCGATGCGGTACCTGTATCTAAACACCAAAAAAAAAACCTAATTACCTTTTGTTCTATTATCTTTGAGTACTATGAGTACTTACCAACACCGCTAACCGTTCCACGCCGCTGACGTACCAAAGGTTTACGGGATATATATATATATCCCGGGTATTTCTCCGGATCCACTTGATTATTCTGGATCCACTTGATTTTTCGGATCCACGTCCACTCGCCTCGACTGCTGAAGATAAAAAGGCCGGAAACCGGACATGTTGAAGTTAGCTGCAGTTTTTGACACTCGACATTTGCTGACGTGGCATGACAATTGCTGACGTTTAACGGAAGCGTTCGGAGACTTGGGTTGCCAGATCGCGTACTTTGATTACGTGCCACCGGTGAACGTGACATGACCGTAACAGGGCGAGCGCTGCAGACAGCCTCGGGTTGTCCAGGCGTTCGAAAGACCGGTCATCTAGGTACCCGTCCTTTCCCTATCGTCGCAGGTCCTTGGCATGATAGATTCCTACGGAGCGTCCAGCCGAGTCTCCGAGCTCGTACAGCGCGTTCCCTTTGGATGCCAGTACTATCGACCGAAGATATTTGGGAGCGAGCTTGGCATTGTATCCGTCCGCGGCGTTCCTCAGCTTAAAGTTCCGACGATACACAATTTCGCCTTCCCGATACCTCACTGGGCGAGCTCTGGTGTTGTACGTTAGTTGACCCTTTTTATACGCCACCTCCAAGCTTTGGATCAACCTCTGCCGGATCAGCCACGCACGATCTCCTCTATGCAGTATTTCCATGTCGCTTTCCCTCAAGGACTCCAGACAACTCAGGATCTCGTAGGCACTCCCATGCTGCACCATAGTCTGTCCGAATACAGCTTTATACGGCTCCATCTGGATAGCCTCATGCATGGCACTCCGCAAGGCAAACGCTGCCAGCGATAAGTGCTGATCCCAACAACTCTGATCCGCGTTTGCAATATACGTTCGAAGAATGGCTAATAGCGACCGATTGACCCTCTCGGACGCGTTCGCCTGTGGCGCATAGTGCGCGGTCTTGATATGCTCTACCCCGTAAGTTCTCAAGAACCCCTCGAACAAGTCCGAGACGAACTGCCTTCCGTTGTCCGAGTGTACTGTCTCAGGTACCCCAAAAACGTGGAATATCTCGCATTCGAGGTATTTGACTACTTCTTGCGCAGTGGCCTGCTTCATGGGCTTAAAGAAAATGAATTTTGTTAGGTGGTCTAATACCACCAATATACACGTATTTCCGGATCTCGAGCGCGGGTATGGTCCACAAAAATCAACGTAAAGTCTCTGAAACGGCCTTTCGGTCCTGAACCGGTCAACCATTGGCGGTCTCGAGGGGGCATTCGGCGCTTTTGAGCACTTACAAATCTCACATCTCGCGACGAAGTCTCGTACCGCTCCTACCATACCTGGCCAGAAAAACTTGCTTTTCAATCGATACAAGGTCTTTGCGGTTCCACCATGACCAGCTGTTTGATCCCCATGCGCGTTTTCCAGTAATGCCTGCCTTAACCCGTCTGGAACCCACACTCTCCACGTCGACTCTTCTGTTTCCTGCGCGGTCCTAGGAAGCACCCTCTTGTATACTATCCCGTCTCTAACCCGTAGATCTGGCAGCCTCGCGGCATTCTGCTCGATGTTGCGCTTAAGCAAAACATACCCGTCGCTTGTAAACTCTGGTGACTCAAAATCAATCTCGCTGGCAGTTCCTAACGCACCTATACCGTCCATATGCATCCTACTCAGCGTATCGGGGACTATGTTTTGGGATCCCTTCCGGTGCTCCACCTTGAAGTCAAAAGCTTGTAGCTTCAAGCTCCACCTGGCTAAGCGACCGGAGAGATCCTTTTGCCCCATGAGCCATTTCAGACTCATATGGTCGGTGATTACGGTAAACGGGAGACCTTCCACATATGCTCGAAACTTTTTTATGCTGACGACCGCGGCTAAGCACTCTAACTCCGTTATGGTATAGTTGCGTTGCGCGGAGTTAAGTTTCTGAGACATGAAAGCGATGGGTCTCTCGTTGCCCTCGTCGTCCCTTTGGAACAACACACTTCCTATACCTTGAGTCGACGCGTCGCATTGGATGAAGAACGGCTTAGCAAAGTCGGGGTTAACCAAGACTTCGGTAGATGTGAGCGCGGTTTTCAATTTCTCAAATGCCTGCACCGCTCCCTCTGTCATACTAAATGTCTTCGCCTTGCGCAAGCAAGGCGTCATAGGGGCTGCCACCGTCGCGAAATTTGGTATAAACCTCCTATACCACCCACACATGCCAAGAAAACGACGCAGTTGTTTGATCGTGATTGGAACCGGAAACTCGACAATGGACTTTACTTTCTCTGGATCCGTCTTTAACTCCCCTTGCCCCACGATAAATCCCAAATACCTCAGCTCCTTTTGGCAAAATTTCGATTTCTTCAGGTTGATGGTTAGACCTGCATTGGCCAGACAATCGGCAACTTCTGCTAGATGCCGCAAGTGCGTTTCGAAGTCTGGGGAACATACCAACAGGTCGTCTATATATACGAAGACGTGTTCTCTTAAGCGCGACGGGATCACCTTATCCATCAATCGGCACAGGCGTTGAGGAGCGTTGCACAATCCGAATGGCATTACTTTGAACTGATAAAGAGGTCGCCCCGGGACTGTGAACGCAGTCTTCTCTCTCGAGGATTGTTCCAGCGGTATCTGCCAAAACGCGTCCTTGAGATCAATCCCCGAGATGAAGTGCGTTTCACGTAGCCGCGCCAATATCCCTTCGATATGAGGCGTCGGGTACGCGTCTTTCTTTGTGCGTTCGTTTAGTTTCCTCATATCAACACACAATCGTTTTTTCCCCGGCTTCTCCACCAGCACAATCGGAGAGCTCCACGCACTGTTGCTTTCTTCGATGACATCAAGGGCCAGCATACGGTCGATTTCTTCATACGCGTACTTTTGTTTTACCGGTGACATGGGGTAGTGGCGCTGCTTTATCGGTATCGTCTCATCCGCTACCTCAATGACGTGTTCAATAACATGCGTTCGGCCTAATCCTAAATCCGCGAACGACGGAAAGAGCTTCGTCACGCGCTCCAAATCTTGGGTCTGGGCTGCGGACAACTCAAGCTGTCCCTGGGTATCCAGTTCTGAGATCACCATCGGTGCCACTCCGAAGGCGTCCCAGAAATCGATGGCCAGGTACAGCTCTTGTTTTGCCTCTCCAGGTTACCGAGACATCGATTTTTCCTACCACGGCTTGCGCCTTTCCATCCGCGGTTTTCAAGTTGTCATTTAATCTCCGCAGCTTACTTCCCATCTTCTGTTCCCAATCGCGCGCCACAGACCCCAGACAACTTATCGACGCCCCACTGTCCAATAAACCTTGTATGCTGGTACCTTCGATGACCACCTGAGTGTACGGCCGATTATCATTGGAGTCGCGAATCACCGTCGCCGTCGCAACCCCCGCGTGCGCCGTCGCAACCCCAGAATTTTCCGCCATTTGCTGCTTGGTTTGCCTTCCGGTTTTGTTGTACTAGGCTCCCCACTCGCGGTCTCCACTTCCTGTGCTTCTCCGAAGATTCGTCTCCTTGCTGCGTCGTATCGGTCCTGCCGCTCCTTCAGCGTTAGGTGAGGAATTAATCCGCGCGTTGGCTCAGCTCGTTTATTTGTCAAAATTGTATGTTTATTATCTAAAAAAAATGTATTGTTTTGTCCGGTTGAAATTGTTTGGTTCAGATCGTTATGATCGGTCCAGTCGAGATTTGTGGGTTTTACTTCTCCGGGGTCACACGGCGTTGGCAAGGCTCCCCGATCTTCTCGCCGCCCCTCTGGTTTCCCGACTGACAGTCCTCGCATAGCTGTCTACTTGATTTGTTGCATTTATAGCAGATCATGCTATGTATACGGCCGTCGGAGCAGGCAGTGTCCATCTTCTTAGTCGTCAGTCCTTCCCGACTCACTCCTGTCGACTCCTTACGCGCCGTCCTGTCCCTCGGTCGATGAAAGGCTTCCAATGCCTCCGGTGGCTCTTCATCATCGGCGTCCATCTCGTCAATCGCCTTCCTGCGCGCGGGCTTCGTTTCGAATTCAGCGAGATGCTTTTCTGCTCTGCGGCACTCCTTTCTCAGCTCTTCCAGTGAAGTGATTTGGCAGCCAAAGATTAGATTCTTGATGCGCGGCCTCAAGTTGCGACGCATTAGGTTGACCAAACTCAATTCCGGCAGCCTCGTCCGCATGGTAAGCTCCAGCCCTCTAACTTCCGCGTAATACTCCTCGAGCTTCTCGTTGTACCCTTGTTTCCTCTCGTTCATGGCCTGGCGGATCTCTTCATCGCAGTCGGCCCTGCGGAAGTGCTCTACCATTGCCGCTCGGAAAGCTTGAAAATCAATTACGCTATCTTCCGGGTGTTCTTCGGTATATAGCCAATACCACTCCTGCGCTTGACCCTCGAGCAGTAAGTGGAAGTTGGCGTATAAATCCGGCGACGAGATGTTGTGCTTCTTCCGCAGGGTATCGACCCGAAATAGAAACCGCTCGATAGGAATTGCTTTGGAACCACCATCGAATTTGAGGTGCCAGTCCCGTATCGCCTTCGTTGCACCCCTTTCGGGCCGCGCACCCCCCAAGTCATGTCTGCGCTCCGGGTTCGCCATCGTTAACCTGCGACTTGCGCCTGTTCTGTGCTCACGCCCTGTTTGGTCCAGCGCGCTCGCGCCTACGTCTTGACTATTCACCTCGCATTCAGCTTCCAACACCCAATCGCCACGCGTGTGTGACGCGCGCTGACGCGCGTCCGCGCTTTCATACCGCGCTGCTGCGCGCTCACGAGCGCCTTCTACTTCCAGCTCAGATAGCCTGCCTGCCAAGCCTTTCATCTCCCTCTTGAGGGTCTGCACTAACCCGTTCACCGCTTCTGTGGTCGAGCGACTCACCTCCAACTGATGTTGGACGAACATCAGCTCAAATTTTTCCATGAAGTCACTGCTAAATGTGCTAGATGCCCCTGCCTTCGGACTATCCCCAGGACCTTGCCTCTCTGCCTCTTCCTTCGATGCTGTAGACCGTGCGCCTGCTCCTGCTTCTTCGTTATCCTCATCACTGTCTCCGCCGCGCCCTTCTCCAACCCCCTCGTCGCGTTGCTCTTCGATCTGTTGGACGTTGTCGTTGGACACCATGTCGAGTGCCTCCATTGTTGTCAAATCAATCGCGTTGGGTGCCCCCACAGCGATCTTCTCACTTCTAAGTCCCTGCTTTTTCCGTGGACCAGGCATTTAGTGCGAAATTGTAAATTAACAAGAAAATACCAATTCGACGCGCTTGCTTCTAGTTGAAGGGCGCGCGTGCCCCACTTGAATACGCGGTGATGTGTTTCGTCAATACGCGACCCCCAAGTACGGTGTATAGCCAGGCGACACCTTGTCGTCGGATCGCCGCAGGATTATGCCGATGAAGGAACGCCAATCGCAGAAGTAGCCGCGGATGAACCAAAAAAAAATTTTTAACAACAAAAAAATTATGACCCCAGGTCCAGAACTATGTAAATATTAGTCGTCTTTCCGAGAAGGATACCTTCACTCGGATCGTCGAATGAAAAATGTCAAATGAAATAAACGTGCTTTATAAACGTGGTAATAAAACGTAAAAAAAAGTTAAAAATCAAAAATAATAACGAAATTAGACAGTGTCCTCCTTTCTAGATGCGATGTCCGTCCGCCCCAACGTCGTCCGTCGTTCCAGTCCCCCCTTCTATAATATTCCCCCGCAGTTGTAGATACTGTTAGATGGCGTTGTCCTAGCCCACTAAGCTACCCGGACAACTACGCCCCCCTTTTCGAAATCCCTCCACGAGCACTATCATCCGCACATTCCCGTAGCAAAACGAGATACCCGTGGACCCGATTCCTGATGGGTGAGGTCAGAGCCCTGCCACTATTGTCCGGCTTGACCCTCACCAAAACAAGTTGGCAGACCCCTGCACCCCACCTCACCTTACCCCCCCTACATCAACACTTTTTATCGGCTATTGGCAGCCAAGTCAAGTTGCTAATGCAAAAAAAAATAGGAAAGTTAAGAAAACGTTCGAAAATAGAAATTGATGTATATCTAGGATACGAAAAACTCCCAAACCCCCGAAATGTCGAAATGATGTAAAACTTCAAAGGCGTGATACTACCCCACCCATGCGTGTCCGAAAACTAAACAAAACTTGAATCACTAAGGCTCCACTAGGCTGTGGGCCCCACGTTGGGCGCCATTTCTGTTACGTGCGGGTTTTGCACTGCCTTCATACAGCTACTCTCCTTAGTGTTGCATGCCCCATACCTCTAGTCTTCTTTATGTTGCATGCCCCATGCCACTAATCTCCTTACTATGGCATGCCCCATGCCTCTACTCTTCTGTATGTGGCATGCCCCACGTAGCCACTCTCCCTAATGTTGCATGCCCCGGTAGTCTAGCAGGTATGCTTGCTTCACACGCGAACTAGCTCGCCGGACTGTGGGGTGGTTCTCAGACCCCGGGACACACTAACCGCACCATACAAAAAAATTCATACCTGAATGTATCACTTCGCATGGGTAGGGGGACGTTCACACTCCTTCAGTTGCCCGCCCTCGGCCAAAGGTGTTATTTTGGCCGGCCACTCATTACCCACCCATCCATGGTCAGCAGTGGCTAATGGGTTAAGCTGACCCCAATACAAATCCCCCCTTTACCCCCTTAGAATTTCCCCCTCCCTGTCATCGTCCGGTCCGTCTGTCCACACCGCATCTGAAAGAAGAAGCACTTAATTTTAAATATAAATCAACAAGGCATATTTATTACAAACAATATTATCTTTAATGTGTATGTGGGTCCATGAGCGGACGTGTATGTAGTTATAAATGTGTCTATAACCTCGCCCTTTTACGAGGGTGGAGTTAACCCTTACAATTACAAAAAAACTTATATTTCTATAGGACCCTTATGTAGGTCTTTGATGCGCTCTTCGTGCGCTGAGTAAATATAATCGAGAAAAGAAATTTTTGATATAGGCATCTTATCCTAACGGCTTAGGTGTCTATATATAGAATTCATGATAATGTACAAGTATCGCAATGTAAATGTGTGGAGTGTATAGTCACTGTATCTTAACGACTAGTGGGAGTGCATGTGAGAGGGAGTCGGCGGACCAAGGCTCAGACGCACACTTGGTGGTACTATTAATATAACTTGGTCGAATCGACTCACTCATACCCCCATGCAGACCCCCCTTAAAACTTAAGTGTATACAGACCTAATGGTTAGGTCCTGGCATGCCCTTCACGAGCTCAAAATGACTATTATAGCCCAACTCGGACTTAGCTATTGAACCTTAATTACTTAGGTTTATTCTAAATGACAATTTATAAGTATTTACATGTATGTGCTGGCGCTTGTGAATCTACATCATGTATATGTACTATGAATATTACATTACTAGGTAGAGTGCACGTGCGCGAGTGCCGGCCGGAACCCCGTCACACCTTACACAGGTGGCCTTACTAATTCCCTGGGTTGGTCCGGCCGACCCACTTATACCCACCTGCACCTCCCTAGTAATGTACGAGAGGGTTAATGTGAAATCTGAATGGGTTTTCAACCTTACAGTATTGGTCTTTCTAAATTATAAGAGCCGGTACTTGTCGTGTGTGCCTATGCACAATGAAACCCAACCAATTAATACTTTCTGTCCCCGCCCTGGCCTACAAGACGTCTTGTGTTAGGGGGTGGGAAAAAGGGAGTTTACGTTTACGATCAGTACATGCCCTTATGTACACATTTAAATTACAATTTTATAGACCGCTAATGGTCTTTAATAGAAGTTAGTCACACTATAGTGCGTCACCCAAACCTCGCTACTCTAGCTGGCATACACTACCACCTTTTAAATACACACACCTAGTCGTACATAGGGCACTGAACAAAATTTAATACCCTTCTAAACTTTACATACCCGCCCCCTCTTGTTCGAGTGGGTACACGGGTCTGATATCTAAAATTTACAGTATTAAATACTTACTCACTACACACTACTTTAACTAAGTAACCTGGCCTTTGGTTGGCGTGTCCGATCTTGCTTAGTGTGATGTTGAGGATTTCCTCCTTTGGTGATAATGGTAGTGGCGTTGGATGATTGTCTGGCCCTCCTATCCGTGCACCCGTGGCCGGACTTGCTGGTGGTGGTAGTCGTGGTGTCTAGGTGGTTGTTGTGTCGGGCTGTCGGCGCCACTATGGTAGCGCGTAAATGGTGCTGGTAGACAGATCGCTGGCGGTGGAGTTTAGCAGTGGTCTACGGCCGAACGTGCGGTTGAGGATATTCGCTGCGTGTCACCCGTGGACATGGGTTAGTAGGTGGCGCTAGCCGTTGTTGTTCACTATTAATGGCGGCGGCGTTACGCCTATGACGCAGCCCTATTTTGGCTATGCTTGTGCCCAAAAGACCGTTGTTGATGGTCAAAAATTGTTAACCGGGTGGTGGTATCGCCCCCCCCCCCCCCCCCCCCCCACCTCAAACGGTGATATGGTGCGTATTACGCCGCCGCTAGTGCACCGATGCGGTACCTGTATCTAAACACCAAAAAAAAAAACCTAATTACCTTTTGTTCTATTATCTTTGAGTACTATGAGTACTTAGCAACACCGCTAACCGTTCCACGCCGCTGACGTACCAAAGGTTTACGGGATATATATATATATCCCGGGTATTTCTCCGGATCCACTTGATTATTCTGGATCCACTTGATTTTTCGGATCCACGTCCACTCGCCTCGACTGCTGAAGATAAAAAGGCCGGAAACCGGACATGTTGAAGTTAGCTGCAGTTTTTGACACTCGACATTTGCTGACGTGGCATGACAATTGCTGACGTTTAACGGAAGCGTTCGGAGACTTGGGTTGCCAGATCGCGTACTTTGATTACGTGCCACCGGTGAACGTGACATGACCGTAACAACTAGTTCAGTTGACTGCAGGGACCTTTCGCCGCTAATGCTACTACGGTTGCTAACTCTCCTGCAGTTTCTGTTAAGGCAAACGAATGGCACACTGTGCGTAACAAAAAAAGGGCCAATGCAAGAAATAAAAAAAAAATAAAAATGCAAAAAATGAAACCGAGCCAAATGGTGCAGACGAAAATGGCATTGATAATTCTGCAAAAAATGGTCCTGAAAATAATAATGATGCTCCTGCAAATGATGTCGGGATGAATTGCAGCCCCAAACCAAAACCGTCTAACAAAAGTAACTTACGTAGACTACCTCAGCCCTTAGTAATTGGTTCCGGTGCCGACAGGGAATTGAGCGCGGTATTGAGGAGGAAATGGTTGCATGTTTCGCCCTTCCCTGCTAATGTAACACCTGATAGTGTGAAACAATATATCTCCAAGTACACGGGTATAGATGAGAACTCCATCATTTGTATTAGCCTAATCAAGAAGGAAGTGGATCCAAAATCTTTGAGGCACCTGACTTCAAAATAGGGATAAGTGCCGATTTGTATCCCAAGCTGCTAAGCCCTGAGCTGTGGCCAACAAACATAATTGTGCGTCCTTTTCAGTTTACGGCAAAAAACGATGTGCCCCAACCGTTGCCCGAAGGCGATCGGTTGGGTTAGATGAAGTAAGGAGCAATTTAAAAATCTACTTTCAAAATATGGCTGGGATTAGAACTAAATCTCAGATTTTGATAAATGATAATTTTTATAACGATGAATACTTTGATCCAAACCTATATACAGTCTATCGTAAGGATAGAGATGCTTGCGCAACTGGGTGTGAAAGAGGTGGCGGAGTGCTCATTGCGATACATCGCAATCATCAGGCCTCTCAGATAGTTTTGGAGAATAATAATGCGCTGCTTGACCAGCTTTGTGTTCACATTCGAGGTATCTCAAATTCCGTTTTTGTGTGTGCGTCGTATATCCCACCTAACAGCAAACACGACCTTTACACAGCTCATGTCGACAACATAACCTCACTAGCTTTGAACAAAGTAGGCAGTGATCATATTTGCGTGTTGGGTGATTTCAATCTATGCAACGTTAGATGGTCACAGTCTATCTCCAAATCTGCGCTAATTGCTTGTGAAGTGAACAGCCCTAGTGAAATTTACTTAGTAGATAGCTTTTTAAGTTTAGATATTAAGCAAATCAATTGTTTTCCGAATAGGCTTGGCCGAACTTTAGATTTGATCTTTTTAAGTAATACCTTAAACTTTTCATTAGAAGAATGCATGTCGCCTATTATAAAGTCTGATATGCATCACGTTGCCTTAGTTCTTGACCTTGAATTTTATAAGTATGCCTTAATAAGTAATGTCACATCAAGCTTTTCTTTTAATTTTAAGCACTGCGATTTTTCGAATTTGAACAATCTTCTTCTAAAAATTAATTGGGATAATGAGTTTCGTAATCTTGATACCACGTGCAGTTTTGAGATGTTTAGGTCTATTGTTGTGGATATTTGTAAAAGCTGTATTCCTTTGGTGTCAAAAAAGAAATACAAAGTTCCCTGGCACAATGCAGCCCTGATGAAGCTCCGTAATTTGAAAAATAAATTGTATCGTAAGTACAAAAAGAATCCGAATACGGTTTTCTTCAATTCTTATAAGGAGTGTGAAAGGAAATTCTCATGCCTGGAAAAATTTTTGCATAGCAATTATATCTTACGATTTGAAGAAAACCTATAATGAAACCAAAAGTCCTTTTGGAATTTTATCAACTCGAGGAAATCAGTATCTAATATACCGTCCTCTCTCTTTCTTGGTGACAAAGCTGCTGATTCGCCGGGAGAGGTAGCAAACCTTTTTGCTGAATTCTTCATGGCCAATTTTGCTTCTGATTCGCAAACCATAATAACGCCAGTTTCAATGTACAGTCATCTGTCGATTTTGCCAGTCTTGTTCTGTCATCTGATGATGTTCGCAATGGTATTTCTCGGCTTAAACCTTCTTCTAATACCGATGTTGATGGATTGTCTGCGATTTTATTTAAACAGTGTAATTCCCTAATTTATCCGCTTTTATTAATTTTTAATAATTCTCTGTCAACGGGTGTTTTCATTGACGCGTGGAAATTAGCTTTCATAACTCCTATTTACAAGAGTGGTAATACAAATAATATTAGTAACTATAGGCCTATATCCAAACTTTCCGCTACAGCAAAGCTTTTTGAATGCATAGTTCAAGAAAAACTTCTTTTATTTGTTAAGAGTATTGTATGTGGAGATCAGCATGGATTTTTTGCGGGGCGCTCAACTGTGTCCAACTTGGCTATTTTATCTGATGACTGCATCGCAGCCTTTCAGTCGGGATGTCAAGTTGACACAGTATAAACAGATTTTTCTAAGGCATTTGACCGTGTTTCACACGTCATTCTGGTTAAAAAATTAGCCTGTATTGGTTTCCATTCTGGGTTCTTAGGTTGGATGGAGTCATACCTACACAATCGCCGTTCCATGGTGGTTGTTGACAATGTTAAGTCCCTTCCTTTCGTTGCCACCTCTGGTGTTCCACAAGGCAGCATACTGGGCCCTTTGTTCTTTGTGCTGTTTATCAATGACATTTGCTCCTGTTTCTCTTCGGCAAGGTTTTTGCTCTACGCAGATGACCTTAAAATATATTCGCCGATCTATAGCATTCGTGACTCAGAATTGATGCAATTAGATGTGGATAAACTTAGTAGTTGGTGCAATGAAAATCGGTTAGCACTTAACATAAAAAAATGTTTCCATATAACTTTTTCGAAGCGCGTTAATGTCATTGATACTTCATATCATATATCCAACGCCCCTTTAACGAGGGTCAGTGAAATTAAGGACTTGGGTGTAATCTTTGATACGAAATTTACGTTCGCAAGTCATATTAATTTATGTATTGCGAAATCGTACGCCATGCTTGCTTTTGTGAGACGGCATAGCTTGGAGTTCACTGACCCCTATACGCTAAAGCTTTTATATTCGGCGTTTAGGCGTTCGAAACTTGAATACGCCTTTTTTTTTGGTCGCCGTATTATTACTGCCACATTGCAAGAATAGAGCGGATTCAAAAAGTATTTCTACATTTTGCCTTACGAAACCTACGTTTCTCGGAGCCTATACCAGCTTATGAGGCACGGTGCTTATTAATTAATCTGAAATCACTGCAGAGCAGGAGGTCTATTTTGTCGCTCTCGTTCATTTTTGACGTGTTTCGTGGTGCTGTGGACTGCCCTGTGCTTCTGGAGAGGATACTGATTAACATTCCGGCCAGAGCTCTTCGGAGTTCAGAGTTTTTCCATGTGGGCATTTTCAAGGCTCTTTATGTGCGTAATGCGCCAATTAATAGAGCCCTGATTGAGTTCAATAGAATTTTGAAATCTTTGGATATTGATTTTTCTTATTCGAAAGTTCGCTTTTTAAGTAATTTAAATGATTTTTACATGTAACGTAGTTTGTATATCATTATATTAAGTCCTAGTTTTATTATGTTCAATATAGCCTATAAGAATTTAATCAATTTGGCTAAAATAAAGAAATTAGGACCAGTGACGACCTCCCGGTGTATTCTAAGACCTACCCATACCCCATGGCAGCAACGGAATTCGTGAACAATGAAATTTCAGACATGCTGCGCAATGGTATTATAAGGCCATCCCGTTCTCCCTACAACAACCCAATATGGGTAGTAGATAAAAAGAGGCATGACGAGGAGGGTAAAAGGAAGTCGCCTTCTGTTATTCTATCAAATATGGGAGGCTCGGCATTTTTTTCGACAATCGATCTGAAGTCGGGCTTCCATCAGATTAAATTGGCAGAGAAGGACCGTGAAAAGACAGCTTTCTCCATAAACAGTGGGAAGTATGAGTTTTGCAGACTCCCCTTCGGTTTGAAGAATGCTCCAAGCATTTTTCAGCGGGCCATCGATGACGTCTTAAGAGACGAGATTGGAAAGATATGTCACGTCTATATCGATGATGTAATCATATTCTCCAAAACTGCAAAGGAGCACGGTAGGGACCAGTGGCGTAGATAGCTTTTTGTGATGGGGGGATTCAATTTGACAATTTTTTTTCTCTTTCAAGTTATTTTTATTAGTTCTTTTTATAATCATGAAAATCACTTATTATGTATATTGTGTGAAAACAAACAAAACATAGAGATAATTTTTTTGCTTAGGTTACCTCAGTATGCAAAAAAGTCTTTCAATAGTTAAAGAAGGAAATCAAGTTTTCGGGATTGTTTCGATAACTCATCTATGACTTCATCAGCTGTGATTGTAATGTCATGATGAATAGCCAGAGCAGCCAATCCATTCAAGCGGTTCTACAACAAAAAAATGTGGTAAAATTTATTTTTAATTTTAGAATAAAATTCATAGAGCTTCAAGCACATATAATTACTTACTTTTTTTGTCGTGTTTCTCAGAATCGTCTTTATCCGTTTCAAATTTGAGAAAGTGCGTTCTGCGCTTGATGTCGATACCGGTAAAGTAGCTAATATTCTCAGAAACACGTTGATATTCGGAAAATTTTCTTTTGGACAAAGATCAAGTGCATCCAAAGAGTTTCCAGGTTTGATATCACCTCTACGAATCAAATATCTTTTCCACACTTCTAATTCGGCAAGAACAGCAGGTGGTCCGGCAGTGAGAAATTCCTGATAAAACTCGACTGTCTTGATGAATTTATCAGCTACTTTTTCGCTTTCATTCAAATCATGCTTGCAAAGAGCCGAAAATCCCTCCAAGATCCATGATGTAAGAATCTAGGAAAGAATTGAACACTGTCACACGAAAATAATCTTTTGTAGTTTGAACTTCAGGATTTGCCCGATTTTTTTGTCTACGTGCTATTCTGTTGTGCTTAATCTCAATGTCAAGATTTTCAGCAAGGTTTTTCGAAGCTTCGTAAATTTCAGAAAAGGCGTCTTCTTTTGCACGAATCCTTTTTACTTCTTCGCGCAAGTCTTTGGCGAGATCTATCGCTAGGACCAAATCTAAATTAAACTTTTGCAATTCGCGACTCAAAGGCAACGAAAGTTGAAAAATTACGTTGATGATATGTAAACATATTAAAAATTCAAAATCCATGGCGTTTCTCAAACTTTAGGCGTCTTTTTCCGAGGTTCTCATTTCATTTAGAGTTTCGTGAACGAACGGAAATAATTCATAAAAATCGTTGACGCCCTCATATTTCGAAACCCATCGAGGCAGGTTCAATCTTTTTAAAGACTTCGTTCGTGGAGTTTCGTCAGATTCTTCAATCGTTTTTTCCAAAATGGCTTTTCTTTTAGGTGTATGCAAGAAATTATAAACTTTTTCGATTGTGGCGAGGCAATCTCTGATGGCTGGCACTTTGCTAGTGATGGATATAGCAAGATTCAAAGAATGTGCGGCACAATGAACGTATAAAGCATGAGGCGCATAATTATTACGTATAATTGCCTGGACACCTTTATATTGACCGGACATATTACTTGCCCCATCGTATCCTTGGCCTATCAAGACAGAAATATCCAAGTCAAAATTTCGAAGATTTTCAATCATCAGCTCGGCAAGATCAGCACCTATAAATTTGTACATCATATAATTAATGATATAAATATAGATATAAGCCTCATACTGCAGGTGCTAAGATAATTCAAAGAATTATCTCACTTTTACCTGTAGTGGTACATGTTGGGATAAACCTCAAAAAATCTTCTCGCTCACATATCGAATGCACAGTGTAACCTGTTCTATTGTAGTCAAATCTTGTGTTTCATCCGTCAAAATTGAATAAAATTTTGCAGCTTTGATTTTAGATATGGTCTTTTGGGTTAAAATTTCGTAACAAGCGTCGATAATTTCATTCTGTATAGACGGACTCGTATATTTATCCCGTTTTCCTGGACCTTCTAGGTGGCTACGAAGAATTGGATCTCCCTTAGCTCTATACTTCAATAAAGCTCTGAAATTTCCTTCGTTCGGTCCAGTAAAATTGTCTTGAATAATAATATTTCCACTGTCACGATGTCCACGCAAAGCCAACTCTTGTCGTCCAAGAACTATGATTGCTTCAATGACAGGAATTATATATTGTCTATTTTTCAAAATTTGCTGTTTCCGGGACTTATCAGTTAGATTTTCAATAGACTCTTCTCGATTTTGCATAGTGCACAAAAAATTATCACGGTCAGCAATTGCATGTATATGATACGACTTTTTCTGGTGTTCTTGAAAAGTCTGTAAAAAATGATTAATGATCAAAAAGACATCATATATTGTATAAAAAATGCTCAAAACTTACTTCTTTTGCTTTTTTCCAATTGTCCAATTTCGTTTTTACCAATTTACCCAAAGTTTGTGATCCCTTGCCACCACCTTTAGCGAATGCTACACATGAAATACAAAATGCACCCTGGTACAATTTTGAGTAGCCAAGCCAGGAAAATTCTTCCAGCCATTTATAACAAAACTTTAATCCTCGGTTTCGAACTTTTGGAGCAACGGAAACGCATAATCTTTTGATGGCACCCAAACATTTTTTAATAAATTAAACCTTTGGGATTCACTTAAACGTGTGTCGACAAAATTTCCAATGTCATTTTTATGTACATCTTCTTGAGGGGTGAATTTTTCAACACTCTCACTTTCCTCGACAGAAATTCGGTTGACTGTATTTTCATTGCAGCTTGACTTTTCACAACGAAGTCTCTTCGAACTTGTTTCAGCAGATAATTCTGCATTTTTTTCCTTTTCGCTATTTTTAGCAAAGGGTGTTCTTGGAACTAAAAATCGTTTCATCACCAGATAACAGCGTAAACAACAATGTGGGATTGATCCGCTAAATCCCCCCCCCCCCCCCTATCTATGCTACTCGTAGGGACATCGACCGAGTCCTTGTAAAGCTATACAATGCTAATATTCGAGTTGACCACTGACGCGTCATCTTACGGAATAGGCGCCGTCTTATCTCAGGGCGGGCGACCTATCACAATGATATCAAGAACGCTTTCGCAGACTGAAGAGAACTACGCTACTAATGAGTGGGAGTTGTTGGCTATAGTCTGGGCCCTGTAAAAACTTCGGAACTACTTGTATGGCGTGAACAACCTAAAGATTTTTACCGACCACCAACCTCTGCCCTCGCAATTTTTGATAAAAATCCTAATGCCAAGCTCAAGAGATGGCGAGCCTTTGTGGAGGAGTTTTCTCCACAATTCCATTACAAACCAGGAAAAGAAAACCTGGTTGCTGACGCATTGTCCCGGCAGCATATAAATGCGATGGATTGCGAACGGTCGGGCAGCGTGATAGCGAATAGTGAGGAGTCCCTTACCCAGACTATTTCGACGGTGCCAAATCCCTTGAACTGTTTTCGGAATCAAATCGTTCTTGAGGAGGGTGAATCATTCTCGAAAACCACAAAAATAATTTTTAAGTCAAGGATCATACACCGTATAATTTTCAGTAGCCTGGATGAGCTTATGCGCGCAATGAAGGAATGCGTTAATACAAGAGTTGTGAACGGTGTGTTGTGTGACTTGCCGACTCTTGCTAGAATGCAAGACAAAATACTTCGCAGTCAGGATACGGCAAACAAGAAAACAGGTCATAGACGTTTTCAATAAAGATGACCAGCTGGAGATTTTGCAGACAGAACACAACAGGGCCCATAGATTGCGTGAGAATGTACACGAGGTCCTCGACTGCTACTACTTTCCCGGCATGAGGAAAATGCTGAAGGAAATAATTTCTAATTGTAAGGTATGCCATGAGGCTAAATACCAGCGGCAACCACCAAACCCAGGAGTAGGGGAAACCTATTCCCTCGTGCCCAGGGAGATTATCCATGTGGATATTTATTCCACGGATAAGACTCACTTTCTTACATCCATAGACAAATTTTCAAAATTCGCCGTGGTATTCCCAATAAAGTCTAGAGCTATAGTTGACGTGAAGGAACCCATGTATGAATTGCTTAACTTTTATAAAAATACCAAAACCATAGTCTGCGACAATGAAAGGTCCCTAAATTCGGAAACGATTAAGACAATACTAAGAAATCATTTCGGTGTGGAAATTTGTACCACACCTCCTGCACATAGTACTTCGAACTGTAAAAGTAGGTCGCCTCCCAGTTGGTGCACCCTGGGTAACGCTAAATGACCTACATAGCCTACACGGCTAGTTTCTTGTATTGCCGGTTCTACGAGAACGGTACCAGTACTTGTGCCGAAACGACCCGGGCCGTTTTCTTATATCGACCCGGCCAAGAGCAATACACTCGGGGTGACCCTGTCTGACTTTTAGGCAGGGCTACACCTCGCTACAACAACAACAACGGTCAAGTTGAGCGGTTCCACAGTACAACAACAACAACTAATGGCGGCGATATACCAACAGGTTATCATAACCTCTAACGAGATTTTTAGCCGAGCTTCTCTTTCCAACTTGTGGCGTGTTGCTTTTTAGTTTTCCTACAAGTTGGCGGGTCCTACAGTTTTTTGCCGACTCCGAACGGCACTTGCAAAGCAAATGTATTGTTTGCTAAGAAGCTTTTCATGGCAGAAATACACTCGGAGAGTTTGCCAAACTACGGCCGAGGGGCGACCCCGTTTAGAAAAATTGTTTTTCTAAATAATTTTTGATGTTACTTTTGCCGGCCATCGAACCGCCACGACTAGGTGGGCGAACACTTAACCGCTACACCACGGCGGTCGGTTCCACAGTACACTGTCTGAAATTGCTCGTTGCCTGAAGCTAGAGGGTAAGGTATCCGACACAATTGAATTGATTCTTATCGTAATATCAAAATACAATCGCACAGTCCATTCCGTGACGCAAAAAAGGCCTATAGATATAATTCATTCTATTCCTGAAGAACTTAGGGAACAAATCCGACTCAGGCTGTTGGGAACTCAACAGGCAGACTTGGCAAGACACAATGTGGGAAGCAAATTGCGACTCTATAGCCCGGGGGAAAGGGTCTTCGTAAAGACGAACAAAAGAATAGGTAACAAGTTCACAAAACTCTATGTCGAAAAAACGGTGCAGAGGGATCTTGGGTCAACTGTTCTAATAGACAACAGGAAAGTTCACAAAAGTAACTTAAAGTACTAAGAAACGCCTTTCGTATCATTACAGATATATAATTTTCCTCGGCCTTTCGGTCGAAACAAATGTACTTAATTACACCAGTTCTTACTACATCCCTCTCACAACCGGTAAGGTGGCCATTCACGAACAACACGGATTTTTACTGCACAAAACAAACGACACGACCAGGCTATCAGAGCAGTTTCCACAGTCACATGTACGGCGACTACTGGGAAATGACGCGGAACAGATGACACTGCTACTGGATGCAGTTAAGGTACATCACCGCCATGCTCGTAGCATCAACGTGTTGGGGACTGCCCTAAAATATATCGCCGTAACGCCTGAATGGAAAACAGAAAACCTAATAGAATCGCAAGAACAGCAAATTTTGATCAACTCAAAAACACAGGAAAAAATAAATGAATTGACTAATGTCGTTAATGAACTGCTTAAAAACGTCAAGCGAACCCAGATAGACACTGGCAACCTTTTTTCTTTGGCAACCGCTAGGAACAGGGCGATGATGATGGAATTAGAGACCGTCATAACGTCGGTCACCCTGGGTAAGGTAGGTATGTATAATCAACCCTATTTTGTTGAACGGTATTGAAGTAAAGAACCTGCTGGATGCTGAACGTGATTTACTACAAGTTTCTAAGATCAAAATATTTCAAAGTAATGAGTGTATTTATTTCCTTATAAAATATCCAAAGATAGCTAGTGTTTGTAATTTTTTAAAGATGTAAAGGTACTATCATTGGAAACAGAAGATATAGCGGAATGCAAGGGAAATTATGTGCCTCTGCACAATTGCAAGGAAACCCTAATGGCGAGCTTTTGCCAACGTTTGGGGAATAGCCCGTGCGCAATGCAGCTTCTGAACGTTTACTCAGCAACCTGCGGAACGATATCGGCTGACCACGTAGCTGCCATAAGGGAAATTGATAATGGCATCGTACTAATAAACAACCAACCAGCAACGTTGTACGATGGAAACCTAACAAAGCTGACAAAGGGAACCTTTATAGTGGCCTTTGACGGGGACATTACCATTAACGGAACCACCTACTATAATTGGAATAAAATAGCTCACTCTCGCCCAGAAGCTGCTCCTGCACAAATGATACATTTTACCGACCACATGACTCTATTGTCACTCCCATACTTGGAGAAAATCAACAAAAAAAATCTCAGGCACATATCGCACCTAGAGAGTCTTGTTCATATCCGCTCAATACAGACAATAGGCGTTTTGTCACTTGTCACAGTAGCAGCTATCATAATTTTTGCGGTTGGTCGGATACGAGAACGAAGAACACGAACGAATCTAAACATTGCCATAATAGAAGCCGCGGACGGCTTCACTTCGAGCGGGGGGGCAGTTAGCACCCAACAGTAGTTCCTACAAGGGCAGCAATAATTCCAATAACAACAAACACAACCAAAGCTTACGATATCAACAGCACTGGGTAAGCCAGACGCTGAATCAGCAAGTGAACACCCAGCTGAAGTCGTTCCCACAGCAATATGAAAGGCGAGCATGGCAGTAAACGGAAAATGCCAAGTCAACATTTTCACGGGCAGCAGTGCTGGCGAAGCTAGGGAAGTAGTGTAGGCATTTAGGCGAAGCCGCCGACAATTTGTGTTTAGTCGTAGTAACTCAATAAACCTGTTTGGTCGCCTTGACTTGCGTCAAGGAAAAAAGTAAAAGCGAGCTTGCTTTATTTATATATACATGCAGTCTAAATATAAAAAAATTCTATGTTTTTCGCTTTTTTTTTAATTATTAACAAAAAAAAAAAGAAATGCGGTCATCCTGCCATGTTTTTCGTCGGAGAAAGCGATGAAAATATAAACCTTTCTATCGTCGCTCAAATGTCGTCTGGCGTATTTTTGCTTGGCGTTTGAATGTGTTCAAATAAATAAAATTACATGGTTCTATTTTGACACAGCGTATATTCGTTGCGTTTTTACGTGACGATTTTCATTGTGGGCCGGCATTATCAATTGTAATTTTCTAAATGTCAATTGAATTTTTCTGAATATCGAATGGAAGTTCTGAATATGAATAGTAATTTTATGAAGATAAATTGTAACTTTCTGAATATAAACTGAAAAAGGTGTAGTCAGAAAAACTAATTAGAAAAATTCCATTTCATACTACATCATTATTATAAGGCCTATTACACCGCGACCATTAGTACGATCTATTGTACTACATAGTAATATCGTCGTTCGCATGCCAGAGGCATGAATGTGCCAATTTTCCAAACTTGAGTTAATAGGTTCACGTGATTAACCTCTCATTTCTTTACAATTCACGAAAATCCTGGGTTTCCAAAGTACAAGGAACCCTCGGAAATTTGCAATGCCATTTCCATGAATGTGTAGTTCAATCTCTCAAAATTGTGCCAGAAAAACGAATGTGCTACACATTCATGTTTTTGGGGCAACAAAAATGTCTAAAAAATTGAATTTCCAATTTTTTTTTAATTAAAATTTTGCCAGAAGCATAAATGTTATTCCCTCAACAAGAGATGCCACGGCGTATACGTAAAAATTTTGATTCACATTCGTTCATATGGCACAAAGAAAATTTAAAAAAATTTAGAAATCCCATTTTTAGACCTTTTTTTGCGCCAAAAACACGAATGTGCTTCACATTCATGCTTCTGGCGCAAAGAAATATTTAAAAAATTTAGATTTGAAATTTTTAAAAGATGAATGTGCATTATCTGGACGAATTGAAGTAATATTAAAGTAAAAACTATAATAAGAGTACAACGCGAATATAACTTGCAAAACCATATTTATGTCAAAAATTTTACTTTGGCACATTCGTGCTTCTGGCAAGAGAGCGACGATATGCAAACATTATTTGAAATTTTTGGTTTGCTTCTTTTTTTCTCTTGTAATTCATAGATGCTTGTTCGTGTTTGGGTAAATTCAAATATGATTCTGATGTATATATGGTATAGTATGTCAACTGCTATATTTCTGGTGTGTATACACAGAAAAAAATGCAATGGTGAAATCAACAATCTCATAATGTTATCCTGAAGTTGACCTAATGCTGTTGATTTGACCAAATTTTGGTTGGTTGAATGGTAATATGAAGTAACTGCATTCAACTGTTGATTGAACAGTCATAGATTTGTCAATTTTTAATTCATTTAAGGAGAGTCCTTAGAAAAGAGTGAATTTTGAAATTCCAGTGGGACTCTGCAACTTTTTTTGGCGAGGCGCCTTAATGTACATGCGAAACTTGGTTGTGACGCGACAATAAAGGACAAGTTCCATCGTCAGGCTGTTGCTGCCGACTGGTAAGCTGACAGCTGTAGCGTCACCATTTGTATAGTTAGGTAGGAGGAAGGTGTTCAACTCAGACTTAACCAGAATACAGGTTCTCTTGCCCTCCTCGTTGGTTAGAATTAGCTTGAAACCCTTAGTCCCAGATCCGCAAATTCTCGAGCTGTTGATCCAGGGATCCTGGATGAGAACCATGTTGACGTCGCCTTTAGAAAGACAACTGTTTAAAGCAGCCTAGGCTGCTTCAGATTTGTGCAGGTTTATCTGAAGCACCACCAACATGAGAGCGCATGGCTTCTCTAGTTAGCGTATGAAGTCACGGCCGCGCTGCTAAGTCGGCCATTTTGAATTCGTCCATGTTTGCCCCCACAACACAGTTTTTTTTTTAAATCACCTCAGCGTTAAAGAGTATGACGAGCACCTGCACGATTGTAGGTGGCGCTCAGGAAGCTAACACCACCGTGACGTCGAGGCCTTCCCCCAGAAGGCTGTCCTCTACCGCCGAGTTGCTCAGCACCTTCGTAATTTGACGTGGCGGATAACATACTTCCGCTTCATCTTCCGATACCTCGATTTCCGCGTCATCCGAAATAGCCTGAATAGTACCCGCTGTGCATCGCCACGGTATACGTGGATCACGATCTGACCCATACCGTGATGCACTCGTCCATGGCACCGTTTAAGGGGCTCCAGTGCCACCTTGTTCAAAGTGAAAACCGCCGGTCTATTAGGCCCCACCACATCCTGGACCAGACTCCAGTCCTGCGTCTGAAGAGACGGATTTATGATCCGCAGCATCTTGAAAATCCTCGGCAGGGATGGCAGGACGTCTTCGGCTTAACTGCGTTTGCAGCCGCACTGGTTCGAGCACCCACCAAGTCACTCTTGCTTGGTAGAAGTGTGGGGGTTGTCCCCTTAATGTCCAGAGTTGACGTAGTTGTCATCGCTGCCTGTCCCTCGGTTGACTTTGAAAAGGACAGTAAGCGAGGTTCCTGTTTGTTATATTTTAGTATTTTAATTCATGTTGTTCCCGCGGGACGAGGCCAGCTTAGGGTGAAGGGTAGAGTAAGGGGAAAGTGTGTCGTATTGAAATTCGCATGTAATTAAAACTAAATTTCTAAGTTGTCAAGTATTTTATGTGTGCTAAATTTGTTTAAGGTATCACGACTCATTGGTTGTTGACTTCGATTCCCAACGTGGAGGCATCAGTTTAGAGACAGAGAAGACAGACATTGGTACCACTAGTCGTTTAATGATGACGCGAGCTTCATTTCGGGACTCCGGGAATTATACTTGTGTGCCATCTGGAGCAATGCCAGCATCTGTAAGCGTGCATGTACTCACTGGTAAGGTGCTAGTTAAGCAAATTGTTACTTGAGGAGTGACCAAACAAAAGGTTGTATTTCATTTTTCACCATAGAAACATATAGATGACGCTTTAGTAGTTTCTATTGAACACATCACGTGTACTTTTGTGTTAACAGCCATATTTCATCAATATATTTTACAACAAAATTAAAAATGGAAATACGGCCTTTTCAGTGTTGCCGTTAAAAATTTCAAAAAGTGTCCCAGCAAAAAAGTGTCTTTTTTTTAGATAGGAACATATTTACATAAGCCCTTTCCAATTTTTTTTGATGTTGAATGACTAAGTTTTGAACTATTGCAAGTAACTCATACAAAATATAGACATTTATAAATAACTGTAATTATTTTAATAGTAGAGACGTTCCATATGAAAACGTCTAATTCAATAAGCTGACACTTCTTTAGGGTCCTAAAGTATCAAATTTACACATATTTAACTTTTATAACGACTTGTTTTGGACTGGTTGAATTTCAAAGTTTGAAAAGAGTAATTTTTAGGCTTACCCTATTAGAGCTGTAAAAATATTTCTATTAGATATATCTTTACATTCAATATGGCGTTTTAAAGGTAAAAGAGAGTAGTTTGTTGATAAGTAAATAATAAATCATATAGCGAGTACCTGGTATTAAAAACCTGGTACTGAAAATACGCAATTTCGCAAATTCAAAATCCGGATTTTATCAAACCAGCACCTAATCGGAAATTTTCTAATACAATAGACTTTTAAACACCAGCGCAAATCAATTTTGGAATCACCAAACAATTATAATAAATTCAACCACAAAGGCGCAAAATTTCGAAGGCAACTAATTACAAATTCATCCAGCGAGTTCACCAACACACATATACAGTCCGCTAATAACATATCAACTAATTACAAATTCATCCAGCGAGTTCATCAACACACATATACAGCCGGCTATTAACATATCACTTTTTTCATATTTTCAAATCGCTTTACACAATTTATTAAGGTAAGTGGTTGATTTTGGTGCACACATTTTTTTTAATACGTCGTAACGTATCGCGAGTGAATTTGTGATATCCATTTGCAGGTCAAAGTAAGTGGAAGTTTTCGTGTTTAATACACACTTAGCGCCTTTTGACTATCGGTTGAGTCCCCCACCAGTGGTAAGACTTCTCCGACACAGCTCAAGGCAGACAGGCAGATTGAATATTTCTGAACAAGGAATCACTGCACTGTGCAACCTCAATAGGTTTCATATCTACTTGTCCATTTTATATACACTTCCACTTGGTTGATGCATTTGCAAATAAATAGCACAATATTCACTCATCCTTAAAATATTCACTTCAACCACAAGAATACACCTTTCTTCAAAATTAGCACTTGCGTTGGGTGGCTCGTGGTCATTATTTATAGCGACAACAGTCCATTAATTTGTTGCAAAATCTCCGAGTATATACACATACTGTATTTATTTACAAGTTTTAATAAATATTATTTACACTTTATCGCAAAATCAATTGCTTTAATTTTTCACTTTGGTTGGCTATTCGGCAGTTTTCACACATACGTTCAAATTGGCGTTAAGGATACATTAAATCTGTTGCCAGATTTTTTATCTATTTTCGACTTTCAACCATTCACTAGATCTGTATTCCGATCATATCTTGTAACCTTTAACTTTGATACACTAAATCTGCGTCCAGATTTCTAGCGGCTTAAAATTCACATTAATACACTAAATCTGCGTCCAGATTTCTAGTGGCTTAAAATTCACATTGATACATTAAACCTGCATCCAATTTTTTATCTGTTTTCACATTCACTTTCGTACATTAAATCTCCAGAGAGATTACTGTGTCACTTTATTTAACTTCGCTTATCTTCAAAGCACGATACACTCCTGAGTCATTACTTCTCTGTCCATTCCTTTAACGATACAAAATATTTAAATTAATTAAGAAAATGGAGACTTACATACGTCAATCCGACTGCATAGTGGAGTTCGAACAAGAATTCAGCTCACAAGCCATAGAGGATATGGATAAGCACACCATAGCATTACAGCAAGAGGAGCTGAAGTCAATGTGGAAGAAGACAAAATCGACTTATGACAGTCTTCTGGCGTCAAACGAAACCTCAAAGGAAAATTTGCAATCCATAAAGCAAAAAAATAAGACTTGTTTTGCATGCTACGCGAAATGCATGGCTGCAATGAATGCTCAAGTCGAAAAAATGGAAAAGGCGTAAATACCACAGCAGCAAACTACCCAAGTATCTGAATCGACCGGCCGTGAACATAATATTCGTCTCCCACCTTGTGACACTGATGTGTTGAAAGGTGATTATATGTCTTGGCCTACTTTTAGGGACATGTTCACGGCTATATATATACTAAATACACGCCTTACCCCGGTTGAGAAGCTGTATCATCTCAACCAGAAAACGCAAGGGGAGGCGAAGGAAATTGTACGTCGGTGCCCTTTGACAAACGAGGGCTTTACTACGGCGTGGAAAAATCTAAGTGATAGGTATGAAAACAAACGTATTCTGGTCAACACGCAGCTAAAATCCCTTTTTAATTTAAAAGCTGTTGAAACCGAATGCGGGACAGCAATCAAACAACTCCAGAGAGACATAAATAATTGCATCTCAGCCCTCCAATGTCATCAAACTGACATATCCAATTGGGATGCAATTATTACATATCTCTGCTCCACCAAATTACCAGAATGCACTCTGGCTCTGTGGGAACAAACCATAGAGGATAAAACATCGATTCCAAAGAGGGCAGATATGGATAAATTCTTGTCCAACCGTTTTCAAACCCTAGAAACCGTATCTGATAAAAAGGTAGCAAAACTACAAAAGCATCCAAGAACCAACCGAACACGTCTACCAAACTTGGTGTTTACCAAGTGAGTGTTCCAAAACCCATGTGTAAAATGTGCAATAGTGCAGATCACAGATTACGAGAATGCTCGAAATTCAGGGATATGACTCCCGCGAACAGAGTATCGTATATCAAGAGCAATGGTTGGTGTCTGAACTGCCTGTCAGCTGGACATACCGTAACACGCTGCACTAGCCGATACAGATGCACCATATGTCGCACAAAGCACCACACCCTACTCCACCTGGCAGAAGCTCAGCCAACACCAACAAACCAAACGTGGCGTCAAAACGCCCCAAATGATGGTCCCTCAACTTCCCAGCAAGCACGAGCACATCCGCAGTCTGGAAATACAAATGACAGAACGAATAACGTTTCGTCACATCACGCTAATACCACTAAAGGCATATTGTTAGGGACCGCACTTGTCAATCTTCACTTTAATGGAGTAAAGTTCTCGGCCAGAGCACTAATTGATTCTGGGTCTGAATGTTCCTTTATCACTGAAAGACTGAGGAGAAGACTAAACCTACCCTCTAAGCGTCTGCATGTCCAAGTTTCCGGGATCAGCAATACCCTGTCGGCCCAGGTAAAAGAATCGTGTCTCATTCAATTAGGGTCCCTTATCGATCCTTTAGTCAGCATTGACACAGTAGCCCTAGTCTTGCCTCAATTAACAGGGGATCTTCCAACTTGTCAAGTCAACGCAATGACTCGACAAGAGTTTCCGGATCTGATCTTAGCGAACAAAAGGTTTTTCATAAATGAACCAGTCGACCTCATCCTCGGAGGCGACATTTATCCCCAGATCATACTAGGTGGTATCCGGAAGAACGTCCTTAACACGCTTCTCGCCCAAGAAACTGTCTTTGGTTGGATTTTAACCGGCCGAACCGAAACATCAGAGCCAACCAATACTCGGGTATCATTTTACAGCGAAATAAGTCTCGATAAGCAATTAACTGCGTTCTGGGAGTTAGAAGATGTACCGAAGAAAAGGGCACTTAACGAAGACAATGCTTACTGCGAGGCACTGTACAAAACAACCACAGAAAAGAACTCTGATGGAAAATATACCGTCGCTCTACCCTTTAAACAAGATTTCCCCGATAATATCTACTTAGGGCCTTCCCTGAAAAACGTTTGTTCTCAATTTTATCGGAATGAGACGCGCTTATCCAAAACACCAATCCTACAGACAGAATACAATAGGGTATTGGAGGAGTATGAGACACTTGGACATATGAAAAGGACACCTACAATCATATCGCCCAACTCCTCCGACTGCTATTTCCTACCACATCACGCGGTGATTAAAGAGGAAAGCACAACCACCAAAGTTCGCGTGGTATTCAACGCGTCATGTCCCACCACCAATGGCATAAGCCTAAATGACGTACTACATACAGGCCCAGTGCTTCAGGCCGATTTAACCATCCTACTACTTCGCTGGCGATTCTTTAGGTATGTCTTTAACAGCGACATCGAAAAAATGTATCGCCAAATATGGGTAAAACCCAATCAAACCCAATACCAGAGAATAGTTTATCGTGCCAACCCCAGCGATCCTATCAAAGTCTATGAACTAAAGACTGTCACCTTTGGAGTTAACTGTGCCCCTTATCTGGCAATAAGGACCCTGTACCAACTAGCCGACGACGTGGAGTCATCACTTCCAATAGCCGCAAATATCCTGCGGACAAGTATGTACGTAGATGACGTGCTGGCAGGGGGTCATAGCATCGAATCAGCGATCAAAGCACGGGACGAAATCACACAAGCATTACAGTCAGCAGGTTTTTCCCTACGAAAATGGACATCCAACAACCAGAAAATACTGGAAGGAATCCCAAAACCTCATCTGCTCAACGCAGACTTCTTGGAATTCGAAGACGCGAGTACAGTCAAGACCCTAGGCATCCGATGGAAAGCGCATGCGGATTATTTCTACTTCATCGCAAAACCAATTGAAAACCACGATAAAATTACAAAAAGGGCAATACTCTCCGCAATCGCCAAACTCTTTGATCCATTAGGATGGCTCGCTCCGGTCATCATAGTAGCCAAAATCCTTATGCAAGGCATTTGGCTGGAAGGGACGGAGTGGGATGAGCCGGTATCTACAGGGATCCTTGAAAAATGGCACAAATTCATGCACGACTACCCCGCAATTAATGATATCCGGATCCCCAGGTGGATATATTTTACACCAACCAACGACGTCGAAATACACGGTTTCTGCGACGCTTCAGAAAAGCGTACGCAGCAACAGTCTTTCTAAGAGCAAAGATTAAAGATGAAGTCTACACAAACCTATTAGTGGCGAAAACAAGGGTTGCCCCGGTGAAAACCATCTCTTTACCCCGATTAGAGTTATGTGGAGCGGTCTTATTGGCCGAAACCTTGGAATCGGTCCGCGAGAGTCTGAAATTAGGTAATGTTAACACACACCTATGGACGGACTCCACTATCGTTTTAGCATGGATTAGGAAGCCTCCGTGCTCATGGTCAACCTTTGTCGCTCATCGAGTGACGAAAATAGTCGAAAAAGTGGGAAACCAATCGTGGCACCATGTGGAGTCTGCATCCAATCCCGCAGACTTGGCAAGCAGAGGACTACCAGCGAAGGAATTAGTCAACAATTCTTTGTGGTGGCAGGGCCCTTCTTGGCTGCAAGAAGACAAGACAGAATGGCCTATTCAAGAAGAGGAGTACCACACAAACATCGAAGAAAAAAGGGTCCATGTTCACGAAACTACGCAGATAAAATTACAAGATAGTGTCCTCGACCGGTTTTCCGATTGGTCGAGAGCTGTGAGGGTCCTGTCCTAAATAGTGCGTTTTTACCAACGAACCCACCCAAAAACGAAGGTATCCTTCAAAGTCGGGTCCGACCGCATCTCGCCAGCCGAAATTAAGTCTACGACTCAACGTCTAATCCACATTTTTCAAAACAAACATTATCCCAAAGAGATAGCCAATATCAAGTCAGGGAAACCCATCGGTGCAAAAAGCGAAATTCTTCCCCTGAACCCATTCATCGATAAAGATGGCCTCTTGAGAACGGGTGGTCACCTGGCAGCATCGCCAGATTTATCCTACTCCGAGCGCCACCCTATTATCCTACCTTATAACTGTCGGCTTACCCGCCTTCTAGTCCAGTTCGTCCATACAATATCCTTGCATGGAGAGAACCAACTTATGTTGCGTCTCCTCCGTACGCAGTACTGGATCCCGAGGGTTAAAAATATGATCAGGTGCGTTATATATAATTGCAAAATCTGCACTATGTACAGAAAGCGATCCCACAGTCAACTTATGGGGGACCTTCCCTCAGAACGGACTACTTTTTCCAGAGCCTTCACCAACGCCGGAGTGGATTTCGCAGGCCCTTTTGACATCAAATCCTATAGCGGAAGAGGTTGTCGTATGTCAAAAGGCTATGTCTGCCTATTTGTGTGCTTTTCCACAAAGGCCATTCACTTGGAAGCGACTAGTGACCTCAGCACTGCCTCGTTCCTGGCTGCCTTCGATAGGTTTATTGCCCGAAGGGGATGTCCAATGAATTCAAAGCTTTTCTAGCTGAAGCTCGCAACCAAACCTTATCTAAACACAGCCATCAAAACCTTTCATGGCATTTAATACCGGCAGGCGCCCCTCATATGGGCGGACTCTGGGAGGCAGGAGTTAAAAGCTTCAAAAACCACTTCAAGAAGATCGCATCGGATCACAAGTTCTCTCTTGAAGAGTTTAGCACCCTACTCTGTCGAATAGAAGCCTGCCTCAATTCACGACCGTTAAGTCCCTCGTCCAACGAGCCGTCCAACCTGGAGCCTCTTACGCCCGGACATTTTCTCGTTGGAGGGCACTTACTCGCGCCACCAGAGATTGACGTCAGCGAGAATCGTGCATCGCTGGTCAACCGCTGGGAAAAACTAAAAGCCCTACATCAAACATTCTGCAAACGATGGAAAACCGAGTATCTTAGCGAATTGCAGAAACGCGTTAAATGGAAACATCCACAACCCAATCTAAAACAAGGAGATCTCGTTGTCATAAAAGAGGACAACTTACCGCCTAACGAGTGGCGATTAGGAAGAGTAGCCAAGCTAAATTTCGGTCCTGACAATCGAGTGAGAGTCGTCGAACTCGACACAGCCAAAGGGGAAACCACCAGACCAATTACGAAATTGGTATTGCTTCCGTCCAACACGGCGGAAAGCGAAGCGCAATAAGCCCTAAGACTCCCACCTTATTCTACTCGGGTCCCCGATGCCCCTATATGCAGCGGGGCCTAACTAAACCTATTGTTATGGGTTCGAGCTGTATCGACATCCCATAACCCCTTTCAAAAAAAAGTTAACTCCTTCACATTCGTTGATGCCCCTACATGCAGCGGGGCCTAACTAAACCTATTGTTATGGGTTCGAGCTGTATCGACATCCCATAACCCCGTTCAAAAAAAAGTTAACTCCTGCACATTCGTTGATGCCCCTATATGCAGCGGGGCCTAACTAAACCTATTGTTATGGGTTCGAGCTGTATCGACATCCCATAACCCCTTTCAAAAAAAGTTAACTCCTTCACATTCGTTGATGCCCCTATATGCAGCGGGGCCTAACTAAACCTATTGTTATGGGTTCGAGCTGTATCGATATCCCATAACCCCTTTCAAAAAAAGTTAACTCCTTCACATTCGTTGATGCCCCTACATGCAGCGGGGCCTAACTAAACCTATTGTTTTGGGTTCGAGCTGTATCGACATCCCACAACCCCTGTCAAAAAAAAAAGTCCAAAAAAATGATTACAATTGGTATGACAAAATTAGCTTGCAAGAAAATCAATATTTTTTTAAACGTGAATTTGAACTAATTTTGAAGATTAAAACAAAAAAAAAACCAATTAAAAAGGAACTATCGAGATTCTAGTGGTTCATGGCATTTCTGCTCTGAGTTGCTCTATTTCTATTTTGTCAGCTGCCCTGCTCTGCTCTGCTCTAACCTGCTCGGAACTTTATTTTGGTCAGTAAACAAACGCAAATGTACTCGTTAAACTAGTTAACAAGGCAACAGAAACCCTACTGCAGACGGACGAACCGATCTGCCACAGAAAATTACAATGTGCTACAACAAATTAGCACCACACTGTCCAACATCGCATCCCCAAACACAAAAACCCACCACATAATGAAAAAGTGTACAGAGCTTTCATGAACCAACTACTACAGATCACGCATTCCGACAACCGTGTATCTGTAATGGAATCTGAGAAGAGTTTTTGTTGTCAAATGACGTCAAAGTTTGTGAACAATCACAGCTAAGCAAAATAATAAACGAACATTGCTAGCCTTTTGCTTTACTGTTCGCTGGGATTTTGCTTTTATCGAATATCGAGTTGTAAACAAACATTTTCTGGGTGAATATTTACCCAACCATCAAAAAAACGGTATTTGTTTCCTTTAGGGGTCAACTGCTAATAAATTAGCTAAAATTATGTGATATAGCTCAAAAGACGGGGTTCGGCCTCAGGATCACGAATCCGGAAGCACCCTTTTAATATTTCGCTTCTCTGAAGAGATATTTACAATAAAAGTTTCAAGTTTCATGTGGTTGTTGTAATTGTATTGGGCTGTCCCTAAAAACGTGTTGGTAGCCACGGTTATATCACACGTCCGGACTTGGGATAATTAATTAAAGAACCACTCACCCGATTCGATTGAATTCATTTCATATCCACTCTCTGCAATACGTTTAACCCTTACGCCTCCATGTTGTGAGCCGGTGAGAGCAATATAAACGTAATGTATCCAGTGATTCATTTAGCGTATAAAGTTGTGCCGCATCGCGAAACAGAATATCGGTTTCCTGGCCCGATCACAAAGATTTAGGGTCAATAACATCATACTTTTGCTGGCAATTTTAAACAATTGCGTGATGGTGAAATACTATGAAGTAAAGGGATTATTTATTAGTAAATTTTTTAAGCTACAAAGGAGTATAGTTTTCTAGACCACTTTGGCAAACTCACCTCAGTTATTGCGGCTTCCAATACCACATCGGGCGTTTTGCCTTCGCCCAAATCTTAACGACGCGTTCAAAATGCAAGCGTAAAAAGCAAGCAATAACACGAAGCGGACCCAATAATAAGGCATGTAAAATATTTTGAAAGAAACCACCCCAACGGAAAAGACCACCGCCGAGTAGCGTAAGAGCCCAGCTTTCCGCGCCTGATATCGAGATAAAATTGCCACACAAAGCATCATTGTATGGATTTTGCACCAAAGATCTCTTCTATTTCGTTGAAGGCATTGGCAACCACATCATAATCAGTAGCAAGATCAAGACAGCGATATTGGAATTTTTGTTCAGGTGATTGTCGTATGACTTCCATTAGTGCTACGGCACCACGCAGTAACCTTTCATCGCGTGCAATCACAGTTACGGTGGCTCCCTTCATTGCACATTCCACAGCCAAACAGAGTCCAATACCACGCGATACTCCTGTTATTACCACATGACGTCCGACCAACATTTTTGGCCGCTTACGCATCACAAACACATAAACGGCTATATGCGCCAAAACAGCAATTAATACCCAAATAAATATTTCCAATGTAAATTCCAGGTTTAGTATCTGCAAGTACTCGTTAAAAGAAAGTGAAATTGCAGTGAAATCAGTCTCATTTAAACGTAGGAAGTCTTGGTTGTTTGTTCTTCGATGGCTTATCACAAGTATTTTAAAAGTGTTGATTTTGCGTACCTTCTTTATTAGCACCGGCGTTAACGTTATGCACCAAATGAAATGCTTACACAACCGCAACCGCTTTGCCTTCGCCATGATCCACATATGTGGTGACAACCCATCTGTCTAGCGCGTTTTCAGGTAATACGTAGGTGTAGCAGTTGTGTGTTGGCACGGCAACCGGCACGCAAGCAGAAGCAAGTTTTTGGTCTTGCTTCAGGGCATATAGAAAGCTGCCCATCCGATAAAACCCCCGGCGCATTCCCCCCCTGCGCCATGCCTCTGTGTGGCATAAATTTTAGTGCCGCAACGCATTTTTCGATGGGGCATATGTTCGGCTGCCCATGAAACCTGAAAAGAAAAAAGGAAAAAAAAATCATTAAAATATGTATGCCAAATTAGTTCATTCAGGTATGTATCCATCGCTGGGTGCCGGCTACCACAGAAAGTGATACATACCCGTACAAACATACATATTTTACGATACACTTACCTTGTTCCATGTATACTTACCTGCACCCCTTTTTGGCCACGTCCAGACTCCTCTGACTTCCAGTCATCTTCCACCGATCATCTGCAACCTGAAAATAAAAGAAAAGGAAAATTTAATTAAATTAAAAGAATACAAATGCAATTCACAACTTACCTCGTGTAAAATTTTTCCTGAATGACAGTCCATGCATGAGAGTTGCCACACGAAAATTTTTTTTTGTACCAAATCGAGGTATCGGTTATCGTATGAAGCAATAATACATTTACACCGTACCAAATTTGGTAACTGAAGTGTAATCGTACATTTACACCGTACCAAAGTAGGTAACTGAAATGTGATCGTACATTTACACCTCACCAAAGTTGCTAACTGAAGTGTGATAGTACATGTACACCGCACCGGTAAATTTGAAAAAAAAAAGTGCAAATTTGGCGTTTGTCTTCCATACAAATCTAAGTTCCCACTGAACTAAAAATCCAATAATATTTGACCAATTTAGACACAAAATTATGAATTTAGTATCATGCATGGCCAAAATAAACATTAAATTCTACCTCAAGGGGCGCTTGTTTTACGAAGTTTTTGGCACGTAGTTAAGTGTCAACCCAGCTACCTCCTGTTCCCTTGGGTGGCAGGAAATGGACAAAGACAAATGCCAAATTAAGCGGAAAAAAGGCTCAAATACACAAAATCACGGGCGACAGCACTTAGCATTTCCGAAAATTAACTTGCAGCTTTTATCCGTTGTTCTGGGAAGCGCTACCCAGTAATTCCCAATTATCCGATATTCTACCCACTTTATTGGAGAGCGCTACCCACCAAGTCCCCAAAAAACTATCCGAAGGTTGAAAAAAGCGAGCAATCTTACAGTCCAAATTACGTGAAATTTACGCACACGTCAGAAAAGTCAAAGGTTAGATACCGATCTACCACTCCGAATAGCCAAACCACGTCGATAAGCCACCCAACATACCAAAACACAAAACAATAAAATTTAAATTCAAATTCCAGGATGACTGGGGTTGCCAACAAAAGAAGCAAGACAGAGTCGCGCTCCAACGGTTTCTCGATTTTGTGCCGGCTGTATCAAAAGGCACACAGCATCCGGCTCTGCCCGATTTATCGGGGCATGTCAAACGTTGAGCAACTAAGGGTGATCATCGACGCACGCTACTGCACCAACTGTCTGTCGCCCTTCCACCAACGACAGACATGCCCCAGCGAAGCCCGATGCCACCGATGCAATGAGCCACACCACACTTCGACGCACACCGACGACGCACCTCGACAACACGACGACTACGACAATGAAACTAGCTCCGACGGAGCTTTATCAATACACATGACGCCGCACACAATGTCCTGGGCGGAGGAGGTCGCCGAAGAGGAAATAGAGAGGAGGGAGGATCCTGACACACTCACTACGACCAGTCAACATGTTGTTTCGGTATCACGCCGTTTTCGACCACTCCTACAACACGAAAGGTGCGCAAATATGCAACTCGGGGATGGCGCGGAGACCCGTCCTTTCCGCCCATCGCACCGTCCTATCAGGGGGCGCCGTGATGACGCGGAACCGCGTCCGTCCCGCTCGTCACGACGCTCATCGGGTAGGGCGGCCCCATATAAAGCACGCGCCCCAGTCACCGCCCTCGCAAAGGTTACGACCCTCGCTCGCCACCAGTCCACACCGCCTGGTTTCAGAACCGGGCGTCTCCTAGCAGCCCCATCCGCGACCACTATAACACGAGCCTTTGTAGCGCTCTTCCCAACGGCGATAGTTCAAATAGTAGCAGGAGGGAGGCTACACACCGTTCGAGCCCTAATTGATCCATGCGCGCCGAACTCTATTATCGACGCCAACCTCGCACGGGACCAAGGTTTGGAGCGCCTAAGCACGTCGTACCACACAAAATGCACTCTGGTTCTACGGGGGAAGTACGGCGTTAACCGAGAAGTGACCACCCAGGCCACCGTAGTGGCACAATATTCACGGCTGAGTCCGACAAAAACACTGGATCCGTCAGTCGCCGCACCATTTCAATTCATGAAACTGGCGGATCCAGACTTTCACCGGTCCTCACCAGTCCGGCTAACGTTGGGCGCTGATGTATACGCCAGCATAATGGTTGCCGGCACTCCACCGTCAACCGTAGGCGGCCTACTAACACAAGCCACCATCTTCGGCTTGGTTGTGTCGGGAACCCACCAACACTAAAACGCTTTCCACTTCTTTAAGTACGTGCACTAAAATCAACCCACGTCCATTTCTAACAGCTTCTTTTATTCACAGGTAACGCACGAAGCAAGAACTTACTAGGCGCAACGGCCCGCATTATAAACTTTAATTTTAAGTCATTCAGCTTTGCTTTAGCTTCGGGACTTGGCTTCCGGATACGGCTAGAGCTTTCGGAATTGCTCGGCGCAAGGGGGCCGGCATGTTTAGTCCATAGGCCTAAATATTACGGCACACCCTAGTGCCGGGTAGTTCACTTATATTTACCGGTAACAGTGCTTTCCCCTCCGGATAATAGCGAACGCTATTATTCGGAGTTAGGTTCGAAGTAACTTTTCTTTTTTTGTCTCTTCACTTATATTCCGTACGCCGACATAGCAGCCCGCAGCCAAGTCACCGAAGGTAAGCAAATTTTCCACTTATTTCCATAATAAGCCATCACCTTACATTCCACATAATATCACTGTATTTTAATTCCACGGAAATTGAATTCCATCCATTGCCATTTATTTATTTTCCTTAATAAATATTATAACGTTTAACTAACTCGTTTCTTTTTATTATTTACGTGCGAGAACCAAATCGGTAGGTAACCGCGTAAACACCTGATTTTTAAGAATTTTTTTCGACGATCGTGTTGAGCAATTACTTCCATACAAAAAATAAAAAAAAATTCTGGCGTGTACATGAAAATCGCCGATACACGTTTATTTTTAATTGTGGTCGCCTTTGCGAAAAAGTATATTTGGTTCATAGGACAGAATGTGTGTAGAACAGTGTTAGCTCTGTCGAAGCCATTGCTGAGTTATAGTTAGGTTCCAACTTTTCTTATGTCTGTATTTACAGAATATAAATTATTGTTACTTTTGTCTGTTAAAAAGTTTTCATGTTTTTATTTTTGAGAGTATTTTTTTATTTTTTATGCCAATCCAAAAATTATAAAATATAAACGAAACTAAGCAGTCGAAAACTTCTCATACACTTCTGAAATTTTGACCCTAATGTAAAAAAAGTTTTTTTTGGAATAGGTTTAAAAAATTTTAAGAAAAGTCACTTTGAAAAGAATACAACTTTTTCCCAAAAAAAAAGGGATAGGGCAAGGCCAAGGCGAATAAATTTACAGGTGACTTTTTCCCACCATATGACTTCTTCTTCTTCCTTGAAAATCCAATCGTAGCTGTCAAATTTCTTATGTTGTTGCTTTGTCTGACATTTTTAGGCACAAGGAGTGTGTGCGTGCGTGTAGATCTGAATTCGCTCGAACACACCTGTAATGAATTCGCCTTGGGCAAGGCTTTTTTCGCATCAATTAGCAGGTAGTAATCATTAATTTAGGAATTAAATTACTCCCAATTCCCCATTACATGTAATTGGGAAAAGTAATTAATTCCTTTCCTGAATAGAAAAAGAATTGATAACATTTCAATTCCTAAACAAAAAAATACCAAATGTATTTATTATTATTATCAATTACAATTAAAATTATAAGCTAACTTTTATGGAGCAATCCACAGAGCCAACAATGCCTAATAAAATAGAACAAAAGTCATAAGATATCTCTATAGATTTTCTTCAAGAAGATGTGCTTCTTATTATTGTAGAGACCGTCTTTTTAATTTTATTAAGAAGATTTTCTTTTTAATATTTTAAATGAAAAATAAAATGATATCGCCCTCACCGAGAATCGAACTTAAAATTTTCGGAATGATAAACCCAGCTGTTAACCATCAGGCCATCGCTCACTTTTGATTGCTAGCGTCTAATTACTGATATGTGTATAGTTGTTAATGTTTCAAAGGAAAATCTCATAAATATAATTGAGAAGATTTCTTTTTAACATTTCTAATTAGGAAAAAAAATTTTTCGATTGCTAAACCCAGCTGCTAACCATCCGGCCATCGTATACTAATAATTTCCAGCGTCTAACTACACCTTTGTACTAAATTTATAGTTTTTTTAATAAGAATTTCTTCTTAAAACCAAAAAGATTTCCTTATAGTTTTTTCTTTTTTTGGCTCTGTGTTGCAGCTGAGGCCTTCAGCTCGCCGAGTCTTAATGATAATTAATGGCTAATACATACTCATTTATCCATACTAAGAGTAAATTCATTCTATTTAATAGGCTTAAATAATCCATTATTTAAATAACGTAGTAAAGGGGAGAAGTTTTTATGAAATATATGATTTTAGAAATATTTTCTGTATTGGGAGTTGATAGCATGGTTAAGGGGTTGTTGTCGGAAAAGGATCGGGTGCGTTGGGGTTGGAAGTGTAAGCATTCAATTAGGAGGATGGTGATGGGAACTATGGTGTTGCAAAAATGACAATTGTTTTGTAATACCAAAAGTATTTCATCCTTTTGAGGCTCAAGTACAAGGTATTTTTTTTATGAAATTGAAAAAATATTACTTTGTGAAACTGTAATTGCCGCGCCATTACTTTTGAAAGGAATTGAAAATGTAACTGAATTTTTTCAAATACATTACAAGTAATGGAAAATTTAATTTAGAATTTCCCATTCCACAATTCCATAAAAAAATACCTTGTACTTGAGCCTCAAAACGATGAAATACTTTTGGTATTTTTTTAGGAATTGAAATGTAACCAATTCCTTTTCTTTTCATGAATGGAATTGATTAAATTTCTCTATTACTTAGGAATGTAATTGTAATTGTAATGGAATTGATTTTACCCAGCTCTGTTAGTAACTTTTTAGGGGGTTAATACCAGTGTTGCCGCAGGCTTCAAAAAAATTGTATCACATAAAATGTATCAAAAGAATAAATATCACCAATTTTTCTAAATTTTTACTTGTTTCGTTAATAATACCAATTTTTTCTCGAAATCCGCCTTAGTCGCCTTGGTGGAGCCATAGTGTGTTCGGACTATCACATTAAATATTTCGGGTTCTCATCCCGGGAAAAGTAACATCAAAAATTCTGCAGACAAATTTTTCTAATCAGGGCGCCCCTAGGAAGTGGTTTGGTTTATCTGCTTTTCAGGTGCCGTTCGGAGCCGGCAAAGTACTGTAGGTCCCGCCAATTTGTGGGAAAAAATTCAAAGCGACACACTGCAAATCGAAAAAGAAGCTGTAGAGGAATTCAATACGCTATTTTAACAAGAGTTGTCACGATTTATCGATTTCGCTAGTCACTACAAGTTTCTTTGACAACATTTGTTATCGAAATGTAAGCTGTTATTGTTAACGAGACACAATTATTTGGTGTTGTTTGTTAAAACAACAAAAGAAATTGTCCGACGTTCGGAATCGAACCTTCAACCCTACGCTTGATGAACCGAGATGCTTATCACTCGGCCCTTTTGGCTCTTTTGGTGACGTACCAAATGTTGCATTTGAGATATAGGAGGTTCCCATACTATCCATTTATTTCAGATTTTTTATGTTTATTTATTTAAAATTTATTGAAATTAAAAGTTTTACATTTCAAGTATGTGGAAGCTTTGGCTTAGCGAATTAGGATTTGATTTGAGTGTATAATCATTTCTAAGTGTGATTTTGACATCAAACAAGTGTTGTCGTACAAGAATTTTTTAGCTCATGTAAAAAGTAAAGCCGTTATTACGAAAATGTATCAAAAGAGGGAGTTTCATGATAAAAAAGTATCAATGTATCAAATGAAGAATTTTACAAAAAATGTCATCAAAAATTATACAGTTGTATCAAAACGGCAACGCTGGTTAGGACCCAAAGGCTAAAAATTTTATTTGAATAACCCTAATGTATGCAGACATATGTCGGAGTTGTCACATGAAACAGCAATGCCCGCAGTAAGACTTCCGTTAGGCATGACATTTGTAAATCGGCAAGAGTTCCAGATGTAAGAGTAAAATAGGAAGAAGGAGATATTTTTGGACTTTAACAAAAAACGATAAAAAATGTAAAAAATTTCATGGACTATTTGACCGATCGAATAATTTATTTTTAAATTATTCTATTTTGTTATTAACGAACAAACTCAGCAACAATTCACAAACAAACAATACCAGCTACCGTGATTGCACTTTCTTTCTTGCTAAGGAACTAGACGTACGGCTTTGTATTTGTTGTTAGAAATTTTTCATTTTTCCCTTGACCACTATCATTGAACCGAGGAGAAATTAGGAATTTCTAACCGCAACGTGTCATACTAGTTACACCAACACTGCTTGTTTGATTTCGTGGGATAATTGCTACTATGTTCGTTAATTACTACTATGTTCGTTAATACGTCCCTCGTGAAGGGTGGACACCTTGCCGCGGTACGAGGGCTTAAGTCGATAGCCACAGGACTACGCTGCCCTTGTGATCATAGCGCCGCCGGTACTACATCACGAGAGAAGCCAAGCCTCTCTGGCGCGACGACTAAGATCTTCCCCCTCCCAATCCAGGGTGTTATGCGACCACGTGCCCATTGGACGTTTGCAGCCGGGAGGCAAATCGTGGCTGTAATCGAACGGAGCCTCTCTGATACCGGGCCGCCTCGGAGAGTAACTATACATTCCCCTTACTCTTCCTTTGACCCTAAACTGGCCTTGCCCGGCTTGGGGTCGTACGTACAAGATGAAAAACAGTAACAAAAACCCTAAAACTATAGATACAACAATGTATACTACACAGCAGAGGAGAGATCGACAGCGATGGCAACTACGAGTCGATTAGCTCTGGATAATAAGGGGGCAATCCCCAAAGTAAGTACCGGTACAAACACGGTGAAGCCAACAACGGCTGATGCTAAAGCCCTAGTAAGTGCCTGTACCGAAACCAAGTCTTTAACGTCTGTGGCAGTGGTCTCACGACCTGGCCCCAGAGATCCAAATAAGGGAACGACCGCGATGGCAACTACGGGTCGAAATTTACCCCAAAAGACATCTCAAAGTCGCTCTGAGTACTTGGACAAAAGAGCGGCCGCAAGGATCCTGAAGAAATACGAGGGTATTTCACAAGAGACGCTTTCGCCGAATGCTAGAAAGACGGTGGAGATGGCTGAAGCCATCTTACCGAACTTCCAAAGCGATTACGCGCCAAAGAAGGTTAATGGAAATCCCTTCAAACGCCAGAGATCGGACGCAGATTTAAAACCTCACCCGAAGCGGCAGCAACACGCCCCCGTAATGGGTAAACTCAGCTTTGCTGAAGTGACTAAGGATAGGATCCTCATAGGCGTCATTGACCGAGGTAATGAAAACTGGGCCATCCCTAGGGACCAGTGGCGGTACGTCCGGAATGCTATCGGTAATGCCCTTCTCAATATTATGGATGAGTCTCCGGGTGCCACTCCGATGGGTTCTGATGCGGGATGGCACCAGGGCCGAATCAAGGTTTTCGCTTGCGAGGATGCAAAAACTGTTGCACTGTACAAGGCAGCAGCTGCAAGACTAGGTGAGATCTACCAAGGGGCAAGAATCGAGGTTGTCGACCGGAAGGGTCAGATCGTGATCCACGTATACCGCGGCGATGCACAGCGCGCTGCTATTTCGGCTGCACCGGAGGACTCGGACATCGCGGTGCCGGAAGGGGAGTCGGAGATGTCCGACTCGAAAGTATGGTATCTGCCACGTCAAATGGCGAAGGAGCAGTGAACAGCTCGGATATGGGAGACAGCCTGCTGGACGGAGAAGACCTCAACGTCACAGTGATAGCAGCTAGTCCTGAGCGCACCAATGTTGACACTGCCACAGTTAGTAGGATCTCTGCCACGCCAAACCGTGGTCTGAACAAATCGTCGTTGAAAGATAAGCCTCCAGACGAGGCGGTAATCGACGATATGGTGGCAGGGAAGTCTGAGCGCTCTCATGTTGGTGGCGATTCAGATAAACCTGCACAAATCTAAAGCAGCCTCGGCTGTTTTAATCAGTTTTCTCTCTAAAGGCGACGTAGATGTGGTCCTCATCCAAGAACCCTTGGTCAACAGCTCAAGGATTTGCGGTTTGGGGACTAAGGGTTTTAAGCTTATTCGAGCCAGCGAGGGAGGCAGGGTTAGAGGCTGTATTTTGGTTAAGTCTGAGCTGAATGCCTTTCTCTTGACCAACTATTCCAATGGTGACGTTGCCGCTGCCAGTTTAACAGTCGACAGTACCAGTCTGACGATGGCGTCGGTCTATTTGCCCTACGACGCCGAAGAACCTCCGCCACAGAGGGAGGTAAAAGACCTGGTGGCAAATTTTTCCATGGGTCATCTTATTATCGGAACTGACGCCAATGCTCATCACGTCCAGTGGGGAAGCTCCGATATCAATGCTAGAGGAGAGTCGTTGTTTGACTATTTGTTAACAACTAACCTGGTAGTTTTCAACGTGGGTAACGAACCTATGTTTATTACTAAAACCCGTAGGGAGGTCATAGATCTCACTATTTGCAGCGAAGGCGCCTATGAGTGGGTCAGAAAATGGCGCGTTCTCGATGAGCACTCTTTCTCCGATCACCGGTACGTAGAATTAGTTCTAGACTTTTCTGTTGAGCAGCCGGTTATGAAACGCAACCCACGTAACACTAACTGGCAGCTACACAATGAAATACTATCTAGGGACTTACCAGCACTGCCCCCACAAGTCCCCTCATCAGTAGGGGAGTTGGAGGATCTGGTAAAGACCTTTACAACGGCGCTCTCGAATGCCCTAGAACAGGCTTGCCCAGTGCCAAAACCACGCGATAAACATAGGCCGCATTGGTGGTCCTACGACCTGGACTCGCTCCGAAAATCATGTAGGACACAATTTAATAAGGCCAAGAGCCTTGGCACGGAGACTCAATAGCTCGAATATAAAGTTGAACTCAGGACCTACAAAAAAGCTCTGAGGCAGGCGAAGAGAGTATCGTGGAGAAATGTCGACGATACAGCGAAACTTAGACGAGTGCTATCAAAAACTCAAACAGCCACAAGCTATTTGCGCAAACCTGACGGATCCTGGACCAGCACGGAGAGGGAAACCCTAGAGCTTCTCTTGAATACGCACTTCCCAGGGAACTTGAATGAGGAACCCGTAGCACCTACAACATACCCATCACGGAGAAAAAGGTTAGGTGGGCGGTTAAAAGCTTCGAACCGTTCAAGGCTGCCGGACCAGAAGGGATTATTCCCGCACAACTCATAAACAAGCTGGAGACATCAGCCAAATGGCTGGTATTTCTCTAAACAGCCTGCCTCTCTTTTAGCTACATTCCGTGCTCCTGGAGAAGTGCCACGGTAGTGTTTATTCCTAAGGCGGGGAAGGCGTCTCATTACGAGCCCAAGGACTACAGGCCGATCAGTCTCTCATCCTTTGTGCTCAAAACCTTCGAGAGGATAATAAATGACTACCTCTCCTCTACTATTGATAGCAACCTGATCTGTAGCTATCAGCATGCATACACCAAAGGTAAATCTACAGAAACTGCGCTTCACAGCCTAGTTTCTGTTATTGAAAAATCGCTGTATGAGAAGAAGTACTGTCTTGCGGCCTTTTAAGATATTTGAAGGAGCCTTCAACCACATAAGCCCTGATGCTATAAACACCGCTTTAACAAGTCTGGGCATAACCATGTCTCTTATTTGACTTATTAATCAACTACTAAAGGGTAGACGAATAGTTTCATCACTGGGCTCGGTTGACTTATCACGCTATGTCACAAGGGGAACGCCTCAGGGTGGTGTTCTCTCCCCGCTTCTATGGAACCTCACTGTCAACGCGACGTTGCGAGACACAAGCGGGGGGGCGGAAAGGTAGTGGCATATGCAGACGACTTAGCTGTAGTATATAGGGGCAAATTCCCCCAAAGCCTGTGCGACTTGATGCAAGTAGCACTGCAAGAGGTTTCCTCATGGTGCTCGCGCTGCGGACTGAGCATCAACCCGGGAAAAGTAGAACTGGTTCTCTTCACCAACCGCTATAAGATACCACCGCTAATACTACCAAAACTGAATGGCGTGCACCTGAACTTGGCTGACAAAGCCAAGTTCTTGGGCACAGTTCTGGATAGGAAACTAACCTGGAAGGAGAATGTTCTTCAGCGCCAGAAGAAAGCGTGTATTGCACTCTACTCGTGCAAAAGAGCCATTGGAAAGAAATGGGGGCTCAACAAGAGATGGCCCAACAGAATCGCGTGAACCTCACATGGGTCCCGGGGCGTAGGGACATTGAGGGAAATTGTAGGGCAGACGAACTTGCGAGGCAGTGCACGACCAAGCAGGTTCTTCGGGATAAAGAGCGCTTAGGCATGCCGTTTGCCACATGCAAGCGTATGCTGAAGGAGTACACACTCCGCCAAGCCAACGAAAGATGGCTGCAATCTCCAGGATGCCGGATATCCAAAGAAACCTGGCCGAAATGGGATCATAAAAGATCAAGACAAATTTATGCCCTAAGGAGAAGAGAAATCTCCATATTAATAGGCGTATTAACTGGGCACTGCCTCATTGGTAGGCACGCAGAAAGACTAGGTGTGCCCTACCGACGATGCTGTAGGAGTTGTAAGGATGATGAGGAGGAGGAAACGGTGGAGCACCTCATCTGCAACTGCCCGGCTTTAAGTGGCGCGAGAATGCGCTTTTTGGGAGTTCCCTTCCTGGTTAGCCTACGCCAGGTCACGGAGCTGGACATAAAGGACCTGATGGCCTTCATCAAGTCATCTAAATGGTTCGAGGAGGAGTAACGGTGTCGGTATAGGAACGTCAGTCCCGGGATTCTGCTATGTGGAGAATTCCGTTAATACCGGGATTTTCCATATGGCAGGGTCCCGGAACTGACTTTCCTAGTGGTGGTGGTATCACAACGGGCCTTTTAATACTGGCCTAGGTTTGCCTTTGCGGCAGCCACTTGAACCTAACCTAACCTAACCTCGTTAATACGTGTATTTTTTTATGTTATTTTTTTTTTTTGTTGTATATGTATGAATACATATCTATTTACCTTTAGATCACACAGCAGCGACATCCGTTCCTTGAGAGGTGTGATTAGGGCTTTTAAGCTGCATCCTCTGTTACGATTTAACAGTGCCACGGGTCCTTGGCTAGAATATGAAAGCTTGATAGATATGTATTCATACATATACAAAAAAAAACCAAAAAAAAACCCTCGTGCAGCCAGTACACGTGAAAAAAGTTAACTTCTTAAGTTCAGAAATAACGAAACATGAATAAGATGTATTCGAGAATGGTTTAGATGCACAATATCTTACTTCCGGGAAGTGGACCAGGGAAACGAACCATTCGAAAATATCTTATATATGGTGCGTTTTCCTTAAAATTAGGCACATGGGTAGAATTAGGCCTAAATTAACAGGGGCCTATACGAATGGGATATAGAGGAAGAGGGGCGTGGTAGAAGGAAAGAGGGCAATGAAGAGCAAAAGGAAGGGAGATAGTAAAGAGAGTTGTACGAAGAAAGATAGGAAGACTAGGTGGCAAGATTGCTTGAAATTTAAATATTTGGAACATGGTCGCAAATACCTTTCACTTGATACCCATATAGACATATCTTGCTCAATATTAAAAAAAAAGATAGGTGGCAACCTGCCATGTATATAGTCTTAGAATGAATCATACTAATAATACTGCCAAATTTAATACAAAACGGCAAAGCGGTTCCCGAGATATAAGGAAAATTAATAAAAAAAATACGGTTTTTGGACAACCCCAGCTGGCAACCCTGCTAGAAATTGTCATATTTGAAATGCGAGGGAAAATACCTTTATTTTGATGCCCATATTGGCATATATTGCTCAATATTTAAACAAAAATTGAGATAAGTGGCAACCCTGTGAACAACTTCAAATGGAAACACCCACGCATATAATCTTAGAATGAATCATACTATCTATAATGCGAAACTTTATCCAAATCGGTCGAGCGGTTCCCGAGATATAGAGAAAAATAAATAAAATGCGGTTAGGTGGCAACCCTAGGTGGAAACCCTGCTTGAGATATCCATATTTGGAATACGGTCGAAAATACCTTTCATTTGATACCCATATGGGGCATAACTTGCTCATATATTTCTTGTGCCTGGTCAAGAAATATTGACGTTTACCAAATTTACCATTTTTTTTGCAAATTACTCTTATAAAAATGTACAAAATATGTTTAGCGAAATAGTTTTTTTTTAGTTTTTTTAAACTATATTTATTTTTTACTTTTTAGTCAAATGTCCTATGAAATTATCGATAAATTTATCCAAACGTACGTGCATTCAGTTGATTCAGACGTGTTTTTGCTGCGCTCTTATGTTTACTTAAATTTGTGATTTATCTAATGTCGGATAACAATCAAAATTAACATTAAAATTGTGTTAGAGACATTGACTCTTTTAGTTTTCTCTATGGTTATCATTTTATAATATTTGCAATATAATGCCTTGTTTTTGTGGACATAGAGTGGATCGCGCGCAAACTTCAGTGCAATGCGAAAAGTGCAGAGAGATTTACCATCTTAGTTGTGTTGTTGGTAGTTTGCCTACCGACCTAAATCATTTCAACAATGCTGACAATATCTACGTTTGTGGTGTGTGTGCTCCAGATCAACAAAATGAGTCTGTGATTTCGCCAAACTCTGCGCTACAACAACAAGAAGTCACTCAAGTGCAAATGCCTAATCCACTAACTGCTAATGCTTACATTGCTGAGTTAAAAACATTTAACTCTAATCTTCTTTCTGCTTTGTCTGTTCTTCACGAAGACAATGAGTGTTTACGACAAAAAACTAACTCTCTGCAAGCTGAAGTGCATGACTTGCATTGTAAGCTTACTGAGAATAATTCAATTCTCTCTCGTTTGCTCACATATATTGAGAAACAGTGCAGTGCAATTAATTTTAACGCCCCTACATCATTGGGCGCTAGTGGCCCCGTCAACGGCGCTGCTAATGCGGCCGAGGGTCTATACAATCATATTGCGCCTGCCTCTGCTGTTCATTCTCCATCATTATTGTTGACTAATGATGCTGCTGCTACTAGCTATGCTGCTATTGCCACTGCTGTTTTCAACTTCAACTGCCACTGGATCTGTCGACGGTGCTGCTAAAGCGCCCGGGAGACTATACAACCAGTCTGATACTGTTTCCAATGCCCAGCCACCCTCGATAATTCTGCAAAATGATGCTGGTGCTCCTGCCACAACTTCTTCTGCAACGTCAATTCCTGTTGCCCCTGCTTCGCAACTTAAGTCACCTAAAATTGTGGAAAATAGAAGAATTAATCGAAAAAATAATACTAATAAGATTCAAAAAGATGCTAACGCAGAGGCTGATATTGGCACTATGCCGAATGGTTCTAATAATGCAGATATGGAGTGTGGCAACAATAGAGCCATTCAACGTAATTCGCGCTTACGTGCGCGACCGTTAGTTGTTGGGTCGGGCATAAATAGTGATATTAGCGCTGTGTCGAAAAGGGAATGGCTGCATCTTTCGCCGTTCTCTGCCTCTGTTACTTCCGAGAAATTGAAAGCGCATATATCTCAGCATACTGGAATTAGTCAAAATGCCATCGTTTGTATTCCACTGGTTAAGAATGGTGTAGATCCTAGCTCTCTGCGATATGTTAATTTCAAGTTGGGCGTTGATGCCATTTCGCTTCCAAAGTTGCTGGTTCCCGATTTATGGCCTACAAACATTGCGGTGCGTCCGTTTAATTTTGGCTCAAAAAACGACGAGGGCCAACTGATGGCGGGGGGCAATCAGTTGGGTCCAACGGATTAATGAGTGGCTTAAATATTAGTTCTAATGCAGATTGTAATAAAAACAATTTTAATTTAAATATTTATTTTCAAAACATCTCGGGAATGCGAACAAAAGCTAATGAAGTTTTTTTATCTACTTTTCGTTGCGAATTTGATGTTTATGTAATTGTTGAAACATGGTTAAACAGTAATTTTGCTGATGCAGAATTTTTTGATCCGAACCTTTTTCATTTATATCGCAAGGATAGAGACGCATCTAAGACTAATTGCTTAAGAGGTGGCGGGGTTTTAATTGCAGTAAATCGAAAGCTTCGCTCATCTTTAGTCCAGTCGGAAAATGATGATACTCTTCTTGATCAGCTATGTGTATGCATTTTTGGAAATCTAAATAAAGTATATATTTGCGTATCTTACATACCACCTTCTAGCCCTGATTCTTTATACGCTGCTCATACAAGCAATATTATGAGTCTTCATGAAGCGAATGAAGACAGTCATTTTTGTGTCCTAGGAGACTTTAACCTGAGTAAAATTACTTGGTCAAATTTTTTTAATAATGGTATATTAACGCCTACAAATGTTAATAGTTCGCATGAAATAAATTTCATTGATAGCCTCTTTAGTATCAATTTCACTCAAATTAATTCGTTTTTCAATTCTTTGCATAATATCTTGGACCTCGTTTTTGTTGATGAAAATTTAATCTTCGAAGTGTCGGAATCCACCTTCCCGATATGTAAATGTGACATGCATCATGTTCCACTTTCTCTTACGTTCGAGTTTGTTAATTTTCTATCAAGCTCGAGCGAGATGCCCAATAATAGTTTTAATTTCCGTGATGCTGATTTCGACTCCCTAAATGCGGATATTCTTCAAGTGGATTGGCTAGCAATTTTCGATTCGAAAAGTGTAGCGGAATGCTTCGATGCTTTTCTGGGAAATATATATGCAATTTTTAATAATAATCTTACTTTACTCCCCGGGCGGACTCATAAACTTCCATGGTATACCAAACGTCTCAAGAAACTGAAGAATCTTAGGAATACATATTTTAAAATGTATAAATCTTCCAATAATGTTCTCCATAAGGAAATGTATTGACGCTATAGTAAAAATTTTAATTTACTTGATAAATTTTTATACAAGCAATATATTTCCAGATATGAAATCGAGTTGAAGGAAAACCCTAAAGCCTTCTGGAAATACATACCTTCTAAGAAGGGTTGTTCCAATATTCCGGTTTGTATGTCATACTGCGGTGTATCTTCTAATTGCTTACTAGATTCTGTAAACCTGTTTGCTGATTTTTTCAAATCCAATTTTGTTTCAAGCACGGCTAGCAGTTTCTGTGCCGATGTTGAGAAAACGGTCTGTGTTGGGTCTTTGTCAATCTCGGAAATTGACGTAATCAACGGTATTGCGGCTCTTAAAACCTCATTAAAATGTGATCCTGACGGACTCTCGTCATTTATATTAAAGAAATGCAGTTTGTCATTTTGTAAGCCTTTGAAATACATTTTTAATTTTTCGTTAGCGTGTGGTGTTTTTATTGATCGATGGAAAATAGCCTCAATCACACCAATTTTTAAATCAGGAAACAAGAATAATGTAGCTAATTATAGACCGATCTCGAAACTTTCTAACTGCTCGAAACTTTTCGAGAAGGTGGTCAAAGAGAAGTTATTATTTGCAATCAAAGGATCCATAGATGAATGTCAACATGGCTTTCTTAGTGGTCGGTCCACTGTTACGAACCTAGCTTCTTTTTCACAATTTTGTGTTTCGTCATTTAAAACTGGCCTACAAGTAGATGTTGTCTATACTGACTTTGCTAAGGCATTTGATACTGTTACTCACAGTATATTATTTTACAAGCTCGAAAAAATGGGGTTCCATTCTACTTTTTTATGTTGGTTGAGATCTTATCTCACCAATAGAATCTCCTTTGTGGAGATTGAGAACACAAAATCTTATTCATTCGAAGCCACATCTGGAGTTCCTCAGGGAAGCATTCTCGGGCCTATTCTTTTTCTTCTATTCATTAATGATATAGGATCTTGTTTTAGGAATTCCAAGTATCTGCTCTATGCAGATGATTTAAAAATTTTAAGAACCATTGCCAGTTTCTCAGATGTAGTCCTGATGCAGGAAGATCTTAATAATTTAGCTAATTGGAGCCTTGTGAATAATTTACGTCTTAACATAAAAAAATGCTTCCATATGAAGCTCACGAAAAACCTCAATGCTCATATGTCTACCTATAAACTTTTTGATAACAACCTTTCTTCTGTTAGTGAGTTTGTTGATCTTGGAGTAATGTTTGACTCGCGATTTACATTTTCGAATCACATAAGTTGCATTTTACCCAAGGCTTACTCCAACTTGGCTTTTTTGCGGCGATATGCCAAAGATTTCAAAGATCCATACACTAGAAAAACTTTATATGATAGTCTAGTGCGCTCGAAACTAGAATATGCCTCCATATGCTGTTCATTCTCAGAGAATTGAAAGAGTACAAAGAAGTTTTAGTAGATTTGCTGTTCAACCGCTCCGTTTCACTGATCCTTTGCCATCTTACAGTGCCCGTTGTGCCCTCATTAGCATGAAGTCTCTGGCGTCCAGGCGTTCTATTCATACTTTGATGTTCATATATGATCTAATTTGTGGCTCGGTTAACTGTCCGGAACTTTTATCTCTAATAAGTTTTAATATCCCGTACAGAAACCTCCGCGCGCAATATCCTTTTCATATCAAGATAATCCGTGCTAACTACTATAATTTTGATCCCATCTCGAGGGCTCTCGCAGAATTTAATAACATTTTTCATAGTCTTGATCTAGATTTCGCACTTCCGAGATCATGTTTTTTCTCTAAACTTGCTTTGTATTATGTTTAACAGTTTATGCTTATATTCTACTTATATTTAAGTTTGCTTATGATTTGGATTTGTACTTCTAGTCTGTAAGATTTATCAAATCATAGACTTAATAAACGGAATTGAATTGAATTGAATTGAATATTTAGAAAAAATTTAGACATTTGGCAATCCTGTGACCCGCCCCAAGTGGCAACACCCACGCATATAATCTTAGAATGAATCATACTATCTGTAATACCAAATTTTATCCACATCGGTCAAGCGGTTCCCGAGATATTAATAAAAATAAATAAAATGCGGTTAGGTGGCAACCGTGCTTGGGATTTCAATATTTGGAATACGGTCGATAATACCTTTCATTTGATACCCATATTGGAATATCTTGCTTAATATTTAAAAACATTGAGATAGGTTGGCAAACCTGTGAACCGCTCCAAGTGGCAACACCCACGCACATAATCTTAGAATAAATCATACTATCTATAATGTCAAACTCTATCCAAATCGGTCGAGCGGTTCCCGAGATATAGAGAAAAATATTTAAAATGCGGTTAGGTGGCAACCCTGCTCGAGATTTACATATTTGGAATACGGTCGAAAATACCTTTCATTTGATACTAATATTGGCATATCTTGCTCAACATTTAAAAGAATTGAGATAAGTGGCAACCCTGTGAACTGCCCCAAGTGGCAACACCCACGCATATAATCTTAGAATGATTCATGCTATCTATAATGCAAAATTTTAACCAAATCGGTTGAGCGGTTCCAGAGATATAAGAAAAACGCCTACGCCTGAAAGTCTGCAACATACGCCTGAAAGTCGGCTACAATTTCTATTTCCGTGCCATAACTTCCGTTTTATCGTCATCCATTTCCTCAAATTTTACTCTCAATCAAAACTTCATATCGCCGCCTAAGAAGTTAACTTCAAAAAATAACATAAAACAAGTAAGGAAGTCTTAGCTCGGGCGAACCGAACATTTAATACCCAGCGGTAGTTTTCAGAACGGCATAACAATCATTAGGCCCTAGGACGATTTACTTAATTTCCGTTACCGAATTATTTCAATTTATGTGATTTTCGATATCGAAAGTGGGCGTGGTTGGAGAGCGATTTTTTCCAGTTTCATCAGGTATACTCCCAACAATACTAGTAAGATTTGTGCCAAATTTATTCGTTCTATCCTAATCAGTTTAAAAGTTACGACCAGTCAAATTTTCAAAAACGCCTCCCTTAAAAATGGGCTGTGCCACGCCCACTATAAAAAATTTATGGAAAAAAAAAATTATATCGTTATAAAAAATTTATGGAAAATCATAAGAGTATGACCAGCAGGCGAATTCCAGAAATCTCCATCCATCTCCATCTCGTAAATGCTAAAATATGCTAAAATGCTTAAGCAAATGAACTCTCAGAATTTTAGGAGATGACGCTTATTTGCGGTTCTAATACACAATCCGCCTAGCTATGATAATAGGGCGTTATCTGCACTATAGATGGCGCGCAGGCATCACTGCAAGATGTCAATTTAGTTGTGATCATTTACAACTCAGAAAAAGCCAGAAGTAAACCGAAACGCCCGAAGTTACTAGCTACTAATCCTTTACTCTACTTTTTTATTTACAAAATAAATTCCATTTTCGGTAAAAAGATTTGTGTTTGTTTATTAAAGTCGGTTAAAAACAGATTTTAAATTGTTATACGGAAACAAAAAATATTTTTTAGTTATAACTTTTAAATGATAAATAATATTACTTTTGTGACTCCGGATTATGATTTCTGGGACTGAAACTCGACTTTTGATTCTTCTCCCGACTTTTTGCGACTTGTTTTTTGCAATTTTAGTAGGATAGAAAAAAATACAATTTCCAAAATTATAGGCAACTACATAATTAAATATCTATTTTTCTTATAAATTACACATATTTACTGTTTTTGAGTAATTTTAGTGCCTTAAACCACATAGTTCTACCCTTTTTCCAATTTTTTTGCGTTTTAGCAACAACTTTGTTTCGTCGCCAAAATTTGCCAGCTTTTGGAGAAAATTGGAGATTTTACGAGATGGCTAAAATTGCAGAATCGCAAATTTAGCTTAGTAGCTGTCAAAAATATCTGAGCTACGTTATCTGATTCATTTTGCGTTCATCGCTTAAATATGCCAAAAAATGAAGCAAAGATGGAGATTTACTGGATTTTACTGGAATCGCAAAAGTCGCTAAAATTTAGCAAAATGAATTTAGAGATTTTAGGAAATGGAAATTAAGCATTAGCGAAAACTGGAATTCAAATACAGGGGGATTCACCTATAAAATTATATCATTTTAGTCATTTGAGCTGCCGAGATATGTCAATTTGTGTGATTTTCGAAATTTTCGATATCGAAAGTGGGCGTGGTTTAAGGGTGATTTTATCCAGTTTCATCAGCTATACTCCCAACGATACTAGTATGCTTTGTGCCGAATTCCATCGTTCTATCGTAATCAGTTTAGGAATTACGACCAGTCAAGTTTTCAAAAATGCCTCCTGTCGTTGTCAGATGTATAAACATACAACTTTGCACGACATTTGCAGCAGGGTTATGGCACGCGTATATTAAGAACCCAATATACCAATGATTTACTGAAAATCGCTTTTATGGTATTTTTAACGTTTTAATATCTGAAAATGTTCAATATACAAATATATTTCAAGGTTTACAAATTATATAGTAAAATAGTGTTAAAGTTTTCTCACCTTACTCGTGTCTTCCCATGAAACCAAAAGAATCGTAGCGCTGTCAAAACGGAAAAGAATCGCTTAAAAAACGTGTTGGCTAATGTCTAAATCGCGCTTTTTCTCGGTTTCAGGGTTGCACAGAAGGGAATGAAAACCAGTACTTCATTGTAACTTAAGCTTTAGTAAAATAATTTCAGAACTACGTTATTGGTCCGCAACATTCCGCCCCCCGTGATTCGAAGCTCGGGTCTGAGGATCACAATTAACATCTAGGACTGCCAACTTAGACGCCGGTCGCCGAAAACTTCCTTGCGCGGTCTTCACCACCGCCGATCTAACCTGGCCATCTGCCGCCGCGAATACTTCTACCACCATGCCCCGTTTCCAGCTTCCGCGACCCTCGTTGTCGTCGCAAATGACTACCACATCACCTTTTTTTATCGGCTCAACTCTGCGAAACCATTTTGTTCTACGGGTCAACGTCGGCAGGTACTCCAGAACCCACCGCTTCCAAAATGTCTGTTTTAACTGCTGTACTATATGCCACTGTTTCTTCAGGCACACTCCTTCTGTGACAGCGGGCGTTTGGATGAAATTAGGGCCGCCTAGCAAAAAATGATTGGGTGTCAGCGGGTCTGCATCCGCACTATCAATTGGTATGTGTGTCAGAGGTCGCGAATTGATAAGGTTTTCTGCCTCGATGTGCAGACTCTGCAATGTTTCTAATTGTGGCGCTTTCTCTTTCAGGGTAAATGACAGCACCTTTTTTACAGCTTGTACCATGCGCTCCCAAGCGCCGCCAGCAGATGGGTGCAGGGGTGTGTTGAACACCCACTCGATATTCTTTTTTTGACATTCTTGTTCCATAGTTATATCTACGTCTATCCATTGTTCCTTGTTTGCACCTATAAAGTTTGTGCCCCTATCGCTCCTGATTCGCACAGGGATGCCACGCCGATTCACGAAATTTTTAAGACAGAGCACCACCGCATCTGCTGATAAATCTTTGGCAATTTCTAGGTGGACTGCCCTTACCGTTAGACAGGTGAATAAGGCGACCCATCTTTTTTCTTTACGTCGACCTATAGCCACCCAAACCGGCCCGAAATAATCCACGCCGGTGTACGTAAACGGGCGACTGTATGGTGTTACTCGGTCCGTAGGTAACTGCCCCATTAAAGGTGTTTGAGGAGCCGCGCTTAAGTTTTTGCAGATCTGGCATCTTCGTTTTGCTGATTGTACAAGACGACGTAGGTTCGGCACCCAAAATTTATAGCGAACGGCACACACTATTGACTCCTGGTTTTGATGACGAAATAACTCATGGTAGTGCTGGATAATTAGCCTCGTCAAGTCGTGTTCTTTCGGGAGGATGATAGGCCTTTTTGTGCATACAGGCACGCAGCTAGCGTTGTCTATACGTCCGCCTACGCGTAAAATGTCATTTTCATCAAGCACCGGTGTCAACCCCCATAAATTACTTGACTTGTTTATTTCCAGGTTACTTTTCAGGAGCTCAATTTCATTTCTAAACGCAGTTTGCTGAACAAGACGGCAAATTAAACCCTCAGTTTCTGCCATAAAATTAACGTTTATACGCAAATGTGTGAGAACCTCTTTAGTGCAGTATGAGCGAAACCTTTTAATGGCTAATCTAACCCAACACATTATTTTCAAAAATCGATATTAATTAGAATATCTGTTGAAGGGAATTGCGTTTTCATCATCGTTTTGCACGGTGTATAACTCTTTAGCGCGAATATCGCTTGCTTCATTACCTGTTATGCCGTCCGGCATTGGCGGCCATTGGTCGTCGCTGAACTCCAAGAATGACGGGCCATTCAGCCATTTGCTATTAGTCGAAAACGTGTGCGGCCTCGTCCCTTCGTCGGCTGGGTTTAGTTTTCCTGGAACAAACCTCCATTGTTCAGTCGTCGTCGACTGTAGTATCTCGGATATTCTGTTCGACACGTATTGTTTGTACCGCCTAGCATCAGAATGCAACCACTGTATGACCGTTTTCGAACACAACCCTTTCTGGTTGAATATCGTGACTGGATACGATCATTTCCTTCACTCGCACTCCCAGGACTGCTGCCTGTAACTCCAGTCTAGGTATAGACAGCGGTTTAATAGGGCTGCATCTAGACTTACCAAATACGAATTTTAGCCTAGCTTCGTTTCTGTATTGAATACGCCAATACGCTACAGCAGCGAACGCCATTTCGCTAGCATCGACGAAAATGTGTAAATCAATTTTGGAGTCAGGTAATGTGAAACATGGCTGGTAGCACCTTGGTGCTCTAAACTCCTTTATTTTACTTAGATCGGCATACCATTTGTACCAGTCTTCGTATATTTTATCGGGCACAGGCTCGTGCCAACCAGTATTCCTTCGCCATAGCTCTTGCATCATGATTTTGGATGCCACAATAACATTACATAAGAAACCATACGGATCGAATATCGACATCATCAAACTCAACATTTCGGACTTCGTTGGGCGTCGTTCGCCCGTCAACGCGGGGGTAGGTATATTAGAAAATTTTAGTTGAAAATAAAATTCGTCATTTTTTGCATGCCAATACATGCCTAGGATTTTCTCCGAGTTCGATTCGCCATGGAGCATGTTCTTAATTGTCGGACCGTCCAATGTGGTGGGTGCATCGACGACTGCGTTTAATAATTTCTCAGAATTTGATACAAAACGCCTAAGCTCAAAATTAGCGGCGCTGTGGATACGTTTAATTTGTTTCGTAACCTCAATTGCTTCGTCGACTGTGGCAAAAGAGTCCACGTAATCATGGACGTAATGTCGATTGATTATACCCTCCACCGCACGTGGGTGGTCATCACGAAATTTTTCCGCGTTCACATTTTTAATATACTGTGCTGAACAGGGGGAGCAAATTGAACCAAATATCATGGCTTTCATTTTGTATATATCCGGAGCCCTTGTTTGATCGCCCTCTCTCCATAAAAATCTTTGGGCACAGCGGTCCTCGTTTCTTATATCGACGCGGTGGAACATCTCTTTGATGTCTCCACACACACCGATGACCCCCTGGCGGAATTTAAAGAGGATGTTTAACAACGACTTTGGTTGGTACTCGTCTGGCCCTTTCATTAGCATTGAATTTAACGACACGCCTTCCTTTTTAGCGGCTGCGTCGAAAACCAGTCGCCTTTTGTCATTTTTTTGCACTACAAAGTGTGGCAAATACCATGTGCGGTCGTTTACAACCACAGCGTCGAGTTTTGTTAATTTAACAGCGTATGACTTACTAACATATTCAGAGATTTTTTGGTTATACCAATTTGCGAAATCGGCATCTTTTGCCATACGCCCTTCTACGATTTTCAATCGTTTCATAGCCATACTGAAACTTTCGCCGAAAACAACATCATCGCTTTTCCATAACAACCCAGTTTCATATACACCCCCCAAATACTTCGTAGTTTTCGCTAAAATGTTTTCAGCCCTTATATCAGCTGTGGACTTTACGCGAGGTAGCGGCGCCGGCTTTAAATTTTCGAGTTCAAAATAATCGCTCATTTGTTTTTGCAAATCGACCAGCACATCGTTCTCAGTGGCTACGTGGCCAACAGTGGCTTCTTCGCAATTGGGTTCGTCTGACCCGAACAACACCCAACCGAGTTTTGTGTTGTGTGCAGTGAATCCGTCTTCGAAATTTACCATCTGTGTTGGTCGTACTAAACTGGTGTGACACATGCCAATTAAGAGTTGCGCCGTGCTTCTAGTGTAGCTTTTAAGCGGAATGCATTCTAATTCTTTATGCTTTTCTGCAATTGTAGCAATATCGAGCGACTGTTGCGGCAACAATAGGTTTTTGGTACTGCGTACGCCTTTCATAAAAAAATTCTCTGCGCCATCGGAGGCAGCACCGATTTCAAAGCATACGTTGCGTGATAACTCCCTAGTGGTTTTATCACCAATCCATCTGAGGCATAACATACTTGTTGCACCCTTTAAGCCGAGCAAGTCTGCAGTGCTTTCTTCTAGCAAAGACAATTTGGAACCTTCGTCAATGAAGGCAGTTATCTCAATTGTTCCTTTTGGCCCTGATAACTTCACCGGCAAATATTTTAGCAATGTACGTCCATCATGTGTTTTGTTTTGATTTCTGTTTTCGCTTTTGACAGCCTCAACAGATTTACATGCACTGGCAGTTTTGCAGCCACGTATTGTAGCGACGACAGTGTTGTCAACCGCAGTGTTATTTTTCTCAAAAGGCTTGAATTTTAAGTTATGCAAGAGGCGATTATGAGGCTTGCGGCAAGAATTAATTCCACACTCTCGACGTCTTGTGCAGTTCTGAGTGCCATGGCCAGCTTTTAGGCAACTAAAACAAAGTTGGTGCTGTTTTACTAAGTTCCACCTTTGAGTATTATCTAATTCTTTAAATTTCTCACACAAATTCAACTTATGATTTCCCTGACACATTTTGCAATTTTGTTTATCCTCGTACACAGTCAACACTGGTTTCGAAGTCTTGTTTTTGTGAACAGCTGATTCATTTATATTTACATTTTTTGTACACGTCATGTCATTAGCTACGGAAATATACATAGAAATTTGTTGAAGCCAGCTACAGAAATCACGTAGGCTAGGATACGGCTGCTGGATACTAAAAGTGTGGCGCACCCACTCCTCCCTCTTATTAAGAGGTAGTTTGCTCACCAATTCGTCCATCAATGTCGGGTTTGCCAAATACGGATGTGCGCCGGCACTTTCGAGAAACGCTGTTAGGTCAGATACCATAGAAAATAAGTTTATTATTTCGTTCAACTTTCCGGCGGCAATAGCTGGGAAAGCACGCGCTTTCGCTATCTGGCTGCGAATCAGGAGCTCCGGTCGGCCGTACATGAATTCGAGGGAGTTCAGGACAGATTCGACACTAGCTGGGTGTATAAGTAGTGATTGCACGCGTTGGCGAGCGGCGCCCTTGAGCGCCTTTTGTAATCGCAACAAGTTTTCGGTGTTTGTAGTTTCGCGGTAAGCAACGGAGAACATCGGCCATTCTTCGGGCGAACCATGAAATTCCGGCAAGTCGATCAATTTGCGAGTTTGGAGGTAAGGATTACGTATCGAATTTGGTACCGTATTAGTAGAATAAAGCGGTGTGGTTTGGCCCAGCGGTGGATTCTGACCCATGAAATTAGTTCCGCACTCGCGTGAGTGCTGGCCATTGTATACGTTATTTGAGGTTACAATCGGAACATAATTTGATATGCCATGTCTGTAACCGGTGCTTTCGAAACTTCGATAGGCATTGGCAGGGGCAATAAGGTTTGTGTTTACGTCGGCAGCAGTGACGTGGCAATGTGGCACGCTCGGTGCGATTATAGTATTGGTAGAAGTATAAGTAAGAACAGAACTTACCGTTTTTGAGGTGTTGGTAGCGGTTGAAAATATACTTGCTTGGTTAGAGGCAGTGCGCTCGTTGGCACCGGTGATGGGGGTAGCATTGGACCCGGCGGCAGTGGCATACATGTTAGTAGTATCTTCATTGGCACGGTTGGCGTTGGCTTGATGTGCGCCGGCAGAGTTGGCGCGCGTTTGTATTTCTTTCTTCAGCATGTTGTTTTCTTCGTAGGATTCATTCAAGGATGCTTGTAACGTTTCTAGCTTTTTACGGAGCTGGTCCAATTCGGTATCTGGCGGCACAGCAGTTTCGTCCAACTCCTCCTCGTTGGCAGATTCGCTTCGTTCGGAAATTACCTTGTCGCTGCGCTCAAACGTTTTCCCTCGAGTATTGTATGGGTGCTTTCCCATCGATTAAAAATGCGAATTTTACTCCAAAATAATTTGGAGTAAGATATTAAAATAAAATGTCGTTGTCAGATGTATAAACATACAACTTTGCACGACATTTGCAGCAGGGTTATGGCACGCGTATATTAAGAACCCAATATACCAATGATTTACTGAAAATCGCTTTTATGGTATTTTTAACGTTTTAATATCTGAAAATGTTCAATATACAAATATATTTCAAGGTTTACAAATTATATAGTAAAATAGTGTTAAAGTTTTCTCACCTTACTCGTGTCTTCCCATGAAACCAAAAGAATCGAAGCGCTGTCAAAACGGAAAAGAATCGCTTAAAAAACGTGTTGGCTAATGTCTAAATCGCGCTTTTTCTCGGTTTCAGGGTTGCGCAGAAGGGAATGAAAACCAGTACTTCATTGTAACTTAAGCTTTAGTAAAATAATTTCAGAACTACGTTATTGGTCCGAAACACCTCCCTTAAAAATGGGCGGTGCCACGCCCACTATAAAAAATTTATGCAAATATCAATTTGTTAACCCATTTTCTACCGGTACTAGTTTCCGTTGAGATAATCGCGTGAAATTGTATATGGTGGATATTAGAGGACTACTGATCATCCTTACCAATTTTCAAGCTGATAGGTCAACCGGGTCCGCCATTATGGACTGTTGCGAAAACGCAACGCTGGTTGAAAAGCTGTGAAATGTGATTCATATAAATAATGTAACTAACATAAATCTCTAGGTGGGATTTTTTCTTGATTATGCTCTTTATTCAAGTAGTTATGTATATGTTTAGTTTACAACAAATGTTTTGTTAAAATTACGAGGTATATTACTTTTTCTTATTACCTAAATTTCTATGATACTCGTCAAAACATTTTGGATGTAATCTCAAATTACATTTTTTGCATTCATAAACAGTTTGCGAGTGGCACATAGCACATCTTTTACGTTTGTTACCTGGAGGTTTCCATACCACATGGTCACGAACATTTGTGCGGGGTAAATGAATTGGTCTCTCCGCTTCTTCGATGTCAGGCGAATCACCTGTTTCATTAGAAACTTCTTCGCAATATAAAAGTAAAGAATTTGCAATCTCAGCTTTGAAATCAATTTGAGACACAGGACGAGTTGCTTCTGATTTACAGATCAGGCAATGAATTTTCCATGCGTTTGCAATGGTACTATTGACTGAGTTAGTCCATAGTGGCCACCACCATTTTTTTCCGCGAATACCAACGCGATAGTTAGCTACAGCATTATCATGTAGGTCTACCCCTCCCATATGTTGATTGTAGTCATGAATAAGTCCAGGTTGTTCCACAGATACTTTTTTTTCTCAGCTTTGCACCAGCGTTGTGTGATATTTACAGGTTCGACAGATTTGAAGTTGGAAATTACGGTTACTTCTGCATTATCTTGCCATCGAGCAACAAATAATTTATTATTTATCTCGGAACAATAGTCATATTGGTGTTTTATGAGTTTTTTTCCTGTGCTTAGCATTTTCTCTGCACCTCTGAGACGATTCGCTCTTACAGTTCCAGTTGCCCTAAAACGTCTCTCATTCAACAAACAAAATAAATAATACGATGAAAAAAAATTATCGAAATATATGGCGTGATTTTCTGGATTAGGAACGTTTTCCAACAATGATAGAACGACTGAAGCTCCTAAACCTATATTCTTGTCATATGGTACAGTCGATCCTCCGTATGGTGCTGCTGCATATAGATAACCATTGTGTGAACAAAGAGCCCAATACTTGAAACCAAATCTAATTGGCTTGTTACGAATAAACATTTTGCACGAATGTCGACCAAAGTAGGGTGTCATTTGTTCATCAATGGACTAAAATGTTTCGAACTCATAGATTCAACGATGTTTCTTTTTAGTGATTCCACAGCTGATTCATCAGGTGGTCCAAATTTAAAATCAATACGTTTGGTTTTCTTCCAGTTTGGTGTACCGAAACTTTTTTCTGCAGTGTACCCAGTGTTTTTTGTTGAACTCGATGATTCAGCATCAGGCGTTCTAACTAAACTTGATGCATGATGATCTTCCACATCTGATTCATGTTCAACTTCAAATTCCCCACATATATCCGTCGTAGCTGGTACTTCTGTAACCATCTCGTTATCGTCAATTAGTTCCTCGTCACTCACGGCATCAACATCAGCCGGTGGAATGTATACGACAGAAGATATTTTTTTCGAAGAAGCGTTATCCATTTTCCGTCGTTTATCAGAAACTGCTACCTCTTCGCCTTCATCTTCACTGATCGTTGTGTTTATGTAGGATTCTATTTCCCCAATAGTCAAAAAACGTCGACGATTCATTATTCTTCAACAAAGAAATTGGGTAAAGAACAACATTCAAGCAAACAAATACCAAAAACACATTAATTTTACCTAAAGACGATATGTAGTATTGACGAAATACTTTTATTTCACTTTTTAGTAGCACAAATAACAATGAAAGCACTTTTTAGTAGCACAAATATCAATGAAAGCACTTATTGTACAAATTGTCACACAAAAATTACATAAACATCAATTTTCCCGCCAAAAATAATGTCATAGAGACTTTGAAGTCATATGCAGCGTTTCTACCAGTGTTGCGTTTTCGCAACACCTATTTTTAACAGCTGAATTTTGCAGGAAAACGTCAGCTGCACTATCTGGTGGTATGATAACGTTGTTGTTTCAGATTTTATTTTCCAGAAACTGGTATACAACTTAAAAAAAAAAACGCGCTTAGTTCGCAAACCGTGTTGTGAAAAACTTATCATTTTGTACATATTTTTTTTTTAATCATAGGGACTTGAAACGTACCCCACGTAAAAAATTGTGTTCCATATTTATGAAGCCGGAAGTCCAAATTATAACGTAAAATCAAAAAATTTACAGATATATTTTGTTTTACTGTAGCTATGAGGGTTCAAAGTGGCCGTTGCGAAAACGTAACGGCGGTAGAAAATGGGTTAATGCTATTAAAGGGGGGGCTCTTGACCTTACTCTATGTAGCCAAAACATGGCCTTCGCTGTCACAAATTGGCACGTCTCGGGGGAGGAATCAATGTCGCACCACAAACATATTGTGTTCGACATGGGTCACTTCTCTGAGCATGAGACCGTTTTCAGAAATCCAAGGAAGACGAAATGGGAACTATTTCGCTTCACCATGGAAGAAAGTGGCAATTGCTTACAAAAAGCGATAACTATGGTGCGTGAGATTGAGGCAGAAGCTGAACAATTTCAGTCAGATATTATAACGGCTTTTAATGGGAATTGTCCACAGGCTTAAAACGCGTACAACGGGATGTGCCTTGGTGGAAAAAAAAAGCTTGCACAATTAAGATGTCAAGCAAGAAGGTTGTTCAATACAGCTAAAGAGACGGGAGACTGGGTATCCTATAAAAATTCCCTAATCTCCTACAATAAAGAACTTAGGAAGTCTAAGAGGGCGACTAGGAGAGAACACTGCGAAAACATTAAAGATCTTCCTACGGCAGTGCGGCTCCAAAATTCAGATGGGAGCCACAACAAGCAGCCGGAAGACACATGCAAACTCTTGCTTGCTACTCACTTTCCGGACTGTACACCAGGCTATCAACACTCACATCCTATAGTAGATGATTCTCCAACTATTAGGGGAAGAGAAAAGAGCCTGGCAGCAAAGCTAACCAATGTCAAAAATGTCCAATGGGCTTTATCGACTTTTAGTCCTTTCAAATCCCCAGGACCGGATGAGGTTTATCCTTTTCTGTTACAGCAAGGAATTAACTATACAGCGCCAGTCCTATCAAACTTATATAGAGCATCACTGCTGCTAGGATATATTCCTAACAGGTGGACAGAGGTTAAGGTTGTTTTTATACCGAAACCAGGGAAACCGGAAAATCTGCCATCGTCATATCGACCAATAAGTCTCAGTTCCTTTCTCCTAAAAGGAATGGAGAAAATTTTGGATCAGCACATTAGAGAAGAGAACTTAAAGAAACTTCCTCTGTGTAAAACCCAATTCGCGTACCAAACCCGGAAAATCTACAGAGACTGCTATCCATTGCCTTACGGAAAAAATTGAAAAGGCCATAGAGTCTAAAAACATAACCCTATGTTCATTTATCGATATATCAGGCGCTTTCGATAATACGACGTATCAGGCCATTGAGGAAGCCATGATTAGCAAGGTCGTAAGCCCAATGATAACTCGCTGGGTGCTGGCCATGCTAAAGCAAAGAAAAATCAGCTTTGAGATAGGAGGGAGTGCTGGCTCAATTGTGGCCACAAGAGGATACCCTCAAGGAGGTGTACTTTCTCCTCTACTTTGGACCCTTGTCATAGACGAACTTCTTTACCTTTTGAAGGGCAATGGTTTTGACGTTCAGGGCTATGCAGATGACTTGGTCGTCTGCGTAACAGGAATGCATGACGAAACAATATCCGATCGCATGCAACAAGCCCTTCGCATCATTGAAAGATGGTGTGTTAGCAAAGGACTATCTATTAACCCAAACAAAATAATCTTGGTGCCTTTCATGCGGCGAAGGAAGCTGTCCTTGTTAGAGCCGTCCCTAGGAGGCAGCCGCATAAGTTTTTCAATGGAGGCAAAATACCTAGGAGTAACATTGGACAAGATCCTCACATGGAATGCTCATCTGGAAGTTACGATAAATAAAGCAACGAGGGCTTTTTTCGCGTGCACTAGACTCTATGGCAAAACATGGAGGCTGTCTCCCAAAATGACGTATTGGTCATTTAATACAGTTGTGAAGCCAATAGTCACCTACGCTTCCCTGGTCTGGTGGCCGAAGACTGCTCAGATCACATCATCATCATCATCATTTATTGGCGCTTAACCGCCTAAGCGATTTTGGCCGTTTCGTATCAAAGCACGCCAGTCATTCCTTTTTAGCGATAACGGACGCCAATTGGAAACCCCAAGGGAGTTCAAGTCATCCTCCACCTGTTGTTTCCATCTCAGTCGAGGCCTCCTCCTTCCTCTGCTGCCGAATTCAGGCGACGATAGGAAAACCTTCTGTGCTGAAGCTTCTTTGTCCATTCGCATAACATGGCCCAGCCAGCGGAGTCTTTGGGCTTTAATTCGCTGGACTATGGTCAGATCTGCGTAGAGCTCGTACAGCTCATCGTTAAATTTCCTTCTATACTCGCCGTTGGCATCACGGGAAGGACCATAAATCTTCCGGAGAACTTTTCTCTCAAATACTCCAAGGGCCATCTCATCTTCTCTTGACATTGTCCATGAATCTGAGCCATACATCAGGACAGGTATGATGAGAGACTTATAGAGCGTGATCTTTGTTCTTCGAGAGAGGACTTTACTTCTCAATTGCCTACTCAGTGCAAAGTAGCACTTGTTGGCAAGAGTGATTCTCCGCTGGATTTCAAGACTGATATTATTTTCGGTGTTGATACTGGTTCCCAAATAGACGAAGTCCCTCACAGTTTCAAATTTGTAACTATCAACATATCAACATGTATTGATACACAATGATCTAAAGGCAAATAGATATGTATTCATACATATACAACAACAAAAAAATAATAACATCAAAAACTACGCGTATCAAACAAGCAGTGTTGGTGTAACTAGTATGACACGCTGCGGTTAGAAATTCTAAATTTCTCCTCAGTTCAATGACCACTATAAAGGGAAAAATGAAAAATTTCTAACAACAAATACAAAGCCGTACGTCTAGTTCATTAGCAAGAACGAAATTGCAATCATGGTAGCTGGTATTGTTTGTTTGTGAGTTGTTGACCAGTTTGTTCGTTAATAACAAAATATAATAATTTAAAAATAAATTATTCGATCGGTCAAATAGTCCGTGAAATTTTCTAATGTATAATAAAATGACCATAACATCAAGCTTTGATAAAAAATGTGTTTTATTACAGTTTGAAAGTGAAAAGGGGTGAAAAGGGTCACGAATTTTAAAAAGGGTGAAATATGGTAGATACTTATTTGAAAAGGTGGGGGCCGGGGTCCTGGCTCTAAATTAATTTTAATTTTACCCTCTAGGGTCCCCAACGGCAACACTGGGCCTTTTGTTTGGCCACTCCTCACTTGTTTTCATGAATTTTGTTCTCTTTTGATTTTCAGGTGAACAGCCTGCAGCTATGCAAACCAGCAGCAGTGGCATATTTATTCATTTTTCTCCGTATACGCTTGTCGAGTTTTGGATTTTACCTGCAGTGATTTTTTATCAATACTCAGTTTTGTCGACCACTTAAAACTGCATGAAGAAGAATTTTTTAAGCTATGTATACACGAGCACACCTGGTAGGGTGACGGCAATAGTTCCCGAACAGCACTAGTATCCGGACACTATGCCCATTTTTTGAGTATAATATGTAGATAAATCGCTTATATATAAATAGTTTCATTTAACAACATCAACGCAATTCTACGTGTTTTTTGCATATGATGAATTTCATATCAAACCCAATATGCATTGAACCCGACTCCCTCATAATTTGATGAAATTTTGCACCGAGGTACATCTTACCTACTTAAACACAACCTCATTTTTAGAAGTTGCATTTTCGAAAAATTGTGGGCGTGGCAAGGCATCGAAATATTCGAAAATTTTCGAAAAATTACGATAATAGGTACTTTTAAAGTGTTATTACTACTGAATGGCTTTACCGATTAAAAAGATATTCATACCATTAGAAAAGTATTGAAATAAGCTTTCAAAAAAAAAATACACTTGGGCAATTCACAAGTGGTGTCGTATTCGTCTATCGTTGAGTGTTTCCATGGTTTCCAAAATAAATTTTATTGAAAAATAGATAAATAGCACGAAATACTATAGGTTGTGAATTGCGTAACTGTAAAAATTTTTTAGTACACTGAAAAACAATGTTTTCCAAAATAAAATTTGAAACTAAAAAAACACTTCAAAGATCAAGCGATTTTGAAAAATAAAATTTTTTTTTAGAAAGGTCTATTCAATATATATAACATATCTAAAAACTAAAATCCGTTTTTTTCTTTTTTTTAAATTTATTTAAGTAAATGCAACTCTTGGTTACTTTCTGATATTTTGATATCACGCGTAAACTAATCAACGGATTTCAAAAATTTTTATACCGTTAGAAAGGTATTAAAATCACCTTTTTTTGCTTTTACCTTGTTGTTTCAAGCCGGAGTTGCGCTCCGAATTGCCGCCCGCTGCATCATCCGTGTTTTTTCCATTGTTGGAGTGCTGTTGTCTTGGTCCAGTTTCAAGTAGTTTTGTGATAATACTCGAATAAAATAATCTTTTTATAAATAGTATCGAGTGCTACATTTTTGGCGCGCAAAAGATTTTTGCAAAATATAATTAAAGAAATTCACTCAATAAGCAGCGAGTTGCATTTTCCAGCGGCAACGAACACAAGACAATATAAACAAACAAAGTGACATTTGGTAATAGTCACGGGTCTGCATTGCCGACAGTTTTAACAAACAGTGTTGCCACATAGTTATTTTTTCGATACAAACTGAACCATTTTCATTGCCTATACAGAGCAACCCAAGGCTTAAATTTTAATTTTTAACAAGCTCAAGGTCGTTTTATAAGAAAATTTAACGTACACCGACATCTCAAGCGGCTAAACGTAAGGTGAGTGATACTTCCCCGGACATATCACTGCACGACATTATGTCTGCAATTAAAGGCATTGAGAGTAATTTCAACCTGAAGCTCGATGGATTGGCCACGAAAGGCGATATTGAGGAGCTGAAACAGTCGGTAGGGGTGCAAATTGAAAGCTTAAAATCGGAAAACGCAGAGCTAAAAGCTGCACAGAGCCAACAATGCCTAATAAAATAGAACAAAAGTAATAAGATATCTCTATAGATTTTCTTCAAGAAGATGTGCTTCTTATTATTGTAGAGACCGTCTTTTTAATTTTATTAAGAAGATTTTCTTTTTAATATTTTAAATGAAAAATAAAATGATATCGCCCTCACCGAGAATCGAACTTACAATTTTTGGAATGATAAACCCAGCTGTTAACCATCAGGCCATCGCTCACTTTTGATTGCCAGCTTCTAATTACCGATATGTGTAGAGTTGATAATGTTTCAAAGGAAAATCTCATAAATATATTTAAGAAGATTTATTTTTAACATTTCTAATTAGGAAAAAAAGAGAGAGAATCGAACTTACAATTTTTCGATTGCTAAACCCAGCTGCTAACCATCCGGCCATCGTATACTAATAATTGCCGGCGTCTAACTACACCTTTGTACTAAATGTATAGTTTTTTAATAAGAATTTCTTCTTAAAACCAAAAAGATTTCCCTATAGTTTTTTCTTCGTTTGCACCGTTGCCACTACCCCTTTGCCCAAAAGCTGATCATGAAGACAATCTTATTAATTTTATTAGGCATTTTTGGCTCTGTGTGAGTTGGCCAGAATTAGACACGAACGGGGACAGGATAGGGTGGAGTTAAATCGGCTTATAACTGAAAGAAAACAAAAAAACGTTATAGTTAGAAATATGCCTAACGAGGCTTCGCCTAAAGTAGCGGCTCAAGCACTATGCTCCAATAAGCTGAATCTAAATAATGTGCAAGTTCGGGAGGCTCGTAAGCTGTACGTAAACAGTAATAAAATGGGGGTGATTGCGGAATTTGATTCTGTAGAGATGGCTAGCGAGGTATTGAAAAATGCCAAAAAAACTGACTGGGTCCTCGATATACATCGAGAAAGATCTTAATACAGAAAAGTTAGACCGCTCGCATAAAATCAGGGTTAGAAACGACTCTATGTGCGTTAACCAGCGATGGATGGCGTTTAACGCTAGCAAAATATTAATGTGCGATGGGGAGCCAGCGGAGGTGTTGCTTCGTAGCCTTTGTGACGAAAATATTAGCAAGATCGACCTAACATATGATGGTGTTTTGAAGAAGATGGCTGCAAAAAACTAGTGGTGGACAGTTACGAGGTTGCATACTTGGGTGAAGGTGTTAGTGAATCAGGGCTCAAAATTTTATCATATAATGTAGCTAATGTACGCAGTAAACTTATGTTTAATAACTTTTTTATGTATATTTATACGTTTGACGTTTTCTTTTTGTTTGAAACTCATGTAATTTCGGGTGACAGATCAAAATTTTCTCACCTATTTAAAGATTACGTCCTACATTGGGTAGATGCTGTTAAGACACATAAAGCTGGTCGAGCTAGCGGTGGGTGTCTATTTGGTTTTAAAAGGAGTTTGGACAGGTTTTATAATGTACAATTTCTTAGCGTCTCTGATTGTGTTGTACTTTCTGTCAATCTACATGTTAATACTTGGTTTATCCCTCAGTACTTAAATTGTAACAAGTGGTGTGAAGATTTTAAACGTTTGGAAAATTTTTTTGCTACCCAACAACCAGACTCCTTCTTTGTTCTTGGAGATTTAAACGCACACGTAGGCAAATCTCAAGAGATTGATAAAAAACTAGTGGCTGGACTGCCTGGTATTTCAGAAAACAGAAATTCAAAAGACGTAGTCATTGATGCAAAAGGTAAAAAAGTACTGAGCCTAGCTGAAGATGTTGGCGGAGTTATATTAAATGGTAGGCTGTCTGGCGATGGGTCTGGTGAATTTACGTTTTGCGGTGTTGTAGGAAGCTCGGTTATAGATTATGTCATATGCTCTTTCGATCTCCTTTCGGCAGTTAAAAACTTCTCAGTGGATAAGAAAGAATTCTCGGATCATATGCCGCTTTGTATCGAATTCGAGGTTTCAGTGAAGGACGGTAATGCCCCTCTAAGCATATGCCCCGCGAAATTAGCGTGGAATCCAAAGCAGGCGCAAAGATATGCTGATCGTATTAGCTCAATGCCCGTGTGTGACTTTGCAAATACTGATGAATTAACTGATGTGATGGTAACAACATTGGAAAATAAAGTAAAATCTGCTGCTGCGGTTTGTTGTAGGAAATCTAAATATATTTCGGAACATGCGTGGTTTGACAGCCAATGCTTTAAGGCGCGCAAAGAGTTGTTGAAACATTTAGATGAACTTAGAAATAGTGGTTCTGAAGAGGCTCGCGTATCTTATGTTGCACTTCGTTCTAGCAATTCTAAGCTGTGCTCCAAGAAAAAATTGGAATATAGATGCAAAGAATTGACCTATTAAATACAGTGAGAAACTCAAAAGACTGGTGGCGGGTTGCTAACTCGTTAAAAAATCGTCCTCACAGAGTGACTGGTAGTTTGACGCTAGGAGATTTTTACAATCATTTTAAAATGCTGTTGTCGGATACACATGAAGCACCCTCCATGCAATGGACGTTGCCCTCAGTGATCGACCCTTTTCTAGATGCCCCTTTTGAGCTCCGTGAGCTGCAACTTGTACTCCAAGGTTTGAAAGACAACAAAGCTCCTGGGCAAGACCGTATTAGCTATGAGTTTTATAAGTATGCGCCACAATCCCTCTTAACTGAAATACTTGCTTTGTTTAACGTAATTTTTCTCAAAAAGCAAATACCTAATTCGTTTCGCAACGCTATTATAGTCGCCCTTTTCAAAAAAGGTGACCCCGATCTTCCATCCAACTACAGGGGTCTATCACTGCTTGATTCAATTTATAAAATGTTGGCTGGTTTGCTGCTGAGTCGCGTCAACGCGTGGCTTGATTGTAACAATACATTTACAGAATGCCAGGCGGGTTTCCGCAAAAACTATTCAACAGTGGACAATCTGTTCAATTTAACTAGTATTGTACACTTAAGCTTCAGTGCGAAGAAGAAAACTTTCGCTTTCTTTGTTGACTTTTCATGTGCTTTTGACACAGTTCCACGGAATATGCTTTTTTACAAGTTAGCTCAGATCCACATTATAGAGGTTCTGCGACTCATTTATAAAGATACATCAAGTCAGGTATGGTTTGATGGAGTGCTTTGTGGGCCGTTTACTGTCAATCAAGGTGTTTCGACAAGGTTGTTTGCTGAGTGCAACTCTTTTCGCGTTATATATAAATGACTTAAGTGACAGTCTCTCCGGCGGTGTAAAGGTTGCGGACACAACAGTAAAAGCTCTTATGTACGCCGACGATATCGTGCATTTGGCCGACACGGCTTCAGACTTACAGAAAATGATAAATGAGCTTTACGAGTACAGTTCGCAGTGGGGCTTGGGAGTTAACCTCGCCAAATCTAAAATAATAGTTTTCAGAGAATGTAACAGGTCTCCTACTTTTCGATTAAACTATGGGCGCGAGATCATTGAAATTGTCAATGAGTACAAGTACTTGGGAGTTCTACTGAACTACAAGCTATCGTTCATAAAGCACCTTGAGGCAAAACTGACAGCGGTTAAGACAACTATAAATGCTACGTGGTTAAAATAGATAAATAACCCTCGCATTTGTATCTCAAAAAAGATGAAAATTTTCGACGCCGCATGTAGGTCCATCATAGAGAAACTTCCGCGTTTCGTTATAAAAAAGTTGATCTTTCTACCATCTAACACACCAAATTATATGATACACCTAGAATCAGGTTTATACTCCCTATTCATACATACTTTACGTACACACATGCTTTATATTTGGCGCTGTTTAACAAAAACAGACTCCCCCGCATTGTAGCAGAGGAAGCAGTAAGGCAAGGTGCATACTGGGTCAAAAAGTGGAAAAACATTTACGAAAGTGTTAACATGATTCCTCAGTCGGACTTCTCCCACGCATCGCTCAAGCTTAGTATTCCTATAGTTCTAGAAAAATTGACTCAAAAAGAGATTGATATCTACACCGAAAGTGCACTCCAGTCTAGGTCACATGACCTCTACTCCAGCTTGATTCCTACGGACTCTGCCTATTTTAATGATAAGTACTCTGCGTATGCCATAAGTCTGATCTTCCGGGCAAGGGGTGGCTTGCTAAATCTTAATGCTAGAAATTTCAAAAACGTTGCCTCCGTTACCTGCTCTATCTGCAATTTAAGTGCTGCTGAAGACACATATCATTTCATTGGCATCATCATCATTTATTGGCGCTTAACCGCCTACGCGATTTTGGCCGTTGCATATCAAAGCACGCCAGTCATTCCTTTTTAGCGATAACTGACGCCAATTGGAAACCCCAAGGGAGTTCAAGTCATCCTCCACCTGTTGTTTCCATCTCAGTCGAGGCCTCCCCCTTCCTCTGCTGCCGAATTCAGGCGACGATAGGAAAACCTTCTGTGCTGGAGCTTCTTTGTCCATTCGCATAACATGGCCCAGCCAGCGGAGTCTTTGGGCTTTAATTCGCTGGACTATGGTCAGATCTTCGTAGAGCTCGTACAGCTCATCGTTAAATTTCCTTCTATACTCGCCGTTGGCATCACGGAAAGGACCACAAATCTTCCGGAGAACTTTTCTCTCAAATACTCCAAGGGCCATCTCATCTTCTCTTGACATTGTCCATGAATCTGAGCCATACATCAGGACAGGTATGATGAGAGACTTATAGAGCGTGATCTTTGTTCTTCGAGAGAGGACTTTACTTCTCAATTGCCTACTCAGTCCAAAGTAGCACTTATTGGCAAGAGTGATTCTCCGCTGGATTTCTAGACTGATATTATTTTCGGTGTTGATACTGGTTCCCAAATAGACGAAGTTCCTCACAGTTTCAAATTTGTAACTATCAACAGTGACATGGCTGCCAAGGCGCAGGTGCGCCGATTCTTTCTTTGATGACAGTAAATACTTCGTCTTGTCCTCGTTCACGGCAAGACCCACTTTTTTCGCTTCCTTATCCAGTCCAGAGAAGGCAGCGCTTACGGCGCGGTTGTTAAGGCCAATGATATCAATATCATCGGCATACGCCAGCAATTGCACGCTCTTGTAAAAGATTGTACCATTGCGGTTTAGCTCTGCTGCTCGAATTATCTTCTCCAGCATCAGATTGAAGAAATCGCACGAAAGGGAGTCGCCCTGTCTGAAGCCTCGTTTGGTTTCAAATGGCTCAGAGAGGTCCTTCCCGATTCTGACGGAACTGTTGGTATTGCTCAACGTCATTTGGCAAAGCCGTATAAGCTTTGCAGGGAAGTCAAATTCAGACATGGCGGCATACAGGCAACTCCTTTTTGCGCTGTCAAAAGCGGCTTTGAAATCGACAAAGAGATGGTGTGTGTGTCGATTCTTTTATCATGGGTCTTCTCCAGGATTTGGCGTATCGTGAAAATCTGGTCGATGGTAGACTTACCAGGCCTAAAGTCACACTGATAAGGTCCAATCAGTTTGTCTACGATGGGCATATGTTCATTGGCATATGTCCTATATATAAAGATATTCGGTATATTGTTTTGGTGAGGAAGTTTTAGATCTGCAGATGGTGATAAATATCCTTAAAGGTTGTAACTATCATTCGCTTTACGTTTATATAAGTAACTGTCTTAAATATAGAAATCTTATTGTGAACGAATTTTCCTAAATGTTTGTTTTAGATATTAGTGATATTAAGACACACAACATTTATTGTTGTCTAAAATTTTATTTATTTTTATATTTAGTTCTGATTAATTTTGCTTTTACTTTTGTAATTCCATTTTAAAAGAAAATAAATAAACTACTACTACTACTATATAACATATCTAAAAACTAGAATGATGTTTTTTTTCTTTTAAAAAATTTATAAGTAAAACCATCTCTTTTTAAATTTTTTATTTTGATATTATTGTGTGACAAAAAAAGGTACCTAGCTATACTTTGGAAGTTATACAGATACAGATACTATGACTAAGTATTAAGGCGGGTCGATTTATTAACCTATATCGCGCCATCGATTTTTCGATAGGTTTGGGGTTAAGGAAAAAAAGTTCCACTACGCCTACCAAAAAAAAAAAATAATTTTCGAACCTGCAAAATTTGAGTTTTTTGAAATTTTTTTCGTTTATTTTTAAGGTTTTTTTAATGACCTACTTAAAAAAATTTCATTTGACTTAAAAATTTTCATACATACCCGGTCCGACGCTAAGAGACGCCTACCCCTTACCTCTAGCATTCATTAAAAAAAAGGCTGTTAAACAATCAACAATGGGGAGTTATGAAAAAAAATATCTTATATGAACAATTGGTTCTAACGGAAACATATACATAAAAAATGATTTGGGAGAAATGGCAATAAACCTTTTATCTGAACGATCGGTTATATGGGCGATATATGCTATAGTGGTCGGATCCGGTAGGATTTGCAAGGAAATCTCTGAACTTTAAAATTAATTCCCATATTTTTCACACTTTTTTGTAAACTGCAACTGCAAACTGTCATTTTCATAATTTCAATAAATAGTTGAACTAGTTCAAAAGTTTTATGTTTTAATTTCCAATTTGATAATTTTTTGAACACATTTTTATTGGTCAATAAGCAAGTACTTTACCAAGTTTCATGCTTTAATCTCTAAAAATGAGGGAGAAATGGCAATAAACCTTTTATCTGAACGATCGGTTATATGGGAGATATATGCTATAGTGGTCCGATCCTACCGGATCCGACATATAAAAAAAAAAATGCCAGTATACATCTGTATGCCAAATTTCATCGAGATTCAAACGGACAGACGGTCATGGCTAAATCAACTCAGCTCGTCCTCTGCCAAGTTTGGTATATTTATTGGTGGGTCTAACGGAAACATATACATAAAAAATTATTTGGAGCCTTGAAAATGAAAAAAATCGATTTCGACCAAAATAATTCTCAAAAACTGTTAATGCCAACGTTTTTATCGCATAATTTTAAGTGGGAGAGGAACTACGAGACAAATTCGTTTTCATCGGCAACACTTTTGCACGTTTTTGAAGAAACCCTTAAAAAAATGGCGGAAAAGTTATTTTTTTCACTAAAACACTCCTCAAAACCCCAAAAATATTTTTTTTTTTCAAAAAACTGTTATCGCCAAAGTTTTTAGCGGACAATTTTGAGTCGGACAGGGTATGTATGAAAATTTTTAAGTCAAATGAAAATTTTTTAAGTAGGTCATTAAAAAAATCTTAAAAATAAAAATAAAAATAAACGAAAAAAAATTTCAAAAAACTCAAATTTTGCAGGCTCGAAAATTATTTTTTTTTGGTAGGCGTAGTGGAACTTTTTTTTCCTTAACCCCAAACCTATCGAAAAATCGATGGACTGCGGAAGTATGTTGCTCGGAATCGCGTCCATTCCGACAATATATACGACTATCAGGTTTGGTTCCTAACGATTTCTACCCACAACTTTAAAGCACGGCCTCTACAACTTTCCTGCTTGCTGCACATAATACTATAAATAAATGAATTTACGCTTTGCTTAATTTCTATTAATTATATTTTTATTATATTCTATATACTCTTATTGTACATATATATGTTTTTGTTTTGTAACAATACTTGAGATATTAACAGTCGACCGCTTTGTGTTGTGTCGACTTTAAAAAAATAAATAAATAAATAAAATATTTATCACCATCTGCAGATCTAAAACTTCCTCACCAAAACAATTATACCGAATATCTTTATATATAGGACATATGCCAATGAAATGATATGTGTCTTCAGCAGCACTTAAATTGCAAATAGAGCAGTTTACGAATGCAAAGTTTTTGAAACTTCTACACAGAGCCAACACTGCCTAATAAAATAGAACAAAAGTCATATGATATCTCTATAGATTTTCGAGAAAAATTTACCTACGCGCTGCAGGAACCAGACAAGCCACCATATGTTTCGATGATACTGGAGTTACATCTCTTCAAGGACTTTTCTTCCCGGCATTGTGAGAGTCGAACTCACAACACTGTAGTGACTTGTATGCTAGAAGGTCTAGCACCTTAGGCCACTACCCAGCTTGAAGGTAAACCCTTCTCAGTGTCCATTTATGCATATATTTATACTCCCATATAGAACATTTCTTTAATTTCAATGCAAACTTATATGAAAGATTTGCGAATTTTTAGGACTTGGTGTGAAACCTATGAAAGAATTTTCATACTTAATTAAGCACAAAGAAAAGTCCTTGAAGAGATGTAACTCCAGTATCATCGAAACATATGTCGGCTTGTCTGGTTCCTGCAGCGCCTAGGTAAATTTTTCTCAAAAGAACACATGTTCATACAATCCCGAAAATTGCTTATAAATACCGTCGGTATTTACAGCAATAGACTACAAGTCAAAAAAGCAACAAAGAGTCTATAGATTTTCTTCAAGAAGAAGTTCTTTTTATTTTTGAAGAGAAAATCTTATGAATCTTTACAAAGAGAAATCTTGCAAAAAACGTACTGATTTCTGTTTGAATGGCGTCTTTATTACGCTTCAATACAAAGTTACACACATATGCATGAATGCGCGTCATAGCTGTTTCTTAGTATTAATAAGATGATCTTAGGGTTCCTAACAAGAAGATATGACTTATTAACAGATTTCCGCATAATTGTATGTGTTAATAAGATTTGACTTATTAATGTTTTCAAAGGGAAATCTTGCAGAAAACGAACTGATTTCTTAGGGTTCCTAGCAAGAAGATATGACTTATTAATGTTTTCAAAGGGAAATCTTGCAGAAAACGAACTGATTTCTTAGGGTTCCTAACAAGAAGATTCGACTTATTAATGTTTTCAAAATGAAATCACATATTATTGAGAAGATCTTCTTTTTAATATTTCAAATAAAAAAAATAAAAATTATATTTCAGAGTTCTTATATTGTATTCGAGAACTTCAGATTATCAGTAACGATGCAGTTTTAGATTTCTCTTGTATTGCCTTTACCTTCTTATGTTGCCTTTTTATATTTCCTTCAAGCCATCTCACCGCACTCTTCCTTACATTGCCTTCCACACTTGCCATATTGCCTCCACCGCGAATCGAACTAACCACATAACTTTTGAATGTTGAACACAGGTGCTTACCATCGAGCCATCGGGTACTTCTGCTTCTCAGCGTATAATTGTTCTACATGATGTCTGCTGATGATGATGCAAGATTTTCCTTTGAAAATATTAATAAGTCAAATCTTCTTGTTAGGAACCCTAAGATCGTCTTATTAACACATACAATTATGCGGAAATCTGTTAATAAGTCAAATCTTCTTGTTAGGAACCCTAAGATCGTCTTATTAACACATACAATTATGCGGAAATATGTTTTCCCTTTGAAAACATTAATAAGTCAAATCTTCTTGTTAGGAACCCTAAGATCGTCTTATTAACACATACAATTATGCGGAAATATGTTTTCCCTTTGAAAACGTTAATAAGTCAAATCTTCTTGTTAGGAACCCTAAGATCGTCTTATTAACACATACAATTATGCGGAAATCAGTTAATAAGTCAGATCATCTTGTTAGGAACCCTAAGATCGTCTTATTAACACATACAATTTTGCGGAAATCTGTTAATAAGTCAAATCTTCTTGTTAGGAACCCTAAGATCGTCTTATTAACACATACAATTATGCGGAAATATGTTTTCCCTTTGAAAACATTAATAAGTCAAATCTTCTTGTTAGGAAACCTAAGATCGTCTTATTAACACATACAATTATGCGGAAATATGTTTTCCTTTTGAAAACATTAATAAGTCAAATCTTCTTGTTAGGAACCCTAAGATCGTCTTATTAACACATACAATTATGCGGAAATCAGTTAATAAGTCAGATCTTCTTGTTAGGAACCCTAAGATCGTCTTATTAACACATACAATTATGCGGAAATCAGTTAATAAGTCAGATCTTCTTGTTAGGAACCCTAAGATCGTCTTATTAACACATACAATTATGCGGAAATCAGTTAATAAGTCAGATCTTCTTGTTAGGAACCCTAAGATCATCTTCTTGTTAAGAACCCTAAGAAATCAGTCTGTTTTCTGCAAGATTTTCCTTTGAAAACATTAATAAGTCAAATCTTATTGTTAGGAACCCTAAGATCATCTTATTAAAATAAGAAGTTTTTTTCTTTCAGCTTTTTTCCATATTTTGACAGAAATTTCGATAAGATTTTCTTATTAATAACACATATAACAAGTAAGGAAAGCTGTCTTCGGCTGTGCCGAAGGCTAAATACCTTTCATGAATAAGCGTCACGATTTTCACTGTTTGATCCCCAGTACAGCCTGTGTGAATTTAACTTTAGCTCATACCGAAATTATCGGAGCTATCGATTATATGGGGACGATGTGTTATATTGGTCCAATCTCATTGATTTTTAACATCGACATTCCGCGATTCTTCTATGTGCGGTCCAAGCAGCTCACTACGTCCGGGAAAGCCACTGAAAACCCGTTCGGTGGTGAACTAAAGTGAGAAGGCGACAACCTGACAAGGCCACTCCGACATAATCGGTTTATGGGCATGCCAGGGGACTTCATCAGCAGCGTTTATCACCATGAGGTGCGGCTGCAAGCGGGCGTCTGTTTTGAACCAAGCGGCTCGCTATATAAATGGGTAATTTAAATCCAACCTCCCGAGAAACGGGTTGTGCGTAGGGTTTGGGACCCACCACATAAAAACAAACTTCGACATTCCACATTCTAAAATAGCAACATTTACGAAATTTCACGTTCCTACCGATATAATTACAGGAGTTATCTACCAAAATCCGTTTATCGGAACAATCGATTGTATGGGGGCTATGTGAAATATTTATCCAATCTCGATGATTTTCAACATCGATATTTCACATATAAAAATAGCAATACGACCAAAATTTCACGTTCCTACGTGTTTAATTACAGGAGTTATAGCCCAAAATCCGTTTATCGGAATAATCGATTGTATGGGAGCTATGTGAAATATTTATGCCATCTCTATGAGTTTCAACATCGATATTTCACATATAAAAATAGCAATACTTACAAAATTTCACGTTCCTACGTGTTTAATTACAGGAGTTATAGCCCAAAATCCGTTTATCGGAACAATCGGTTGTATGGGAGCTATATGTTATATTGGTCCGATCTTGCTGGTTCCGACAAATGATTCCTATATTGGAAAATGGTGGCCGCATACCAAATTTCAGCCAAATATCTCAAAAACTGAGGGACTAGTTTGCGTTCAAACAGACAGACAGACAGACGGACAGACGGACATGGCTAAATCAACTCATCTCGTCATCCTGATCATTTCGGTATACTTATTGATGGGTCTATCTCTTCTTCTTCTCATATTTACAAACATCGGACCAAAGTTATAATACCATTTCATGTTCATGAAAGGTATAAAAAGAAATCGCAAAGAAAAAAGAAGAAATTGCACTTGATAATATCAATAAGAATTTCCTCATTAAACCAAATAGATTTGCGTATGGTTTTTTTTTTCGTTTCCGCCGTCTTGGCTACCCCTGAGCCTGAAAACCGTTCATAAAGACAATCTTATTAATTTTATTAGGTATTTTTGGGTCTGTGTAGCATTAAGATTTAGCAAGCCACCCCTTGCCCGGAAGATCAGACTTATGGCATACGCAGAGTACTTATCATTAAAATAGGCAGAGTCCGTAGGAATCAAGCTGGAGTAGAGGTCATGTGACCTAGACTGGAGTGCACTTTCGGCGTAGATATCAATGTCTTTTTGAGTCAATTTTTCTAGTACTATAGGAATACTAAGCTTCAGCGATGCGTAGGAGAAGTCCGACTTAGGAATCATGTTAACACTTTCGTAAATGTTTTTCCACTTTTTGACCCAGTATGAACCTTGCCTTACTGCTTCCTCTGCTACAATGCGGGGGAGTCTGTTTGGTGTCAAACTTAAACAGCGCGAAATATAAAGCATGTGTGTTCGTAAAGTATGTATGAATAGGGAGCATAAACCTGATTCTAGGTGTATCATATAATTTGGTGTGTTAGATGGTAGAAAGATCAACTTTTTTATAACGAAACGCAGAAGTTTCTCTACGCATTCAAATTTATCAACACCCCAGATTTGAGCACCATAAAATATGATGGACCTACATGCGGCGTAGAAAATTTTCATCTTTTTTGAGATACAAATGCGAGGGTTATTTATCTATTTTAACCACGTAGCATTTATAGTTGTCTTAACCTCTGTCAGTTTTGCCTCAAGGTGCTTTATGAACGATAGCTTGTAGTTCAGTAGAACTCCCAAGTACTTGTACTCATTGACAATTTCAATGATCTCGCGCCCATAGTTCCATCGAAAAGTAGGAGACCTGTTACATTCTCTGAAAACTATTAGTTTAGATTTGGCGAGGTTAACTCTCAAGCCCCACTGCGAACTGTACTCGTAAAGCTCATTTATCATTTTCTGTAAGTCTGAAGCCGTGTCGGCCAAAAGCACGACATCGTCGGCATACATAAGAGCTTTTACTGTTGTGTCTGCAACCTTTACACCGCCGGAGAGACTGTCACTTAAGTCATTTATATATAACGCGAAAAGAGTTGCACTCAGCAAACAACCTTGTCGAACACCTTGATTGACAGTAAACGGCCCAGAAAGCACTCCATCAAACCATACCTGACTTGATGTATCTTTATAAATGAGTCGCAGAACCTCTATAATGTGGATCTGAGCTAACTTGTAAAAAAGCATATTCCGTGGAACTGTGTCAAAAGCACATGAAAAGTCAACAAAGAAAGCGAAAGTTTTCTTCTTCGCACTGAAGCTTAAGTGTACAATACTAGTTAAATTGAACAGATTGTCCACTGTTGAATAGTTTTTGCGGAAACCCGCCTGGCATTCCGTAAATGTATTGTTACAATCAAGCCACGCGTTGACGCGACTCAGCAGCAAACCAGCCAACATTTTATAAATTGAATCAAGCAGTGATAGACCCCTGTAGTTGGATGGAAGATCGGGGTCACCTTTTTTGAAAAGGGCGACTATAATAGCGTTGCGAAACGAATTAGGTATTTGCTTTTTGAGAAAAATTACGTTAAACAAAGCAAGTATTTCAGTTAAGAGGGATTGTGGCGCATACTTATAAAACTCATAGCTAATACGGTCTTGCCCAGGAGCTTTGTTGTCTTTCAAACCTTGGAGTACAAGCTGCAGCTCACGGAGCTCAAAAGGGGCATCTAGAAAAGGGTCGGTTATATGGGCGATATATGCTATAGTGGTCCGATCCTACCGGATCCGACATATATCTCCTATAATGCCTGTATACATCTGTGTGCCAAATTTCATCGAGATATCTAAAAAACTGAGGGACTAGTTTGCGTTCAAACAGACAGACGTCCTCTGCCCATTTTGGTATATTTATTGGTGGGTCTAACGGAAACATATACATAAAAAATGATTTGGAGCCTTGAAAATGAAAAAAATCGATTTCGACCAAAACAAGTCTCAAAAACAAAAAAAATTTTTTTTTTTTTTAACTGGTAATGCCAACGTTTTTATCGCATAATTTTAAGTGGGATAGGAACTACGAGACAAATTCGTTTTCATCAGCAACACTTTTGCACGTTTTTGAAGAAACCCTTAAAAAAAATGGCGGAAAAGTTATTTTTTTCACCAAAACACTACTCAAAACCCCAAAAATATTTTTTTTTTTTCAAAAAACTGTTATCGCCAAAGTTTTTAGCGGACAATTTTGAGTCGGACAGGGTATGTATGAAAATTTTTAAGTCAAATGAAAATTTTTTCAGTAGGTCATTAAAAAAACCTTAAAAATAAAAATAAAAATAAACGAAAAAAAATTTCAAAAAACTCAAATTTTGCAGGCTCGAAAATTATTTTTTTTTGGTAGGCGTAGTGGAACTTTTTTTTCCTTAACCCCAAACCTATCGAAAAATCGATGGACTGCGGAAGTATGTTGCTCGGAATCGCGTCCATTCCGACAATATATACGACTATCAAGTTTGGTTCCTAACGATTTCTACCCACAACTTTAAAGCACGGCCTCTACAACTTTCCTGCTTGCTGCACATAATACTATAAATAAATGAATTTACGCTTTGCTTAATTTCTATTAATTATATTTTTATTATATTCTATATACTCTTATTGTACATATATATGTTTTTGTTTTGTAACAATACTTGAGATATTAACAGTCGACCGCTTTGTGTTGTGTCGACTTTAAAAAAATAAATAAATAAATAAAATATTTATCACCATCTGCAGATCTAAAACTTCCTCACCAAAACAATTATACCGAATATCTTTATATATAGGACATATGCCAATGAAATGATATGTGTCTTCAGCAGCACTTAAATTGCAAATAGAGCAGTTTACGAATGCAAAGTTTTTGAAACTTCTACACAGAGCCAACACTGCCTAATAAAATAGAACAAAAGTCATATGATATCTCTATAGATTTTCGAGAAAAATTTACCTACGCGCTGCAGGAACCAGACAAGCCGACATATGTTTCGATGATACTGGAGTTACATCTCTTCAAGGACTTTTCTTCCCGGCATTGTGAGAGTCGAACTCACAACACTGTAGTGACTTGTATGCTAGAAGGTCTAGCACCTTAGGCCACTACCCCGCTTGAAGGTAAACACTTCTCAGTGTCCATTTATGCATATATTTATACTTCCATATAGAACATTTCTTTAATTTCAATTCTAACTTATATGAAAGATTTGCGAATTTTTAGGACTTGGTGTGAAACCTATGAAAGAATTTTCATACTTAATTAAGCACGAATATTTTTCCATTTATAACATTTAACTCTTTGTTGCTTTTTTGACTTGTAGTCTATTGCTGTAAATACCGACGGTATTTATAAGCAATTTTCGGGATTGTATGAAAATGTGTTTTTTTGAGAAAAATTTACCTACGCGCTGCAGGAACCAGACAAGCCGACATATGTTTCGATGATACTGGAGTTACATCTCTTCAAGGACTTTTCTTCCCGGCATTGTGAGAGTCGAACTCACAACACTGTAGTGACTTGTATGCTAGAAGGTCTAGCACCTTAGGCCACTACCCAGCTTGAAGGTAAACCCTTCTCAGTGTCCATTTATGCATATATTTATACTTCCATATAGAACATTTCTTTAATTTCAATGCAAACTTATATGAAAGATTTGCGAATTTTTAGGACTTGGTGTGAAACCTATGAAAGAATTTTCATACTTAATTAAGCACAAAGAAAAGTCCTTGAAGAGATGTAACTCCAGTATCATCGAAACATATGTCGGCTTGTCTGGTTCCTGCAGCGCCTAGGTAAATTTTTCTCAAAAAAACACATGTTCATACAATCCCGAAAATTGCTTATAAATACCGTCGGTATTTACAGCAATAGACTACAAGTCAAAAAAGCAACAAAGAGTCTATAGATTTTCTTCAAGAAGAAGTTCTTTTTATTTTTGAAGAGAAAATCTTATGAATCTTTACAAAGAGAAATCTTGCAAAAAACGTACTGATTTCTGTTTGAATGGCGTCTTTATTACGCTTCAATACAAAGTTACACACATATGCATGAATGCGCGTCATAGCTGTTTCTTAGTATTAATAAGATGATCTTAGGGTTCCTAACAAGAAGATATGACTTATTAACAGATTTCCGCATAATTGTATGTGTTAATAAGATTTGACTTATTAATGTTTTCAAAGGGAAATCTTGCAGAAAACGAACTGATTTCTTAGGGTTCCTAGCAAGAAGATATGACTTATTAATGTTTTCAAAGGGAAATCTTGCAGAAAACGAACTGATTTCTTAGGGTTCCTAACAAGAAGATTCGACTTATTAATGTTTTCAAAATGAAATCACATATTATTGAGAAGATCTTCTTTTTAATATTTCAAATAAAAAAAATAAAAATTATATTTCAGAGTTCTTATATTGTCTTCGAGAACTTCAGATTATCAGTAACGATGCAGTTTTAGATTTCTCTTGTATTGCCTTTACCTTCTTATGTTGCCTTTTTATATTTCCTTCAAGCCATCTCACCGCACTCTTCCTTACATTGCCTTCCACACTTGCCATATTGCCTCCACCGCGAATCGAACTAACCACATAACTTTTGAATGTTGAACACAGGTGCTTACCATCGAGCCATCGGGTACTTCTGCTTCTCAGCGTATAATTGTTCTACATGATGTCTGCTGATGATGATGCAAGATTTTCCTTTGAAAATATTAATAAGTCAAATCTTCTTGTTAGGAACCCTAAGATCGTCTTATTAACACATACAATTATGCGGAAATCTGTTAATAAGTCAAATCTTCTTGTTAGGAACGCTAAGATCGTCTTATTAACACATACAATTATGCGGAAATATGTTTTCCCTTTGAAAACATTAATAAGTCAAATCTTCTTGTTAGGAACCCTAAGATCGTCTTATTAACACATACAATTATGCGGAAATATGTTTTCCCTTTGAAAACGTTAATAAGTCAAATCTTCTTGTTAGGAACCCTAAGATCGTCTTATTAACACATACAATTATGCGGAAATCAGTTAATAAGTCAGATCATCTTGTTAGGAACCCTAAGATCGTCTTATTAACACATACAATTATGCGGAAATCTGTTAATAAGTCAAATCTTCTTGTTAGGAACCCTAAGATCGTCTTATTAACACATACAATTATGCGGAAATATGTTTTCCCTTTGAAAACATTAATAAGTCAAATCTTCTTGTTAGGAACCCTAAGATCGTCTTATTAACACATACAATTATGCGGAAATATGTTTTCCTTTTGAAAACATTAATAAGTCAAATCTTCTTGTTAGGAACCCTAAGATCGTCTTATTAACACATACAATTATGCGGAAATCAGTTAATAAGTCAGATCTTCTTGTTAGGAACCCTAAGATCGTCTTATTAACACATACAATTATGCGGAAATCAGTTAATAAGTCAGATCTTCTTGTTAGGAACCCTAAGATCGTCTTATTAACACATACAATTATGCGGAAATCAGTTAATAAGTCAGATCTTCTTGTTAGGAACCCTAAGATCATCTTCTTGTTAAGAACCCTAAGAAATCAGTCTGTTGTCTGCAAGATTTTCCTTTGAAAACATTAATAAGTCAAATCTTATTGTTAGGAACCCTAAGATCATCTTATTAAAATAAGAAGTTTTTTTCTTTCAGCTTTTTTCCATATTTTGACAGAAATTTCGATAAGATTTTCTTATTAATAACACATATAACAAGTAGGGAAAGCTGTCTTCGGCTGTGCCGAAGGCTAAATACCTTTCATGAATAAGCGTCACGATTTTCACTGTTTGATCCCCAGTACAGCCTGTGTGAATTTAACTTTAGCTCATACCGAAATTATCGGAGCTATCGATTATATGGGGACGATGTGTTATATTGGTCCAATCTGTTTGATTTTTAACATCGACATTCCACATTCTAAAATAGCAACATTTACGAAATTTCACGTTCCTACCGATATAATTACAGGAGTTATCTACCAAAATCCGTTTATCGGAACAATCGATTGTATGGGGGCTATGTGAAATATTTATCCAATCTCGATGATTTTCAACATCGATATTTCACATATAAAAATAGTAATACGACCAAAATTTCACGTTCCTACGTGTTTAATTACAGGAGTTATAACCCAAAATCCGTTTATCGGAATAATCGATTGTATGGGAGCTATGTGAAATATTTATGCCATCTCTATGAGTTTCAAAATCGATATTTCACATATAAAAATAGCAATACTTACAAAATTTCACGTTCCTACGTGTTTAATTACAGGAGTTATAGCCCAAAATCCGTTTATCGGAATAATCGATTGTATTGGAGCTATGTGAAATATTTATCCCATCTCTATGATTTTCAGCATCGATATTTCACATATAAAAATAGCAATACGTCCAAAATTTCACGTTCCTACGTGTTTAATTGCAGGAGTTATAGCCCAAAATCCGTTTATCCGAACAATCGGTTGTATGGGAGCTATATGTTATATTGGTCCGATCTTGCTGGTTCCGACAAATGATTCCTATATTGGAAAATGGTGGCCGCATACCAAATTTCAGCCAAATATCTCAAAAACTGTGGGACTAGTTTGCGTTCAAACAGACAGACGGACAGACGGACATGGCTAAATCAACTCATCTCGTCATCCTGATCATTTCGGTATACTTATTGATGGGTCTATCTCTTCTTCTTCTCATATTTACAAACATCGGACCAAAGTTATAATACCATTTCATGTTCATGAAAGGGGTCGTGCATATATGACGTCACGCGATTTTTGGTAGTTTTTGACCCCCCCCCCCCCCCCCCCCCTCCCCCCATGTCACACCCAGTCACAAACTCCAGACCCCCCCCTCCCCCTCGAATGTCACATCACACCCTTAATAAATATAAATTCAATATTTATTTGACATAAAATCTGATACATATTTAGAATGTTTATATTAATTATTAAATAATATTTGCCAATCGAAAGAATGAAAACGTGCTAAATTTGAAAACGTTCATGGACGTTGCACGCTAGAAAACATGCAAAAAATAACGTTACATCACGTAAGTGGTACTCCCCCCCTCCCCCAATGTCACATTTCGTCACAAATCGCAGACCCCTCCCCCCCTCAAAGAGCGTGACGTCATATATGCACGACCCCAAAGGTATAAAAATTTTTTTTTTTAACTGGTAATGCCAACGTTTTTATCGCATAATTTTAAGTGGGATAGGAACTACGAGACAAATTCGTTTTCATCGGCAACACTTTTGCACGTTTTTGAAGAAACCCTTAAAAAAAATGGCGGAAAAGTTATTTTTTTTCACCAAAACACTCCTCAAAACCCCAAAAATATTTTTTTTTTCAAAAAACTGTAATCGCCAAGTCGGACAGGGTATGTATGAAAATTTTTAAGTCAAACGAAACTTTTTAAGTAGGTCATGAAAAAAACCTTAAAAATAAACGAAAAAAAATTTAAAAAAACTCAAATTTTGCAGGCTCGAAAATTGTTTTTTTGGGTAGGCGTAGTGGAACTTTTTTTCCTGAACCCAAAACCTATCGAAAAATCGATGGCGCGATATGGGTTAACTTTCTTCCATACAAATCGACCCGCCTTACTAAGTATTCTAAAAGTTTCGAACAAGAATCGTATTATCAAATCGTTAAATTATCGTAGCACCGACCACACATTGATACGCAACACTCGCTGTTTTCTATATTACCATTCCAGACAACGAATTTAAGAACATCTTTATAGTTTCTGAAATTATGTTGAACTTCCTTCGATTTCAAACCGGGTTTTTCGAACATCAGTTTCACATTCTGATGCAATGTGCACACATAAACATTTTGCTGGTTTTCAACCCAAAGTTTGATACAATTCTCTGGTCGCAACATGGTAAATTTTGTAAATAATAATTGAAGTGAAGGAAGTTTCACGAAGCGATGACAGCATTAATATTTTTTTAACTTTCTCGCGTATGTTTCCTTGTGTACTACAATTGAGTCCTGTGACCCAGGCATGATTCGGCTGATTTCATCATCTTCATAAAACAATTTTACTGTGTTTAAAGTTTGTTCAGGTAAACTAAGTCTGTCCATGCTAGAGCGTTTGACGTCCGAAAACTTTGTTTTATTTTTATGTATATCTTTGCTCATTTTTATTAATTCGTAGATAAATCATGCCCAAAAATGTCTTTAATTTCCTTAGATGTCCTGGTGTTTGGTAATAGAGATAATATTTTTTGAGCAATTTTCGATTTGGTATTTCATGTTCTCCAAAATTTGTTCGTAGTAAGCTTTGATCTTCTTTAGGTCTTCTGATAAAGTTGACAGTGAACCACCTCCAAGTGAATCCGAAATACTTTGCGCAATTTCCTGTGCTTTGCTTTTTTTTTGCAGTATGCCTCCCTTTCTAAATATTTTCGCTTCATTAACGATTGATGCCTTCCAAGATGAGGAATAACATGCTTATTTATATTGTTGACGAGTTCGAGTGATTTAGTATATCTGCTGCATGTTGGAACTTCCTTATATTCTTGATACAATTCACCGCTAGTCAAGATTTCTTGTGCTTCTTCACTTTCCGTTTCAGTAGAACGCTGACTATCAGCAATCTTGATAGCATCCTTCAGTTTAAAGTGACAACTTGCGCAAATACGGCCACGATGAATGTTGGAGACTGCTCAGATATCAGCGCTGCTTCGTTTAAGGTAGTAATCACACTTTAAAAGAACCTATTATCGTCATTTTTAGAATATTTCGATACCTTGCCACGCCCACAATTTTTCGAAAATGCAATTTCTAAAAATGAGGTTGTGTTTGGGTAGGTAAGATGTACCTCTATGCAAAATTCCAAATCAAATTCTGAGGGGGTCGGGTTCAAAATGTACTTTTTTTCAGCCTTTGATATGAAATTTATCATATGTAGAATTTCAGAAAAAATAAACGAATGGTTTGAAAGATATGCGTCATTTTAGTGTCTAGGGGTGAAGCCAGGGGGGTCACTCTGTATTGCGATTCGAAATTCAATGCGATTCGAAAGTGAAATCCGATGCGATAAGCAAATGGTACTCTGTATTGCTATAGCATTGCTAACAGTGCTGCGCTCTGCGGCCTTTGGTTATTTTCTTGCTTGGCTTGGCATCACTGTTGTAAAACTAACCGCAAGTTGACAATTTTCATTGCATACTTCAAGTGAAGGCTCTTGTCCTATGCTTTTACCCATACCATTTATTTTAATTTGGCGCCTAACTGTATGCTATGCTGCAAACACTTGTACTTGCAAAAGATATTTGTACCTATATATATACCTTTTATGTGTATTGAAATATGTGTGCATGCGTGTGCATATGCAAAATCACGTCTGTATAAACATAATTTTATTAGTTTAATTGAAGTTTTCTTACAAATTTTTGGTAATTATTTTGTAAATTTAAAAGTTAAACAAAATATTTTTCAAAAAAAAAAATATTTTTTTTATTAATTTTGCGAAATAAGCGCCAAAATAAACATGTTTTTCGATAAGAAAGGTAAGTATATTAATAGCTCTACAATAATTTACAAGAATATGTATAAAAATTTATATTTATTCAAAATTGTTTAGCGGTGCGATAGCGGTTCGACTGCGTTTTGTTGTAGGAAGACAAATCCGAATGTACAAGCAATTGACATTTCATTTTCGCGATACAGAGTGTACGCGATTCGAGAGGGGAAAAATGTATGCGAAAAGGGAAAAAACAAATCCGAAAATGTAAATTTCCGTTGTGATAGTTGAGTTACAGAGTGTCGCTAAGGCAAATGCGAAAAAATTTTCTTTCGCATCGCAATACAGAGTGACCACCCAGTTTTGCAGAATTTTACTTTTTTGAAATATAATACATTTTGATTTTGTAAACAAAAAAAAAAAACAAGTTTATTAATGTTTATCGGTATAAGTTTCACAGTGCTACAAAATTTGCCAAAGTTAAAATATCTGAGAAGTCATTTCATTTTTCTTGTAGATGTCAGTGAGCTAAGAAGTAGGTACTGCAAACAAGAAGTTTCTTACATTTGCACCATACAGCAAAATGTATGGGATCTAATCAACTTTTTTGAAGAGATTGAGTTATGGGCTTTCGAAGTTCGAAATTATACCCGTTTAGTCTCGCTTTTGCAACTGCTGTATTTAAAACTGCTGTATTTAAAGTTGATCATAATTTATTTCGATACTCGCCGTTTGCATCACGAGAAGGACCATAGATCTTCGGGAGAACTTTTCTCTGAAATACTCCAAGGGCCATCTCATTTTCTCTTGACATTGTCCATACATCAGGACAGGTATGATGATAGCTTTATAGAGGAGTGATTCTTGGTTAGATTTCTAGAATGATATTATTTTCTGTGTTAATACTGGTTCAAAAATAGACAAAGTCCCTCACAGTTTCAAATTTGTAACTATAAACAGTGACGTGGCTGCCAAGGCACAGGTGCGCCGATTCTTTCTTTGATGGCAGCAAATACTTCGTCTTGTCCTCGTTGACCGCAAGACACACTTTTTTGCTTCCTTATCCAGTCCAGAGAAGGCATCGCTTACGGCGCGGTTGTTAAGGACAATGATATGATTATCATCGGCATACGCCAGCAATTGTACGCTCTTGTAATAACCCTGCAGCGAAAGCAACTAGTTGAAAACTACTTTACAACTAGTTGGTGCACCGGGCCCAACTAGTCAGTGTTCTGTCTTTTTTCCATATAAGCAACTGGTATTTTTTACGTGTTGATGTCCTATACCAGTTATCTACTAGTCAGGAAATATCATTTTCATACTAGTTGTTAAAATACCAGTTCCAACTAGTTCAACCTGGACTAGTATAATTTCCAAAAAATGAACTAACCCACATACTAATCCAAAAAGGACTAGTATGAAAAATACTATTCCCATTCTAGTCCAAAATGCATTGAACCTGGACTAGTATGATTTTAACCAGAATTTTTCTGGCTTACCCTTTATTTTATCCCTCGACTTTATTTTCATGTTTATTCTTAAGAAAGCAGCGGCTATTTGTATTTACCCTATCACGAAAAAGCATCTATGAATTATAAGAGAAAACGAAACGAATAAATTTTGTATATTTTAACTGGTATAATTCCATCGGGAAAAATCTAGTTGTATACTAGTATGGAATGGATATTTCCGGAATAGTATGGGTTCAGCCAGAAAATTCTAGTTGTATACTGGTATGAAATGGATATTTCCTGACTAGTATGAGTTCTGCCAGAAAGTTATAGTTGTATACCTGTATGAAATGGATATTTCCTGACTAGTATGAATTCAACCAGAAAATTCTAGTGGTATACTATTATGAAATGGATATTTCCTGACTAGTATGAGTTCTGCCAGAAAATTATAGTTGTATACTAGTATTTTTCGGACTAGTTTGAGGTTTCGCTGCAGGGTGGATACCAATCGAACAAGGACGTCAAGTAGACCACATTTTTTCTTTTTTTAATTTTTAAAATACAGCAATTGGAAAAGCAAAATTAAAAGTGTCTAATTTCGAACTTCGAAAGCACATAACTAAACTTTGGTGAAAAACTTGGTACGTGCTTTTTTAAATATATCTCAATCTCTTCAAAAAAGTTGGCTAGATCCCATAATCAACCGGCTGCTGTACAGTATTATTTAATAAATCAACTCTTCGATGTACTGAAAAAAACTGTTTCAAAATTATGTGCGGATCGATTTTGACATCGCGATGTACATTGAGTGAGGCTAGGCCGTTCAAACGATCTTCACACATTGTTGATCTCAATTACGTCTTTAGTCGTCACAAAGTTGAGAAGGATCGTTCATTTGTCGCTGTTGCCACAGGCAAAACTGCCATAACGCGAAACCAGGGATGGGCAATATTTTATTAGTGACGAGCGATGAAAAAGTAAAAACTAGAAAATTATTCATTATTTTAAAAATTTGGAGTGATGAGTGACCAACTATTTTTATTAAAAAAAATTTTGAGTGATTAATAACAATTTATTTTATCCAAGAATCGCTTGAAATAAAAATAAATTGTTATTCATCACGTTGATTTTTTGAATAAAAATAGCCGGTCACTCATCGCTAAAATTTTTTCGAATAAAGAATAAAAATTAATTTTTAATTTTTTCGTCACTTGTCACTCAAAAATAAAATTGTTTCCTTATTTTTGAGGGATGAGTGACGAAAAACTAAGAAATTAATTTTTATTCATTATTCGAAACAATTTTAGTGTTGTGTGACCGGCTATTTTTTTTCAAAAAAATCTAGGGATTGTTGGATAAAATAAATTGTTATTCATCACTCAAATTTTTTTGAATAAAAATAGTGAATTATTTTTTTTTTTTTTAATAAATTTTTATTCAAAATGGCCCAACCCTGCGCGAAACATTTGGTTAACATTTGGAAGCGCATCTTCATTACAAATATCGAGTTCTTCAAGTGAGTTTTTTATTTCCTTTCCGACAATGAGTTTCCGCCAAAGTTGTATTTCGTTTACCTAGATGTTACGGGAATCGTCGTCCAAAATTGAACAGTATGATTGGAATAATCTTCTACGAACATTTTCATTGTATTGGGAAAAAGGCAAGCGAAATTTGATAAAATATTGCTATGATTTAAGAATCGATCTTGCAATTGTGTCAGAAACTAATCAATATACGGTATGTAGATTGTTTTACGGAAATAATCTTTAACTTAATCACTTTGTACGTTGGAACGTTGTTTCGACGCTATCATTGGCTTTCGCCACCAAATTTTGTATAGCTCGCTAATTTCACTCACTGTTTAGGAAATATGTCTGAACTCCTCTCAGCGTTATATCTTCTCATGTTGAATAACTTCACTTCAAAAGAAAAACAAGTAAGGAAAGCTGTCTTCGGCTGTGCCGAAGGCTATATACCTTTCATGAATAAGCGTCACGATTTTCACTGTTCGATCCCCAGTACAGCCTGTTTCAATCTAACTATATTTACTATACACATTACACATCTTTGTTATAATTTAAAAAAACTTACAAAATAATAGGATCCGAGTTATCGGAACAATCTATTGTATGGAGGCTATATATTATACGTGTTCAATTTAACTGACTTACACTATACACATTACATATGTAGAAAGTACTAAAGGTGCAATATTTTACGTTCCTAACTTTTTAAATGCGGAAGTATTGGCCAAAAAACCTTATATCGGAACAAGCGATTGTATGGGGCTACATATATGTTATATTTACCCGATCTTCTTGATTTTCCTCTACACACTACATAAATTGAAAGTACTCAAGTTGCGAAATTTTATGTTCCTAACTTTTTAATTGCAGAAGTTTTGGCCAAAAATCCTTATATCTGAACAATCGGTTGTATGGGGGCTATATGTTACATTTGCCCGATCTTGTTGATTTTCACTATATACACTACATAAATAGAAAGTACTCGAGTTGCAAAATTTTACGTTCCTAACTTTTGAATTGCAGAAGTTTTGGTCAAAAAACCTTATATCTGAACAATCGGTTGTATGGGGGCTATATGTTACGTTTGCCCGATCTTGTTGATTTTCACTATATACACTACATAAATAGAAAGTACTCGAGTTGCAAAATTTTACGTTCCTAACTTTTTAATTGCAGAAGTTTTGGTCAAAAAACCTTATATCTGAACAATCGGTTGTATGGGGGCTATATGTTACATTTGCCCGATCTTGTTGATTTTCACTATATACACTACATAAATAGAAAGCACTCGAGATGCAAAATTTTACGTTCCTAACTTTTAAATTGCAGAAGTTTTGGCCAAAAAACCTTATATCTGAACAATCGGTTGTATGGGGGCTATATGTTACATTTGCCCGATCTTGTTGATTTTCACTATATACACTACATAAATAGAAAGTACTCGAGTTGCAAAATTTTACGTTCCTAACTTTTTATTTGCAGAAGTTTTGGCCAAAAAACCTTATATCTGAACAATCGGTTGTATGGGGGCTATATGTTACATTTGCCCGATCTTGTTGTTTTTCACTATATACACTACATAAATAGAAAGTACTCGAGTTGCAAAATTTTACGTTACTAACTTTTTAATTGCAGAAGTTTTGGTCAAAAAACCTTATATCTGAACAATCGGTTGTATGGGGACTATATGTTATACTGGTCCGATCTTGCCAGTTCCGACAAATGATTCCTATATTACAAAATGGTGGCCACATACAAAATTTCAGCCAGATATCTCAAAAATTGAGGGACTAGTTTGCGTTCAAACAGACAGACGGACAGACGGACATGGCTCAGCTTGTCATCCTGATCATTTCGGTATACTTATTGATGGGTCCATCTCTTCTTCTTCTCATACTTACAAACATCGGACCAAAGTTATAATACCATTTCATGTTCATGAAAGGTATAACAATAACATTATAAATGAGCTTTACAAAAATAAATACATCAGCGCAAGAGAGAAACAATAGCTGATTTGTTCGGCAGCCAACGCTCCGAGACTCTACGGATTACCGAAAATCCATAAACCAAACTTGCCCCTCCGCCCCATTGCATCATCAGTAACTGTCCCATGCTACCACTTATGAAGGCCGTAATAAGTGAAGAGTACAACGTAAAGAATGCGTTTGATTTGAAAGAGCGAGTAAAAGGTATGTGTATCAACGACGATGAAGCTTTAAGGGTCGAATACATAAAACCTCGTTAACCCCGCCTGACATTTGCTACCTCAAAGCTTTGCGTCCAACTTCAGAGGTATGCTACAATGAACACCTTGACTCTTCTCTTTTATATATTTGTTTTCGTTATTTATTTCTTTGCATTCAGAGTGTTTTGGTTAATTTATTATTTTAATAGAGAAAAAATGAATTAATTATTATTTCCTCCAACTTATTATTCTTTAATTAAAGCAAAGTCATCAAAATCTGATTGTCAAAGCAAGCAAAGCAAGCAAAATTTGAGAGTTTGCCAAATTTTAACCTTGTTTCAACTTTGAAGTCTCCAATTTGCCATGCTTCGTTTAAATACGTATACTGAACTTTTCTGTCAAAGTCAAATTTGAGGTAAAGTCAAAATAAAGCTTTATGTAACCGGTCCTTTAGTGTCTTTCGACGCTATCTCTCTTTTTACCAACATCCCTACACATCTCGCCATTAGCATTATAATGAATAAATGGGAAAAAATACAAAATGCAACGAATATCCCCAAAAGCAAATTCCGCGACTTACTTAAGTTTTGTTTACTAGACAACAATTGACAAAATATATATCAAAACGTTTGCTGTGCCCATTGGCAACCCCCTCTCCTCCACAATAGCGGACATCATAATGGACGACCTTATTGAAAACGCTTTTAATATGCTCAACCAGCAACACAACGTAAAAATAAAATTTCTAGTCAACTGCATTCCCTTCCTAAATGTGAAAATACACAAAATGAACAACTCTCTAATTTTCGTTTCACGCTTCAGTCTAAAAATACGTTTTTTAATGGTAATTTTCAATAGTTCTTAAAGTCGAGTTATACAGTTTCAAGTGTATTCGGGCCATATTTACGAATCAATTTAAGCATGCCTTAAAATGATTACATATGTAGTTCCAGAAAATTGGTACTTTAGGTGGTGTCACTTACGTTTCCGCACAGATTTCATTTTTTGAGTTATTCAGGTTTAGATGCCAAACTCTGCGCATTGCGGAGCAACAGTTGGACAAAATTAGGTTTTTTCAAAAGGATCTTTTAGTTAGTAAATATAATGGCCCAAAAAATTGTTTTTTCAAGCCTACTATAGTTTTTTTTGTAATGAATTGGACGTGATCAGTGTCACTTACGTTTCATGGAGGCGTCACTTACGTTTCAAATCTCGTAAATTCGTTACAGAAATGAGGTTTTATTAGACCTACAATGAGCCACATATTGTTTCAGTTAAAATTTCTAACAAATATTCCTTAATAAATCACCTGTATTAAAAAATTCAGCACCCAACGTACGCAGTAATATATTTTTTTATACTGCATCCGAAGGTGCATATTTTTATCTATCCATCTTTTTAAGCACATATATAATACGTATGTCACTTTCGACATCTCTTAACCCCAATAGGCCTTATTTTTTCTACTGCTTCTGTATCATATTGGGTATTTTCTGTTTTTTGACTTTTGGATCTTGTCACGTTCACTATTCAGCATTATCCCTGCAGCGAAAGCAACTAGTTGAAAACTACTTTACAACTAGTTGGTGCACCGGGCCCAACTAGTCAGTGTTCTGTCTTTTTTCCATATAATGCACCTTATTTTTCTTGGCGTCACTTACGTTTCACTTTTTAAATGGCAATAATTATAAAAATGGCTTAAGTTTCAAATTTTAAATGATGCAGATTTGTTTAGAAAGTAAATTTAAAAGAAACTTTAATATATGAAATTATTTGAAAGATCGGTTTTGAAATTAAGATAACTTTTATATGTTTTGGCGTCACTTACGTTTCGTTTAGCTATTTACATTTTGAGCAAGAAATTATATGTATTACAGCTAAGCACCACATAAAACTTAGCTTCAGTTGATTTATTTAACCCTTCTTACACCGCTTACTGGTATTAACTCTAGTATCTTACTATAAAATTATGGAAACCATACAGAAAGAAAAGAGTACTGTTTTTAAAACAAATTTCGATTTTTTATACCTTAACTCTTTAAATCAATTTGAACAGGGTTACCAACATTTTTCATATAAAAAGTATATATTTCTGAGGAGCTTGGTCTACCAACTTGCCAATAGCGGTATTTTGGAAACTCTACAACAAAGCCAATTTTCCTCACTTTCAACTCACTTTCCTAGGATTTGCCCGTATGCAAAACCCACAAAAAATTTCATAAGCAAAGTTTTATCCATAAGCCATGAGCATTAAAAAACAACAACTACCACAATAGCAAGTCTAATACAACAACAAACCATGAAAACAAACCAAAGCCAACATCAAACACCAGTATGAGAAACAGAAAATTAAACAAATCAATATTACAGCGTTACATACATCCCAAAATTCTTACAAAATATTCGCAAAAATTTTCTAAAAAATAAAGACAATATTTCTCTCGCATATAAATCCAACCACACTCTATCCAATATTTTCACACAAACAAAGAGCCCAATCGAACCCCTACAACAAAATAACGTGGTATATGAAATAACTTGAAAAGGAGAAGACAACGAGAAATGCGACAGCTGATCTGGCAAACACAAAAATATTGGATAAAAATAAACGATGGAGAGCCAGATACACATTAGAAAGCTTACGTATATTACAACAAAGGGAAAACACAATAAACAAAATAGATGATAAAAAAATTTTAAAGACAACCTTTATATGAATGCTGTTAAAAAGCCTCAGCAAATTTGTCGTTAAACAAAGACATGGTTTCGGCGTTTTTGGTTTTGAAGTTTTAACCATACCAATTGTAATCAATTTTTGAGATTTGAAAATATAAAGGTGAAGAAAATTGCACTTTTCTTTTTTTTTTTTTTTTTATGAACCTTGTAAGTAGGCATATAATTACCTTCTTTGACTTCTTTGCCACCAAACGATGTCATTGCAAAGCAGCTGTTGTACTTTCTAATATGCTTAAGGAAATGGTATGATGATTCGTGTGTTCCGCTTAGCAAAGCTTTGAGTAAACCTGGAGGTTCAGGAATATCATTAAGTCGAACTCGGCCACTGCTACAGCAAATTCCCTTTGGTTCCTTTCGCCACTTTACGGCACTGCAGTGCACACAAATTTCTGTCATCTCCCCAATCGAAAGAAGTGAATCACCTGCATTCATATGTAAGCGATTTGTTACGAAAATAAATGCTATTCTAATATCTCCTATATAATTCAATTGCTGCCTATAATTAAACGCAGACCTATCTGCGATTGCAGATTGTGAATGCAGCGTGGCTTCCCCTCTTGTTGACACTCCTACACTTCTAAGTCGCGCAATTTTCCTTGCTCCTCGATAAATTTGATTTACGTTTCGCCATTTCTGTTGTTTAGAATTGTTTTTAAATATATTTTTTAATATGTTTAGAATTTTACTTACTTTTTCATGTACTTTTGTATAATTGTATTTAGAAATATAATCTACCTTTCTGTGTAAATAAAAAAATCCACTTGCGCATTTTTTTCAATAAATGTTTACCAAAATGATAATATGGGCGAGAGCGTCGACGGCAGTTTTTTATAAAATTGTGACTCAATGCTCAACATTGTGTATCAATACAAGTGTAAACTCTTCTGCATAGACGTCAAAATTCCAAAATGAGTTTAACACCTGTTTGAGATTGTGGTTAATAACAAGTGTGATATCATAGGCATAGGCGTGCAAATTTCAAATTGAGTTTAGTCAGCTGTTTTTAATTTCCTTTTTTGTCTCACTTCTTTCCATCTTCCCATCTCTTTCTACCATAAGGTAAAGGATAGGAGACCGCCATGTTGATGTGTGCAGGATGTTAAACAACGCCATTGCTTTTCTGTTATTCGGTGCTGGCGACATATTAATATGTGCAGGATGTAAACAGACCGACATTTTAATGTGTGTTGTCAAAAGAAGAGTTCACACTTGTACTGATACACAATGATGCTCAATAACGCATTTGAATACTTTTGTATTTGAGTGCAACTGCGAGGTGAGTTGCAAAAAATGTCAATGCTTCAACCATTTGAATACTTTTGAATTTGAGTGCAACGGCGAGGTGAGTTGCAAAAAAGTCAGTGCTTCAACCATTGTTGAGTAAATTGACTTTGCTATTGCGTGTAGCAATGATTGCAGCAAACTTGAGCGTACGGAGCTACAATAAAAACACTCAATACCTGCTGTAACTCAAAATTTCTATTTTTCAGCGTCCAGCTGCTTGTTTGTACAGCTGTTGTATGTGTGCAGCTTGCCTCCCCTGTTAAAGCGCTCATGTTTCTGTTCTCTAACACAATTGCTTGCATATAGTCAAATTGAGTAACTCGAAATCAAACAAAACTTTGATTGTTTTGAGCGTCGAACTGCGTGTGTGTGTGCGTGTACGTCGAAGAAAGAGAACAATATGTACTCTGTTGATGCTCTCTGAGCACAATCGAGTGAATTGCAAACGACCAAGCAATGATGGGTTTCCATATAGAAGTTATTTACATTAAAAATATTTTTAATACAATTTTTAATCAAAAAAATTGCCCTATTACCTTTTGTGTGCGGGTTATGATATTTTAAATTTGAATGAAAAAAATCGGGCCTGTTTACCCGTAACAAAATTTCGAGTTAGGTTTTTATGTAATAGTATAGATATAGATTGTGTCTACCATCTTTCGCTAAAACTGCTATAAGATCGAATTTTTTACTAGGAAAATAAAACGGAGTCACCTGAAAAACAAAAATTCGCAAAAAATCAAGGGTAACTCCTGGGTACTTAAAATTTGCACTTTATTATACCAAAACTAATTCTTCTATAACACTGCGTATTCGGAAAGTTTTTTTCCACCCTTTTTAGTTCTTTTTAATAGCACGGGGCGTATGAGTAAGAAAAAATGCATTTTCAATTGCATATCACAAGAGCAAGTGACATGATATTTTAAAAGTAAAACATGAGGGTAATGCAGTTTTAGCTCCCCTTTCAGAATAAGTGCTTCTTTCCAATTTGTGAAGAGAAATGTAGTTTTACCGGGAAGTGAAAAAAAATTGCGTTATTTTGAGTTTTTTTTAAAAACGGCCCTATAAAAGATTTTACTTTTTTTTGCAATACGCATAGAAAACTGTTCTGATTCAGAATATGTAAAAACATTTACGTGGATCCACACTTTTATTTAAACACAGTTCAGGCACACCGTGATATTGTAGGGTAATTTTAAGGTTTTTGTTCAACAACATTTTCACCGATAACTCAGTTATCGAAATATATCGAAGTCCAAATGAAACCTAGGGCCATGCCCTTTCGTTTGATACCCATATTGTAGGGCAATTTTAATGTTTTCGGGCAATCACATTTTCACCGATAACTCAGCTATCGATAAATTTATCGAAATATATCGAAGTCCAAATGAAACCTGGGATCATCGCCTTTCGTTTGACATCCATATTGTGGGGCAAACTTAAGGATTCTGGGCAATCGTCTTACGACTGATAACTCAGTTATCGATAAATTTATCGAAATATGTCGAAGTCCAAATGAGACCTGGGACCTTCCAGTTTCGTTTGATGCCCATATCATACGAAGTTTCTACATCTGAATGCAAAATATCATAAGTTTAGGTCAAGTGTACTCAGAGTTATATGGAAAAAAATACATTTATCGAAATATATCTAGGTTAAAATGAAACCTGGGGCCATTCCCTTTCGTTTGATACCCATACTGTAGGGTAATTTTAATGTTTTTGTTCAATAACATTTTCACCGATAACTAGGAGTGTAATGGAGTGTGGTTGCTAAGTGACCTTGCTCAATCCCGACTCTTGCGTCCTCGTTCGTGCACTCTGGGCAACGGGAGCTACCTAGGCTCGCGGCAGAAAGACAGGGAGCCCCGGTGGGCCCACTCTGACATACTTGGTTTAAGGGCTCACCGAGGTTTTTTGCGTAGCGTCTGTTCACCATGAGGTGCGGCTGCAAGCGGGCGTCTGTCTTGAAGCAAGCGGCTCGCTATATAAATGTGTAAATATTTTCCAAAACCCCGAAACAGGTTGTGCGCTGGGTTTGGGACCCGCCACGTAAAAAACTGAATTCCAATGAAAAAATATACAAAGCCTCGGATGAGAACCCCCTTTAATGTTGACGACCCGGCAAAACGAATAAGGCATAACGATTTGGATATTAGGGCATGTACCGGGAATGTCCGGACCCTTTCAAGGGACGGTACCGCTGCCCGACTGGTTGATGTCCTCGTAGGCGCAAAGGCCGACATCACCGCCCTGCAGGAAATGCGATGGACGGGGCAAGGAAAGACGACCATCGGTCCTTGTGACGTATACTACAGTGGCCAGACACGCGGCAAAGCGCGTGGTGTAGGATTCGTGGTGGGAAAGAGACTTCGCCGCCAAGTATTAGCGTTCACTGCTGTGAACGAGCGTCTCGCCGCGATCCGCATCAAGGCGAGGTTTTTCAACATAACATTTATCTGCGCCTATGCGCCGACTGAGGAGACGGACGACGCAGAGAAGGACTCCTTCTACGATAAACTTGAACAGACTTATGATCGCTGCCCACAGCATGATATCAAAATCGTGCTCGGCGACTTTAATGCCAAGGTGGGCAAGGAAGGAGTCTTTGGTCCCACAGTTGGAAAATTCAGTCTCCACGATATAACATCCCCCAACGGCACTAGGTTGATTGACTTCGCCGCTGCTCGCAATATGGTCATCAGTAGTACCAGGTTCCAGCATAAGCGAATACACCAAGCCACATGGCTGTCCCCTGATCAAAGAACTAGAAACCAGATTGATCATGTCTTGATTGACGGCAGACATAGCTCCACCGTTCTGGACGTGCGTACACTGCGTGGTCCCCATATTGACTCTGACCATTATCTTGTCGCAGCCAAGATACGCACACGCCTCTGTGCAACGAAGAAAGTGCGCACAGTAACGGAAGGAAAGTTTGACGTCGAGAAGCTGCGCTTGACACAGACAGCTGATAATTTCACAACTCGACTCTCACACCTGCTAGCAGAGGGCAATCCTCGACCTAACGATGTAACCGAGCAATGGAAGCATATCTCTCACTCATTGCGTACCGCCGCTGAGGCCACTATAGGGTTCCAGCGAGCCCGCAAGAACAACTGGTACGATGAGGAATGCAAAACTGCCTCGAAAAAAAAGGACGCTGCCTACAAGGAGACGTTGCGAACGGGCGCAACCCGCAGTGTATGGCAACAATATCGTGAGGCAAAGAAGGAAGAGAGACGCCTTTTCAGAAAAAAGAAAAGTGAGGCCGAAAGGCGTGAGTGTGAGGAGCTTGAGATGCTGGCTGACAGGAATGATGCCCGAAAATTCTATGAAAAGATCCGGCGGATGACGGAAGGTTTTAAGACCGGGGCAAGCTCCTGTAAGGACAATAATGGCGACCTGGTAACCGACGTACAAAGTGTACTTAAATTATGGAGGGAGCACTTCTCCTCACTGCTAAATTGCGAGGGAGACGTCGAACCCGATACCCCAATCCCTGACGATGGAAAAGTCGTCCCACCACCTGACTATGATGAAGTGAGGATAGCTATATCCCGGCTCAAAAACAACAAATCGCCTGGAAAAGACGGACTACCCGCCGAGCTGTTCAAACGCGGAGGCGAAGAGCTGGTAAAAAGCATGCATCAGCTCTTATGCAGAATATGGTCAGACGAATGCATGCCTCCGGATTGGAATTTAAGTGTGCTTTGCCCAAGCCACAAGAAAGGCGATCCCGCTAACCGCACCAACTACCGCGGAATTAGTATTCTTAATATCGCATATAAGGTTCTTTCTAGCGTGTTGTGTGAAAGGCTGAAGCCCATCGTAGACAAACTGATTGGACCTTATCAGTGTGGCTTTAGACCTGGTAAGTCTACCATCGACCAGATTTTCACGATACGCCAAATCCTGGAGAAGACCCATGATAAGAGAATCGACACTCACCATCTCTTTGTCGATTTTAAAGCCGCTTTTGACAGCGTAAAAAGGAGTTGCCTGTATGCCGCCATGTCTGAATTTGACTTCCCTGCAAAGCTTATACGGCTTTGTCAAATGACGTTGAGCAATACCAACAGCTCCGTCAGAATCGGGAAGGACCTCTCTGAGCCATTTGAAACCAAACGAGGCTTCAGACAGGGCGACTCCCTTTCATGCGATTTCTTCAATCTGATGCTGGAGAAGATAATTCGAGCAGCAGAGCTAAACCGCAATGGTACAATCTTTTACAAGAACGTGCAATTGCTGGCGTATGCCGATGATATTGATATCATTGGCCTTAACAACCGCGCCGTAAGCGCTGCCTTCTCTGGACTGGATAAGGAAGCGAAAAAAGTGGGTCTTGCCGTGAACGAGGACAAGACGAAGTATTTGCTGTCATCAAAGAAAGAATCGGCGCACCTGCGCCTTGGCAGCCATGTCACTGTTGATAGTTACAAATTTGAAACTGTGAGGGACTTCGTCTATTTGGGAACCAGTATCAACACCGAAAATAATATCAGTCTAGAAATCCAGCGGAGAATCACTCTTGCCAACAAGTGCTACTTTGGACTGAGTAGGCAATTGAGAAGTAAAGTCCTCTCTCGAAGAACAAAGATCACGCTCTATAAGTCTCTCATCATACCTGTCCTGATGTATGGCTCAGATTCATGGACAATGTCAAGAGAAGATGAGATGGCCCTTGGAGTATTTGAGAGAAAAGTTCTCCGGAAGATTTATGGTCCTTCCCGTGATGCCAACGGCGAGTATAGAAGGAAATTTAACGATGAGCTGTACGAGCTCTACGCAGATCTGACCATAGTCCAGCGAATTAAAGCCCAAAGACTCCGCTGGCTGGGCCATGTTATGGACAAAGAAGCTCCAGCACAGAAGGTTTTCCTATCGTCGCCTGAATTCGGCAGCAGAGGAAGGGGGAGGCCTCGACTGAGATGGAAACAACAGGTGGAGGATGACTTGAACTCCCTTGGGGTTTCCAATTGGCGTCCGTTATCGCTAAAAAGGAATGACTGGCGTGCTTTGATACGAAACGGCCAAAATCGCTTAGGCGGTTAAGCGCCAATAAATGATGATGATGAACTCAGTTATCGATACATTTATCGAAATATATCGAAGTCCAAATGAAACCTGGGATCATCGCCTTTCGTTTGACATCCATATTGTGGGGCAAATTTAAGGATTCTGGGCAATCGTCTTACGACTGATAACTCAGTTATCGATAAATTTATCGAAATATGTCGAAGTCCAAGTGAGACCTGGGACCTTCAAGTTTCGTTTGATGCCCATATCATACGAAGTTTCTACATCTGAATGCAAAATATCATAAGTTTAGGTCAAGTGTACTCAGAGTTATATGGAAAAAAAATGGAAAAGTATCGGTCCCTAGCATTGCCGGACCCCCGAAAACTAAAAAAAAAACAAAAATAGCCTATACCTCCTTCCAAATTTCAACAAAATCCACCTTGCCATTCTCACGTTATTGAGGAACAGAACTAACCTTCTGGACATCCAAACATCCAAATATCCAAACATCGCTACATTCACATTTATAATATTAGTAAGATTTTTAGTTTTGGTGATTCCTATCGGAAATTTGATTTTTAAATATGGTACTGTCACGGTTCCTTTAACTAAATGCTAAGTTTCAAGTTCCTAGATTACCAAAAGTCGATCGCAAAGTTCCCAACTTCAAAATAATTTTCGAAATATCTTGATATGTGCGCCGCCTACCGGAATTTTTTTGATGAGGGATTTCATTGTCATCGGGTTCTGACAAATGTGCCAAGTTTCAAGTCTCTAGCTTAGCGGAAAGTTACTCAAAAATCTATCGCAAGATTCCCCCAATGTTTTAGAGATTTTCAATTATATCGACAAGCACGCCATCTTTTGGAATTTCAACAAATTGTATTGTCACCATTTCCACAACTAAATGCTAAGTTTCAAGTTCCTAGGTTACCAGGAAGTTGGTCAAAAGTCGATCGCAAAATTCCCACCTTCAAACTAGTTTTCTAAACATCTCGATCCAAGCGCCACCTACCGTGTGTAAAGTTTCAAGTCTCTAACTAACCTGGAAGTTACTAAAAATCGATCGCAAATGTCCAGGTGTCTTTTAATTTTTTTTTTAAGGTTTGCAATTATATAGATCAGCATGCCATCTATCGGAATTTTGATTTTTAGTATTTGTAGTGTCACTGTTCGCTCAATTTAATGCTAAGTTTCAAGTTCCTAGGTTGGCTGGAAGTTGGTCAAAAGACGATCGAAAAATTCTCAACTTCAAAATAGTTTTCGAAATATCTCGATCCGTGCGCCAGCTACCGGAATTGTTTTGATAAGGGGTTGGGACAAATGTGTAACGTTTCAAGTCTCTAACTAACCTGGAAATTACTAAAAATCGATCGCAAAAGTCCAGGAGTCTTTTAATTTTTTTTTTAAGATTTCCAATTATATAGACCAGCTTGCCATCTATCGGAATTTTGATTTTTAGTATTTGTAGTGTCACTGTTCGCTCAATTTAATGCCAAGTTTCAAGTTCCTAGGTTGCCTGGAAGTTGGTCAAAAGACGATCGAAAAATTCTCAACTTCGAATTAGTTTTCGAAATATCTCGATCCGTGCGCCACCTACCGGAATTGTTTTGATAAGGGATTGCATTGTCATCGGGTTGTGACAAATGTGTAACGTTTCAAGTCTCTAACTAGATTTTCAATTATATCAACAAATTGTATTGTCACCATTTCCACAACTAAATGCTAAGTTTCAAGTTCCTAGTTATCAGGAAGTTGGTCAAAAGTTGATCGCAAAATTCCCAACTTCAAACTAGTTTTCTAAACATCTCGATCCAAGCGCCACCTACCGGAATTGTTTTGATGAGGGATTGAATTGTCACCGGGTCCTGATAAATGTGTCAAATTTCAAGTCTCTAACTAACTGTAATGGTGTGAATGCACTATAAAGAAAAATAAAAGTGTCACCCTGTTTCCAATTCGTTGCAACACTGCTGTCCTATTGTGATCGGACAACATGTGTTGGAAAGGGTGGAAACAGGGCACTCGGCAAGAAAAAGATCGGCCATATTGAATTGGAGATAGACATTTTGGACGGCAGTACTTCGCTGAATAAAATTTATTGTAAAGCAACTAAAAAGTCAATTTAAATAAGAAAATAAATAGAAAAAGTAAATTATTATTTGGCGGCTTTTTATTTATTGATTTTGTGGTAGCGCTTCATCGGAGCAACAACGCACAACTCCGTGCAAGGCTCATATATATAAAGAGCAGCACAACATGGCGACCGTGACGTCGGAACGTCCTACGGCAGTTGGCCTCAAAGTCACAAGGCGCAACGTCAGGAAGATGAAAATAATTATACAACGCTAAAATCTACAAAAAATATTTAAAATGCTAAAAGCTACAAAAAAAATTTAAAATTGAAAAAATCTACAAAAAAAAAATTTTAAAACGCAAAAAAAACTACAAAAATTTATAAAATATACAAAAATTCACAAAAAAAAATTAAAATAAATCCAAAAACCTACAAAAAAAAAAATTCGTACTGAATTTCAAATCAACAAAATTTATAATTTACATAAAAAGAATATGTACCACGCAATAAGGGTATATGGATGGGGAAAATTTTGCAAAGCTGTACCATGCCTAACTGCAATATCTTATGTTTCTACAACTTTGCAAATCCTTTACGATAAGTTTAAAAAAGTGATAAGTAAAATATACAATCCATATCGCGTACAAAAGCCTTTAGTATGCACATACGACATTTTAGCTTTGCAACAAAAAAGTGTATAGTTTCGAATACAGTCAGCTCAAATTTGGTATACGTATAAATCGAGAATTTATTTGTCTAATATTGTAGTTTCTAACCTTTTCATACACATACACTTATAAGCATTGTTCATAAAGTTCAAAATTCAAGCGAAATCTATATTCTCAAATTCATTTTGTTAATTAAAGTAGTTACTAACACCCTCATCCATATAGGTCGATGTAGATTGAAATTGATGTTCATACATTTTGAATTTTTTGTGTGAATCAAAACAGCTACTAAAATTTACATACATAAAAAGTCTGAAAAAAAAAAAAAAATTTTTTTCTAAAGTGAAATTGGTAATACATATACATAAACTCCAAAACTTTTTTTTTCATTAAACCTTTGCAATAATATATAACAAAATATCATGTTATATAGACAGTCTATATTTGAAACAATATAAAAATTCCTATGTACATGCATATAATACATACAGTGTGGCTAAAAGCGAATATACTGCATTTATAAAAAAATCGACGTATGCATATACATAGATACATTTTGTGGAAATCTAATAGATTTTTTTTTTTTTTTGAAAAAAAAAACCAACAAAAACATTTTGCTGTGAAACGGTGCGGCCGACACGTTAAAAACCCAAAGTTAATCATTTTCTAGTGCAACGGTGCGGCCGTCACGTTAAAATTAATGCTTTTTCTTGTGCAACGGTGCGGCCGTCACGCTAAACAATTATAACGAATATCAAATTGCAATAAATTGATTTCCGTCTAAAATAAACATCATCTTACGATAATTTGAAACACAGCTCAGTCCTCTCTCTTGCATGCCATATATGGTAGCACACCCGATACAGAACAACAATTTTTGTTAAGCCAAAATTTAATTGATGGTTCATAGTAGTCCATATTTAACGTACTTTTAAATAATTTAATAAAATTATGCAAACACTAAATGCAATACCCGGGTAACGGTTCATTCTAGATTGTAAAATCATTGCAAAATCTCTTTTTCATTCAAATTTGTTCACATTCATAACTCAACAACGCAACATTTTCTCAACTCATTTATGATATAAAATCATTTCAACTTTTCGATTTTATTCGAATTTGTTATTATCCATAAATACCACTTTCAGATTTTTCTTCTGCTAATGTCAGGTTTTGAAACAAAATTCAAAGAATTTATAGAAAATATCATTAAAATTAAAAAACGTGTTTTACATACAGGTCGTCCTTTAACGGTAAGGCAAGAGAAGTTAGATGAATATAAAGATTCGTTAATTGATGCGTATAATAACATTTTGGTTGATGTAAATCGTCACTTTGAGAACCAACTTAGACCAACGTCTGTGAATGAAAGCTTATAACGTTGCAGGGAAGAATGAATTAAATGCTTCACGAAACTTAACTGCACAGTTAAGGTACCAACCAACCTTAGCCTCTTAGTCCAAGATAACATTTGTATGTCCGACATCGAATGTAAAGAAGAAGAATCCCTAGAAGAACACATACCCGATTCTGAAAAAGAGGAAGCATTATTCGACCCATCTCAGCCAAAAACAGTGGAAAGTCGTATTAGGGAACAAATTTTGTCTTTGCCTAATAGCGAAAATATTTCATTACAAGAAAACTTCCGTGGTCTCGATAACACAGTTAGTGAACAAAGTTTGTCTTTGCCTAATAACGAAAATATTTCATTACAAGAAAACTTCTGCGGTTTCGATAACCCAGTCAGTACATCAAACAATTCTTTAAGATTTCTAACAACTTCTCACATTTTCAACCAAATTCTCAGCAATTCTCCAGAACCAACAATAATGGCTACCCCCGAGCAAAAGAAAAATTATATTGCGATGTGCGCTCCCATATTCAGAGAAAATTATAATGGCGACCCATTAACGCTGGAATCCTTCTTAGACAAAATTTACCTAGTCGAAGGCCTAACTGAGTCAAATCTTACACCAATTCTTATTTCGTTTGTTAAATCGAAGGTCGAAGGGAAAGCACGAGAAGCACTCCCGACAAACATAACATCTATCCAAGAAATTAAAGATGCGCTTAGAAGTCGAATAAAGCCAGACAATTCAAAGGTCTTTGCAGGAAAAATAGCTTCACTTAAAGTTTCCAATAATAATTTAACCGAATTTGCAAAACGCGTAGAAGAGTTATCTGATGCTTTAGAGCGGTCTCTAATCATTGAGGGCATGTCAAAGGCTAAAGCGCACGAGATGGCAGTCGAACAGTCTGTAAACGTTTGTAGACGAAATACACGCTCACACTTAGTCAAAGCAATTCTGGCATCAACCTCTTTTACTGACGCAAAAGACGTCGTAGCAAAAATGATTGTCGAGCAAAAGACTTAGGTTGCAGAAAGACAAGTATTAACATTTCGATCAAGGTTTAACAATCAAAATAATTTCCGTAATAACAATAGAATCAATAACTACTACAACAACACAAATAGTTACAACAATAACAACAATTTTAATCGGTTCAATAACAATAACAATTTTAATAGGTACAACAACAATAATAACGGTAGATACAACAACAACAATCCGAATAGACAAAGTAATAATTATAGGCAAAACAGCGACAATCGAGGCAATGGTAATTCGCTTAACACTAGCAACAATCAAAATAGAATAGAAAACAGAACGAATACTAACAGCGGAAATTCAAATACGCGAAATAATGCAAACGTTCGTACTTTAAACTTGGACGCCCCTCAGCAGCGAACACTGAGGGACGACGCGGAGATAAGCGAATAAATATCAACACTTATCCTGTATTCAAAAAAAGTAACGTACGTGACATAAGTGGGTCATTTTTGCCCAATGGACGAATTAATAGACTTTTTATTATTTATTTATTTTATTTCAAGGTTTGAAGTATTTTTTTAATTTATAAATAATAAACTTCAATTAAGGAAGTACAAAAAGGTGTTCTTAGGGTTATTTTGAGCAACTAGTACATATAAACTTACTCCTGTATTCAAAAAAAGTAACGTACGTGACATAAGTGGGTCATTTTTGCCCAATGGACTAATGAATAGTTTTTCATTTCATTTCAAGCTTTCAAGTACTTTTTTAGCTTGAAAATAATAAAATTTTATTAAGTAAGTACAAAAACATCTTATTAGGGCTATTTTGAGCAACTAGCTCCTTTTACTATTGGGCAATTTTGACCCATTTATACAATATACGCATTTATTTTTGCCCAGTCTATCCTGTAGATGAAACATTTAAACAAAACCTTTTTTCAAGTATAGTTTGATTAAATAATAAAAGTCGAAAAGTTTCAATAGATTATAGAAAGTCTATAAAAAGATATGCAACTTTCAAAGTCGTTTGGGCAGTTTTGACCCACTTATACAGGATAAGTGTCAAAAATGTTTTTTGTCTGAATTTAAACTACTCGGATTTTATCGAAACCTACATAACCGGATCTAACAAATCACGCACATTTTTACTAGATACACAGGCTGATATTTCTTTGATTAAAATTTCAAGTTTCAATAAGAAAATTCCCATTAATTCTCACGATATAGTTAATATCACTGGCGTGACAGCAAACTCTGTTCCTACTTTAGGTAAAATAAACATAGATTCACACTTTTCTAATAATCTCGTTGAACATACTCTACATGTGGTACCCGATGACTTCAATATCCCATCAGATGGTATACTAGGCAAGGACTTCCTGCACCACAACAAATGTGTTATAAATTATTCAAATGATAGCATCTCATTCTGGGCAAACAATGAAAAAGTCACTATGCCAATCCTACACGGAACGGAAAGAGATATGTGTATTATACCACCAAGATGCGAAGTTTTTCGAATTTTCGACTTAGGTCACTCAACAACCTCACTTTTCGTTGAATCTCAAGAAATACAAAAAGGCGTATTTACCGCAAGATACGTTACAAACTCTGATAACCCAGTCATAAAGTTAATCAATACCACAAATGACGTTCAATTCGTACACAAAAATTCTATTAAGACAGAAAGTCTATCAAATTATCATGTCTATGTAATCGACAAAACGAAGTCAGCTGAGAAACGAATTATTGAATTAACTTCAATTTTAGAAAATCAAATTCCCAAAGATGCGCCATCTGAACTTTTAGATCTTTGCATACAATATGCCGACGTATTCGCGCTTGACAACGACAAAATATCGCTAAACAATTTTTATGAGCAAAAATTACGAGTAACTGACAACGAACCAGTGTATATAAAGAATTATCGTCTACCCTATTCACAGCGAGAAGAAATCAACAAACAAGTTTCAAAATTATTGGAAAATGATTTAATCGAAGAAAGCTATTCTAACTACAACAGTCCTCTTATTCTAGTACCTAAAAAGAAAATTAATGGTAAGAAAGCGTATAGAATGTGTGTTGATTTTCGCGCGGTTAACAAGAAGCTAATAGCAGACAAATTCCCATTAGTACGAATCGATGATATTTCAGACAATCTTGGCGGAGCCAAATTTTTCTCAACTTTAGACCTATTTTCTGGATTTCACCAAATACCGTTACACGTAGATTCACGCGTATAACCTCATTTTCTACAGATCGCGGAGCATATAGATGGAAGGTATTGCCATTTGGTCTAAACATCGCACCAAATTCGTTTTCAAGAATGATGACCATCGCATTTTCAGGAATACCACCTAACGTAGCTTTTCTTTATGTAGATGACATTATTGTCATTGGCTGTAGAGAATCCCATCACATTAAAAATGTATCTAAAGTTTTCAGTACATGCAGATCATTCAACCTTAAACTCAATCCGAATAAATGTAATTTCCTTAGACCGGAAGTAACATTCCTAAGACACAAATGCTCGGCTAAAGGTCTGTCACCAGACGATTCAAAAATAGACGAAATTCGTAATTATACCAAGCCAACAGATAAAGATGCTGTCAGACGGTTCGTCGCTTTCGCTAACTACTACAGACGCTTTATTCCAAACTTTGCGTCTCTAGCAGCACCTCTGAATAAACTAAATAGAAAAAGAGTAGAATTTAACTGGGACAAAACAAGTGATAAAGCTTTTGAAGCACTAAGAGCATCCCTAATGTCACCAAAGTTATTACAATACCCAGACTTTTCCAAAGAGTTTATCATTACAGTAGATGGTTCTAAAATGGGGTGTGGAGCAATACTAAGTCAAGAACACCGAGGCGACGATTTACCCATATGTTACGCGTCAAAATCTTTTAATGAGGCAGAACAAAAAAAAGCTATTATTGAATTGGAATTATTAGCCATTTATTTCGCCATTAAGCAATTCAGGCCATACGTATACGGAAATCACTTTATTGTAAAATCAGATCACCGGCCTTTAGTCTATTTATTTACTATGAAAGATCCATCATCAAAACTTTCTAGAATTAGACTTGAGTTGGCAGAATACAATTTCATAATAGAGTATATAAAAGGAAAATCGAATGTAGGAGCTGATGCACTTTCTCGTATCACCATTGGCGAAATAAAAGAGTCAACCAAATATATATTTGCAGTTCAGACTAGGGCTATGAGTAAGGAAAAAGAAAAATGTGGTTCTTTAAAAATACAGAATTATGCGATAATATACAAACATTAAGCGTCTATGACAAATTCACTCATAACTTTTCAAACAAAATTCCTCGTATCAGATCCAAAATATTTCATGATAAAAGCAGTAAACAATTTTTAAGAATATGCGAGCATATAAAGCATAAAAGAACAATTTTACTTGATTTTGAATTTTCTAACGAAATAAAGAATTCCGATTTTTTACTTTCGAGGCTAGAAAAAGAAGCCGGAAAACTTAATATCAAGCAAATCGAATGGCCAAAAGATGATTTAATTTTCAAATACATTACAATTACAAACTTTAAAGAAAGAGGAAATAAGCTTTTACAATTATTAACAATTGTAACAATTACGGATCAAGAACAAAAATTTAAGTTACTGTCAATTTATCACAATGATTGCATCACTGGAGATCACTGTGGAACGAAAAAACTCTATGCCAAATTACAAAACAAATTTTACTGGAAAAACATGACAAAAGACATAGCTAGTTATGTGAGAAAATGCAAAAAATGTCTTTTAAATAAAGTCAAAATTAAAAATAAAGAAGAACTCGTTCTAACTCCCACACCTAGCAAACCTTTCGACATTATCGTAATTGATACAATTGGCCCATTGCCAGAATCAAGTTATGGTAATAAGTTCGCGCTTACCATGATTTGCGATCTGACGAAATATCTAGTAACTATATCAATATCAGATAAAAGTGCAAAAACCATCGCTTCAGCAATGTTTGAAAGCTTCATTTTAATATACGGTTCTATGAAATCTATTAAATCCGATCTAGGCACCGAATTTAAAAATGAAATTTTTGCAAATTTAACTGGTTTACTAAACATTAACCACAACTTTTCTACACCTTATCACCACGAAACCGTAGGAACTGTCGAACGAAACCATAGAGTTTTTAACGAGTACCTACGTGCGTACTTAAACGATTCCTTTGATAATTGGGATACATATTTAAAATATTTTACGTTTTGGCACAACACAACGCCAAATACTGTATTCGATAACAAATTTACTCCGTTTGAACTAGTTTTTGGCAAAAAGGCGATTTTGCCTGCTGAATTAAAGAAAGAAACAATCGAACCAATTTATAATACTGAAAACTATTCAAAAGAAGTAAAGTATCGAATGCAAAAATGTCATGCCGTGGCTAAGGAATTAGTAGAAAAACACAAGATAAGAAATAAAAATACTTACGACCAAAATGCACAACCAATAATAGTAAACATAAATGATATGGTTTTAGTTCAAAAAGAACCGCGTGAAAAACATAAAAACATATATCAGATTCCATACCTAGTATCAAATATAGACGGTGTAAATGTAACCATTTTTGATAAATATACAAAAAAAAAAACAAAACGGTACCTAAAAACCGAATAAGGGGAGTACCTAGATAAAAAAAGGCAAACCCAATTTCAGTTTAAGTTGGTCATAAAAATTGAAATTATTTCTAATACACAGAATCTCAGCAAATTTAAATCAAAATATACCATATAAACAACAATTGATTTAAGTACAAGAAACAAAGAAATCGTATGTGTAAGATAATACACAAAACCTAAGACCGTGAAATTTTGAATTACAAAAAAAAAAAAAAAAAAAAATCATAAGCTATTATCCATATACTATGTAAATAGGTTAGGCTTAAATATTTCCATTACAACAAATATAAATTTAAGCGCAGTATATAAGTACAAATATACGTAAGTTATTATATTAACTAAGTCACCCTGTTTCCAATTCGTTGCAACACTGCTGTCCCATTGTGAACGGACAACATGTGTTGGAACGTGTGGAAACAGGGCACTCGGCAAGAAAAAGATCGGCCATATTGAATTGGAGATAGACATTTTGGACGGCAGTACTTCGCTGAATAAAATTTATTGTAAAGCAACTAAATAGTCAATTTAAATAAGAAAATAAATAGAAAAAGTAAATTATTATTTGGCGGCTATTTATTTATTGCTTTTGTGGTAACGCTTCATCGGAGCAACAACGCACAACTCCGTGCAAGGCTCATATATATAAAGAGCAGCACAACATAACCTGGAACTTACTAAAAATTGATTGCAAAAGTCTAGGAGTCTTTAATTTTCTTTTTAAGATTTGCAATTATATAGACCAGCGTGCCATCTATCGGAATTTTGATTTTTAGTATTTGTATTGTCACTGTTTCCTCAATTTAGTGCCAAGTTTCAAGTTCCTAGGTTGCCTGGAATTTGGTCACAAGTCGATCGCAAAATTCTCAACTTCAAATTAGTATTCGAAATATATCGATCCGTGCGCCACCTGCCAGGATTGTTTTGATAAGGGATTGCATTGTCATCGGGTTGTGACAAATGTGTAAAGTTTCAAGTCTCTAACTAACCTGGAAGTTACTAAAAATCGATCGCAAAAGTCCAGGAGTCTTTTAATTTTTTTTTTAAAGATTTGCAATTATATAGACCAGCGTGCCATCTATCGCAATTTTGATTTTTGGTATTTGTAGTGTCACTGTTCCCTCAATTTAATGCCAAGTTTCAAGTTCCTAGGTTACTTGAAAGTTGGTCAAAATTCGATCGCAAAATTCTCAACTTCAAATTATTTTTCGAAATATCTCCATCCGTGCCCCACCTACCGTAATTGTCCTAATGGCGGATTGCACTGTCATCGAGTTGTGACACATGTGTAAAGTTTCAATTCTCTAACTAACCTGGAAGTTACTAAAAATCGATCGCAAATGTCCAGGAGTCTTTTAATTTTTTTTTAAAGATTTGTAATTATATAGATCAGCATGCCATCTATCGGAATATTGATTTTTAGTATTTCTAGTGTCACTGTTCCCTCAATTTAATGTTAAGTTTCAAGTTCCTAGGTTGCCTGGAAGTTGGTCAAAAGTCGATCGCAAAATTCTCAACTTCAAATTAGTTTTCGAGGTTGCCTGGAAGTTGGTCAAAATTCGTTCGCAAAATTCTCAACTTCAAATTAGTTTTCGAAATATCTCGATCCGTTCGCCACCTACCGTAATTGTCTTAATGGCGGATTGCACTGTCATCGAGTTGTGACACATGTGTAAAGTTTCAATTCTCTAACTAACCTGGAAGTTACTAAAAATCGATCGCAAATGTCCAGGAGTCTTTCAATTTTTTTTTAAAGATTTGCAATTATATAGACAAGCGTGCCATCTATCGGAATTTTGATTTTTAGTATTTGTAGAGTCACTGTTTGCTCAATTTAATGCCAAGTTTCAAGTTCCTAGGTTGCCTGGAAGTTGGTTAAAAGACGATCGAAAAATTCTCAACTTCAAATTAGTTTTCGAAATATCTCCTTCCGTGCGCCATCTACCGGAATTGTTTTGATGAGGGATTGCATTGTCATCGGGTTGTGACAAATGTGTAAAGTTTCAAGTCTCTAACTAACCTGGAAGTTATTATAAATCGATCGCAAATGTCCAGGAGTCTTTTAATTTTTTTTTTTTAAGATTTGCAATTATATAGATCAGCGTTGCCATCTATCGGAATTTTGATTTTTAGTATTTGTAGTGTCACTGTTCGCTCAATTTAATTCCAAGTTTCAAGTTCCTAGGTTGCCTGGAAGTTGGTCAAAAGTCGATCGCAAAATTCTTAACTTCAAATTAGTTTTCGAAATATCTCGATCCGTGGGCCACCTACCGGAATTGTTTTGATGAGACATTGCATTGTGATCGGGTTGTGACAAATGTGTAAAGTTTCAAGTCTCTACTAACCTGGAAGTTATTAAAAATCGATCGCAAATGTCCAGGAGTCTTTTAATTTTTTTTTTAAGATTTGCAATTATATAGATCAGCATGCCATCTATCGAATTTTGATTTTTAGTATTTGTAGTGTCACTTATCCCCTCGTGAAGGGTGGATACCTTGCCGCGGTACGAGGGCTTAAGTCGATAGCCACAGGGCTACGCTGCCCTTGTGATCATAGCTCCGTACGGCACTTCATCACGAGAGCAGCCTAGCCTCTCTGGCGCGACGACAAAGATCTTCCCCCTCCCAATCCAGGGTGTAATGCGACCACGTGCCCATTGGACGTTTGCAGCCGGGAGGCAAATCGTGGCTGTATTTGAACGGAGCCTCTCTGATACCGAGTCGCCTCAGAGAGTAAGCATGGCCTTACCGCGGTACGGGGCGGCGGACGACACATTTTCTCCTACTATTCCCTGTGTTACCGGATTTCCAAAATTCTTACATGCCAAAGAGGTTAAAAGTTAACCCTTTCAAGCGCCAGAGATCGGACCTGGAGTTAAATCCCCCTCCCAAGTGGCATCAGAATACCTCTGGAGCGGGCAAACTAAGCTTTGCTGAGGTAACCAAGGACAGGATCCTTATGGGCGTCCTTGACCGTGGCAATGACCGTCTGGCCATCCCCAAGGATAGGTGGCGTTACGTGCGAAATGAACTCGGCAACATTCTTCTCAACGTTGCTCCGGAGTTTCCGGGTAGTTCGGCGCGAGTAACGGATGCGGGTTGGCACCAGGGTCAGATCAAATTACTCGCATGCAAAACCCGTAGCACTGTATAAGGCAGCAGCTGCTAAACTGGGTGAAGTCTACAAGGGCGCAAAGATAGAGGTCGTCGACTGGAAGGACATTCCAGCTCGTCCAAGGGCAAGGGCGTGGATTCCGGCCATCCCTGACGAACCAGACAGAATTCTCGGGATGCTACGGCTAATGAATCCGTCCCTCCCAACGCATGACTGGAGTGTCAATCTGGTCGGGGATGCGGTGGGGCCCGACAGACAAGTGGTGTTCTCCATGAATAAAGAGTCAATCGAGCCCCTAAAAAGTTGCAATGGCCTAGTACACTACAGCGTAGGCCAGATCGTTATCCACGTATATCGTGGTGATGCTCAGCGCGCTGCCTTCTCGGCTGCTCCGGGGGAACCGGAAAACGAATTACCAGAAGAGGAAGCGGAGGATTCCGATGCTGAAAGCATGTTATATGCCACGTCCCTTGCCGATAGTGCTGTGAACAACTCGGAGATGGAGGACAGCCTACAGGACGAGGAAGTCCTCGACGTCACGGTGGTAGCAGCCAAATCTAAAGTGGCTTCGGCTGCTTTAAGTAGTCGTCTTTCTAAAGGCGACGTGGATGTGGTCCTCATCCAAGAACCCTGGGTCAATAGCTCGAGAATCTGCGGATTGGGGACTAAGGGCTTCAAGCTCATTCGAGCCAGCGAGGAGAGCAAAGTCAGAACGTGTATTTTGGTCAAGTCTGAGTTAAACTCCTTTCTCCTATCTAACTACACCAATGGTGATATCACCGCTATCAGTCTAACGGTCGACAGCACCCGCCTGATGGTGGCGTTGGTCTATATGCCCTACGACGCCGAAGAACCCCCCCCACAAACGGAGGTGAAAGACCTGGTGTCAAATTTCTGCACGGGTAATCTTATTATTGGAGCGGACGCTAATGCTCACCATGCCCAATGGGGGAGCTCCGATATCAATGCCAGGGGCGAGTCTCTGTTTGATTACCTCTTAACAACTAACCTGGTAATTTGAAACGTGGGTAATGAGCCTACTTTTATCACTAAGACCCGCAGGGAGGTCATAGACCTCACTATCTGTAGTGAAGGCGCTTATGAGTGGGTCAGTAAATGGCGGGTTCTGGAAGAACATTCATTCTCCGACCACCGTTACATAGAAATGGTTCTAGACTTTATTGTAGAACAACCTATCATGAAGCGCAATCCACGTAACACTAATTGGCAGTTACACAATGAAATATTAGACAGAGACCTGCCAGTACTGCCCTCACAAGCCCCCTTATCAGTAGAGGAGCTGGAGGATCTTGTTACTACATTTACATCGGCGCTCTTAAATGCTCTAGGACAGGCTTGTCCAGTGCCAAAACCACGCGGTAAACACAGGCCACATTGGTGGTCCTACGACTTGGACTCGCTCCGCAAATCATGCCGGAAACAATTTAACAAGGCCAAGACCCTCGGCTCTGAGCCTCACTGGCACGAATATAAAGCTAAACTAAGGGCCTACAAAAAAGCTCTGAGACAGGCGAAGAGGACCTCGTGGAGAAATTTCTGCACTGGCGTCGAAAAGGTCGACGACACAGCGAGACTTAGACGAGTCCTCTCGAAAAGTCAAACAGCCATCAGCTATTTGCGAAAACCTGACGGATCCTGGACCAGCACGGAAGAGGAAACCCTTGAGCTGCTCTTGAATACACATTTTCCGGGGAATCTGCATGACGCACCACTAGCATCTGCAACAAACCTGGCAGTAAATATACCCATCACTGAGGAAAGGGTAAGGTGGGCAGTTAAGAGCTTTGAACCGTATAAGGCTACCGGGCCGGACGGGATTATCCCCGCGCAACTTATAAACACGTTGGAGACATCAGCTAAATGGCTGGTATTTCTCTTCACAGCCTGCCTGGCTCTCAACCACATTCCGGGCTCCTGGAGAAGCGCCACGGTAGTGTTTATTCCTAAGGCTGGGAAGGCATCCCACTACGAGCCAAAAGATTACAGACCGATCAGTCTCTCGTCCTTTGTACTCAAAACCTTTGAGAGGATACTAAGCGACTACCTCTCAACGACTATTGATAGCAACCTTATCTCTAGCTATCAGCATGCATACACCAAAAGTAAATCAACAGAAACTGCTCTGCACAGCCTAGTATCTGTCATTGAGAAATCGCTGTGTGAAAAGGACTACTGTCTCGTGGCCTTCTTAGACATTGAGGGGGCTTTCAACAATATAAGCCCGGAGGCGATCAACTCCGCTCTAAATAATCTGGGCGTAGATAGACCTCTAACTGGTTTAATTGACCAACTTCTAAGAGGAAGGAAAATAGCTTCTTCACTTGGTACGGTTGAGTTATCACGCTATGTCACAAGGGGAACACCCCAGGGTGGTGTTCTCTCCCCGCTTTTATGGAACCTCACAGTCAACTCGTTGCTACGTGACACAAGCTGGGGGGCGCGGGAAGATAGTGGCATACGCAGACGATTTAGCTATTGCATTCAGAGGCAAGTTCCCACAAACTCTGTGTGACCTGATGCAAGTAGCACTGCGAGAAGTTTCGACGTGGTCCTCTCGCTGCGGACTAAGTATCAACCCGGGGAAAGTGGAACTTGTCCTCTTCACCAACCGGTACAAAATACCGCCACTAAGCCTACCAGAACTAGATGGCACGCGCCTGGGCTTGTCGGATAAGGCCAAGTTTCTAGGCATAGTTCTGGACAGGAAACTGAATTGGAAGGAGAATGTTCTTCAGCGCCAGAAGAAAGCTTGCATCGCTCTTTACACATGCAAAAGAGCCATTGGCAAAAAAATGGGGGCTCAGCCCTAGAGTATGCTATATGGAGTCGTCGTATGGTGGCCTGCGCTGAGCAAGGCAACATACCTGAATCTGTTGCGGAAAGTCCATAGATCCAATATGATCTGTATAAGCGGTGCGCTAAGGACAACGCCCAACGAAGCCCTCCAGGTCATTCTGGGCATTTTGCCACTTGATCTGGAAGGGTTTCGGTCAGCAGCGGCATCAGCTCTGCGCCTAAGAGAAACCTCCAGTTGGGGTGCGGGTACTATTGGACACTCCAGTATTCTGGAATCTTACAGCTTTCTCCCTCTAAGCACAGATCGTTGTGCGACGACTACAGTCGGTGATAGCTGTTTCAAAATAAACATTCCCAGCAGAGAAGACTGGGAGAGGACGGATTGGTGTCCCGAAACAAATAGTGGCACTTCCATATACACCGACGGCTCGAAGTTGGACGGCAGAGTTGGAGGATGGGTTTATACAAGGGATTTGGACCTTGAGCTCTCCTTCAGAGTACCTGATCATTGTAGCGTCTTCCAGGCGGAAGTCTCGGCAATCCTAGACGCCGCGGCCTGGTTAAGCAAACGTGTTATCGGAGAAGATATCGCTATTTTCAGCGATAGACAAGCGGCCATCAAATCCCTTGGCTCATACACGTTCAACTCTGAACTGACGCTCAGCTGTCGTCGATCTCTTCAGGAGATGGCCCAAAAGAACCGCGTCAACCTCATATGGGTCCCGGGACATAGGGACATTGAGGGAAACTGTAAGGCAGACGAGCTTGCCAGACAGGGCACGACCAAGCAGGTTCTTCAGGATAAAGAGCGCTTAGGTACGCCGTTTGCCACATGCAAACTAATGCTGAAGGAGCACACACTCCGTCAAGCCAACGAAAGATGGCTGCAATCCCCAGGGTGTCGGATATCGAAACAAACCTGGCCAAAATGGGATCTTAAAAGGTCTAGACGCATTTATGCCCTAACTAGAAGGGAAATCTGCATATTGATAGGGGTATTAACCGGTCACTGCCCATTGGTAGGCATGCAGAAAGGCTAAGTGTGCCCTACCGACGATGCTGCAGGAGTTGCAAAGATGATGAGGAGGAGGAAACAGTGGAACACCTCATCTGCAACTGTCCGGCTTTAAGCGGCCCGAGAACGCGCTTTTTGGGAGTTCCGTTCCTGGATAGCCTAAGCCAGATCGCGGAACTGGACATAAAGGAGTTGATGGCCTTCATAAAGTCATCTAAGTGGTTCGAGGAGGAGTAACGGTGTCGATTTAGGAGTGTCAGTCCCGGGATTCCGCTATGTGGAAAATCCCAACAACTCAGGGATTTTCCATTTGGCTGGGTCCCGGGACTGACTGTGTGTTGGTGGTATCACAACGGGCCTTTCAAAACTGGCCTAAGTGTGCCTCTGCGGCAGCCACTTGAACCTAACCTAACCTAGTGTCACTTATCGCTCAATTTAATGCCAAGTTTCAAGTTCCTAGGTTGCCTGGAAGTTGGTCAAAAGACGATCGAAAAATTCTCAACTTCAAATTAGTTTTCGAAATATCTCGATCCGTGCGCCACCTACCGGAATTGTTTTGATAAGGGATTGCATTGTCATCGGGTTGTGACAAATGTGTAACGTTTCAAGTCTCTAACTAACATGGAAATTACTAAAAATCGATCGCAAAAGTCCAGGAGTCTTTTAATTTTTTTTTAAGATTTGCAATTATATAGACCAGCGTGCCATCTATCGGAATTGTGATTTTTGCTATTTATAGTGTAACTGTCCGCTCAATTTAATGCCAAGTTTCAAGTTCCTAGGTTGCCTGGAAGTTGGTCAAAAGACGATCGAAAAATTCTCAACTTCAAATTAGTTTTCGAAATATCTCGATCCGTGCGCCATCTACCGGAATTGTTTTGATGAGGAATTGCATTGTCATCGGGTTGTGACAAATGAGTAAAGTTTCAAGTCTCTAACTAACCTGGAAGTTATTAAAAATCGATCGCAAATGTCCACGAGTCTTTTAATTTTTTTTTTAAGATTTGCAATTATATAGATCAGCGTTGCCATCTATCGGAATTTTGATTTTTAGTATTTGTAGTGTCACTGTTTGCTCAATTTAATGCCAAGTTTCAAGTTCCTAGGTTGCCTGGAAGTTGGTCAAAAGTCGATCGCAAAATTCTCAACTTTTTAGTATTTGTAGTGCCACTGTTCGCTCAATTTAATGCCAAGTTTCAAGTTCCTAGGTTGCCTGGAAGTTGGTCAAAAGACGATCGAAAAATTCTCAACTTCAAATTAGTTTTCGAAATATCTCGATCCGTGCGCCACCTACCGGAATTGTTTTGATAAGGGATTGCATTGTCATCGGGTTGTGACAAATGAGTAAAGTTTCAAGTCTCTAACTAACCTGGAAGTTATTAAAAATCGATCGCAAATGTCCACGAGTCTTTTAATTTTTTTTTAAGATTTGCAATTATATAGATCAGCGTTGCCATCTATCGGAATTTTGATTTTTAGTATTTGTAGTGTCACTGTTTGCTCAATTTAATGCCAAGTTTCAAGTTCCTAGGTTACCAGGAAGTTGGTCAAAAGTCGATCGCAAAATTCCCAACTTCAAACTAGTTTTCTAAACATCTCGATCCAAACGCCACCTACCGGAATTGTTTTGATGAGGGATTGAATTGTCACCGGGTCCTGACAAATGTGTCAAATTTCAAGTCTCTAACTAACCTGGAAGTTACTAAAAATTGATTGCAAAAGTCCAGGAGTCTTTAATTTTCTTTTTAAGATTTGCAATTATATAGACCAGCGTGCCATCTATCGGAATTTTGATTTTTAGTATTTGTATTGTCACTGTTTCCTCAATTTAGTGCCAAGTTTCAAGTTCCTAGGTTGCCTGGAATTTGGTCACAAGTCGATCGCAAAATTCTCAACTTCAAATTAGTTTTCGAAATATCTCGATCCGTCCGCCACCTGCCAGGATTGTTTTGATAAGGGATTGCATTGTCATCGGGTTGTGACAAATGTGTAAAGTTTCAAGTCTCTAACTAACCTGGAAGTTACTAAAAATCGATCGCAAAAGTCCAGGAGTCTTTTAATTTTTTTTTTAAAGATTTGCAATTATATAGACCAGTGTGCCATCTATCGGAATTTTGATTTTTGGTATTTGTAGTGTCACTGTTCCCACAATTTAATGCCAAGTTTCAAGTTCCTAGGTTACCTGGAAGTTGGTCAAAATTCGATCGCAAAATTCTCAAATTCAAATTAGTTTTCGAAATATCTCGATCCGTGCGCCACCTACCGTAATTGTCTTAATGGCGGATTGCACTGCCATCGAGTTGTGACACATGTGTAAAGTTTCAATTCTCTAACTAACCTAGAAGTTACTAAAAATCGATCGCAAATTTCCAGGAGTCTTTTAATTTTTTCTTAAAGATTTGCAATTATATAGACCAGCGTGCTATCTATCGGAATTTTGATTTTTAGTATTTGTAGTGCCACTGTTCGCTCATTTTAATGCCAAGATTCAAGTTCCTAGGTTGCCTGGAAGTTTGTCAAAAGACGATCGAAAAATTCTCAACTTCAAATTAGTTTTCGAAATATCTCGATCCGTGCGCCACCTACCGGAATTGTTTTGATAAGGGATTGCATTGAAATCGGGTTGTGACAAATGTGTAACGTTTCAAGTCTCTAACCAGATTTTCAATTATATCAACAAATTGTATTGTCACCATTTCCACAACTAAATGCTAAGTTTCAAGTTCCTAGGTTACCAGGAAGTTGGTCAAAAGTCGATCGCAAAATTCGCAACTTCAAACTAGTTTTCTAAACATCTCGATCCAAGCGCCACCTACCGGAATAGTTTTGATGAGGAATTGAATTGTCACCGGGTCCTGACAAATGTGTCAAATTTCAAGTCTCTAACTAATCTGGAAGTTACTAAAAATCGATCGCAAATATCCAGGAGTCTTTTAATTTTTTTAAAGATTTGTAATTATATAGATCAGCATGCCATCTATCGGAATTTTGATTTTTAGTATTTCTAGTGTCACTGTTCCCTCAATTTAATGCCAAGTTTCAAGTTCCTAGGTTGCCTGGAAGTTGGTCAAAAGTCGATCGCGAAATTCTCAACTTCAAATTAGTTTTCGAAATATCTTGATACGTGCGCCACCTTCCGTAATTGTTTTGATAAGGGATTGCATTGTCATCGGGTTGTGACAAATGTGTAAAGTTTCAAGTCTCTAACTAACCTGGAAATTACTAAAAATCGATCGCAAAAGTCCAGTAGTCTTTTAATTTTTTTTAAAGATTTGCAATTATATAGACCAGCGTGGCATCTATCGGAATTTTGATTTTTAGTATTTGTAGTGCCACTGTTCCCTCAATTTAATGCAAAGTTTCAAGTTCCTAGGTTGCCTGGAAGTTGGTCAAAAGTCAATCGCAAAATTCTCAACTTCAAATTAGTTTTCGAGGTTGCCTGGAAGTTGGTCAAAAGTCGATCGCAAAATTCTCAACTTCAAATTAGTTTTCGAAATATCGAAATATGCATTGTCATCGGGTTGTGACAAATGTGTAAAGTTTCAAGGCTCTAACTAACCTGGATATTATTAAAAATAGATTGCAAAAGTCCAGGAGTCTTTTCATTTTTTTTTTAAGATTTACAATTATATAGACCAGCGTGCCATCTATCGGAATTTTGATTTTTAGTATTTGTATTGTCACTGTTCCCTTAATTTGGTGCTAAGTTTCAAGTTCCTAGGTGGCCTGGAAGTTGGTCAAAAGTCGATCGCAAAATTCTCAACTTCAAATTAGTTTTCGAAATATCTCGATCCGTGCGCCACCTACCGAAATTGTTTTGATGGGGGATTGCATTGTCATCGAGTTGTGACAAATGTGTAAAGTTTCAAGTCTCTAACTAACCTGGAAGTTACTAAAAATCGGACGCAAAAGTCCAGGAGTCTTTTAATTTTTTTTTAAAGATTTGCAATTATATAGATCAGCATGCCACCTACCGGAATTTTGATTTTTAGTATTTGTAGTGTCACTGTTCCCTCAATTTAATGCCAAGTTTCAAGTTCCTAGGTTGCCTGGAAGTTGGTCAAAAGACGATCGCAAATTTCTCAACTTCAACTTTGTTTTCGAAATATCTCGATCTGTGCGCCACCTACCGGAATTGTTTTGATGAGGGATTGCATTGTCATCGGGTTGTGACAAATGTGTAAAGTTTCAAGTCTCTAACTAACCTGGAAGTTACTAAAAATCGATCGCAAAAGCCCAGGAGTCTTTTTTTGCAATTATATAGATCAGCATGCCATCTATCGTAATTTTGATTTATAGTGTTTGTAGTGTCACTGTTCACTCAATTTAATGCCAAGTTTCAAGTTCCTAGGTTGCAACCGGATGCCTGGAAGTTGGTCAAAAGTCGATCGCAAAATTCTCAGCTTCAAATTAGTTCCACCTGCCAGAATTGTTTGGATGAGGGATTGCATTGTCATCGGGTTGTGACAAATGTGTAAAGTTCCAAGTCTCTAACTAACCTGGCAGTTACTAAAAATCGATCGCAAAAGTCCAGGAGTCTTTTAATTTTTTTTTTAAAGATTTGCAATTATATAGACCAGTGTGCCATATATCGAAATTTTGATTTTTGCTAATTGTAGTGTCACTGTTCCCTCAATTTAATGCCAAGTTTCAAGTTCCTAGGTTACCTGGAAGTTGGTCAAAAGTCGATCGCAAAATTCTCAGCTTCAAATTAGTTTTCGAAATTTCTCGATTGCATTGTCATCGACTTGTGACAAATGTGTAAAGTTTCAAGTCTCTAACTAACTTGGAAGTTACTAAAAATCGGACGCAAAAGTCCAGGAGTCTTTTAATTTTTTTTTAAAGATTTGCAATTATATAGATCAGCATGCCACCTACCGGAATTTTGATTTTTAGTATTTGTAGTGTCACTGTTCCCTCAATTTAATGCCAAGTTTCAAGTTCCTAGGTTGCCTGGAAGTTGGTCAAAAGACGATCGCAAATTTCTCAACTTCAACTTTGTTTTCGAAATATCTCGATCTGTGCGCCACCTACCGGAATTGTTTTGATGAGGGATTGCATTGTCATCGGGTTGTGACAAATGTGTAAAGTTTCAAGTCTCTAACTAACCTGGAAGTTACTAAAAATCGATCGCAAAAGCCCAGGAGTCTTTTTTTTGCAATTATATAGATCAGCATGCCATCTATCGTAATTTTGATTTATAGTGTTTGTAGTGTCACTGTTCTCTCAATTTAATGCCAAGTTTCAAGTTTCTAGGTTGCAACCGGTTGCCTGGAAGTTGGTCAAAAGTCGATCGCAAAATTCGCAGCTTCAAATTAGTTCCACCTGCCAGAATTGTTTGGATGAGGGATTGCATTGTCATCGGGTTGTGACAAATGTGTAAAGTTCCAAGTCTCTAACTAACCTGGCAGTTACTAAAAATCGATCGCAAAAGTCCAGGAGTCTTTTAATTTTTTTTTTAAAGATTTGCAATTATATAGACCAGTGTGCCATATATCGAAATTTTGATTTTTGCTAATTGTAGTGTCACTGTTCCCTCAATTTAATGCCAAGTTTCAAGTTCCTAGGTTGCCTGGAAGTTGGTCAAAAGACGATCGCAAATTTCTCAACTTCAAATTAGTTTTCGAAATATCTCGATCCGTGCGCCACCTACCGTAATTGTCTTAATGCGGGATTACATTGTCATCGAGTTGTTTCAAATGCGTGAAATTTCAAGTCTCTAACGAACCTGGAAATTACTAAAAATCGATCGCAAAAGCCCAAGAGCCTTTTAATTTTTTTCTTAAGATTTGCAATTATATAGACCAGCGTGCCATCTATCGGCATTTTGATTTTTCGTATTTGTTGTGCCACTGTTCCCTCAATTTAATGCCAAGTTTCAAGTTCCTAGGTTGCCTGGAAGTTGGTCAAAAGTCGATCGCAAAATTCTCAACTTCAAATTAGTTTTCGAAATATCTCGATCTGTGCGCCACCTACCTTAATTGTTTTGATGAGGGATTGCATTGTCATCGGGTTCTGACAAATGTGCCAAGTTTCAAGTCTCTAGCTTAGCGGGAAGTTACTCAAAAATCTATCGCAAGATTCCCCCTATGTTTTAGAGATTTCCAATTATTTCGACAAGCACGCCGTCTTTTGGAATTCTGATTTCAACAAATTGTATTGTCACCATTTCCACAACTAAATGCTAAGTTTCAAGTTTCTAGGTTACCAGGAAGTTGGTCAAAAGTCGATCGTAAAATTCCCAACTTCAAACTAGTTTTCTAAACATCTCGATCCAAGCGCCACCTACCGGAATTGTTTTGATGAGGGATTGCATTGTCACCGGGTCCTGACAAATGTGTCAAATTTCAAGTCTCTAACTAACCTGGAAGTTACTAAAAATCGATCGCAAAAGTCCAGGAGTCTTTTAATTTTTTTTTTTTTTTTTAAGATTTGCAATTATATAGACCAGTGTGCCATCTATCGGAATTTTGATTTTTGCTATTTGTAGTGTCACTGTTCCCTCAATTTAACGCCAAGTTTCAAGTTACTAGGTTACCTGGAAGTGGATCAAAATTCGATCGCAAAATTCTCAACTTCAAATTAGTTTTCGAAATATCTCGATCCGTGCGCCACCTACCATAATTGTCTTAATGGCGGATTGCACTCGAGGAGTCTTTTAATTTTTTTTTAAAGATTTGTAATTATATATTTGGAGGTTTCCGTGAGTTTACCTCTCAAAACTCGTTTAAAGGCAAATAGAAAATTAATAAAGGTTTAACTAACTTTATTTAACAAACTTTACTTTACTATTGAGATCGCATTTATTTTACAAGTTAAAAAAATTAAATTTATGAAAATGCAAACACGTCCAGCTCGATCGGACGTCAGCGAGAAAAAGGGCAGATGAAAATTGGTGATGATGCCAGATCATAATTTTTTGATCTCGACTGGAACATTTTGCAAGGTTGCACTAAACTCGTTGGAAGTTGAAGTGCTGCCACAATACTCCCCGCCTAGACGAAACTACCGGTATCGTGATGGAAAATTTACATGTCTTCCAGAGCGGGTAGATTTCGGCGGTACAGGATGCGGTGTGTTTGCAGATCGGTCTTCTTGAGGAGTGTGGCCCGTCGTAGGAATAGGCATGGATCTGTTTGCTGGTTCCGTCTCCAAACTGCCGTCTCTCGTAGTTTTATGCGTAGTGTTTTCATCCTTGTTGGTATGACTTGAACTCTCGTAGTCGTCGCTCGCTAAAAAGGCGGGCTTTAATCGATCAATGCTTACGTTGCTATGTCGTTCTCTTATGAGGAGTTTATAAAACTTCGGTGATCTCTTAATGACCTTGAATGGTCCGTCGTATGGATGAGTTAGCGATGGGCGGATTAAGTCGTTTCGAACGAAAACGTGAGAAGCTTTGTGTAGTGCGGGCTACACAAATACTTTAGGCGGCGAATGATGCGTTGTTGTTGTTGGGCGAATGCTTTGCATAGACGACCGGAATTGAGATACTACATCTTCTGTTACTGCTTTCGTGCTTGTTGCTTGAAAAAACTCACCCGGGAGTCGAAGCGAGGAGCCATAAACAAGCATTGCTGGGCTTGCGTGTATGTCGGGCTTGTAAGCTGCACGAAGCCCAAGTAGAATCGCTGGCAATTGATATACCCATTTATTCGTATCGTGGCATAATATTGCGGCTTTAAAACTTCGGTGCCATCTTTCAATAATGCCGTTTGACTGTGGATGGTATGGAGTTGTGCGAATGTGAACGGTGCCAATCATGTTTGTCAACTCGGTAAACACGGCAGATTCGAACTGCCGACCTCGATCTGAAGTGATTCGTGCTGGAACGCCAAATCTCGAAATCCAATATGCAATGATAGACTTTGCTACAGATTCTGCAGACATATCGGGAATAGGTGCTACTTCTGGCCAGCGAGTGAAGCGGTCAATCATTGTTAAGCAATAGCGTTGGCCTTCGCATAGCGGGAATGGACCAACAATGTCGATGTTAATATGTGCAAAACGCTCTTGTGGCGGTACGTAACTCGCTGGTGCAGACTTCGTGTGTCGGTGTACTTTCGATCGTTGGCAAGGTTGGCAGTTCCGCACGAATATTGTTGTGTCTCTCTTTATACCGGGCCAGACGAATCTTTCTGTCATTAGTTTGATAGTTGCGCGGATACCTGGGTGCGATAAGCCGTGAATCTTCGCTAGTAACTGCTTTCGAAATTCGAGTGGTATGTAAGGCCGAATGTTCGGTGTTGACGTGTCGCATAGAAGTTTTGCTTTGCTGTTGGGAATGTCGAAATGCTTAAGTATAAGTGAATTACTATTCATACCTGATCCGCTAAGAAGTGTTTGTAAATGAGAATCGGCTTGCTGCGCTGCTGCCACTTTGTTGTAGTCAATTGCTTCGTCTATTGATTGCATGCGGGAAAGTAGATCCGCTGTCGAGTTTTCACAACCAGGTATGTGCCGAATGTCGGTTGTGAATTGGCCGATGAAGTCCAATTGCCTTGCTCGCCGTGGTGAAGCTTTTTCCAGCTTTTGACGAAAAGCGTACACTAGCGGGCGATGGTCGGTCATGATATGGCATTTGCGACCCTCAATCATGTGTCGGAAATGACACACGCCTTGATATGCTGCTGTTAGTTCGCGGTCGTAGGTACTATATTTGCGCTGTGCGTCCGTCAGCTTCTTTGAATAAAAGCCAAGGGGTTGAAGTACGCCGTCTTTGATTTGGTGCAGTGCGGCGCCAACAGCTGTGTCCGATGCGTCGACGTGGAGCGCCAATTCCGCGCTTGTTGACGGGTGAACTAATAGTGTCGCATTTGCCAACTCGGATTTGCAACGATTGAAAGCAGCTTCGGCTTCAGTATTCCATTTGATGGTCGAACGGTCGTTCTTCTTATTGCCCAACGATGGCGTTGGGCAAAAACTTTCTGTAAAAGTTCACCATGGCGATGAAACTCTTCAGCTCTTTTGCTAATGTAGGCTTTGGGTAACCAATAATTGCTATTACACGCTCCGGTAGTGGGCGGATGCCTTTCGCGTCGACGAGATGTCCCAAGAATTTGAGCTGCTTTTTGCCAAACTCACACTTTGATGCGTTAATCGCCAAATTGTTGTCCCGAAGACGCTTGAAAACTTCACGTAAATCTTGTTTGTGCTGTTCGATGGAGGACGAAGCGATACAGATGTCATCGATGTATGGAAATACGTAGTCTAAACCTCGCAGGACCTCGTTTATCAACCTTTGGAACGTCTGCGCAGCGTTGCAGAGTCCGAAAGTCATAAACTTAAATTCGAACATGCCGAATGGCGTAGTGATCGCTGTCTTTGGTACATCATCCTCGTGAATTGGGACTTGATGGAATGCACGCTGTAAGTCGATCTTTGAAAAAATTGTTTTGCCCTGTAGATAGCACGTAAAATCTGTGAGAAACGGCAATGGATACCTATCGGGTAACGTTTGAGCGTTGAGTGCGCGGTAATCACCGCAAGGTCTCCAAGTGCCATTGCTCTTTCGCACCATATGTAACGGGCTCGACCAGTTACTACTAGATGGTTGACAAATGCCTGCTTTAAGCAGGAAGTTGAATTCGTTACGTGCCGCTGCGAGCTTTTCGGGAGCCAGGCGTCGTGGTTTAGCCAATACTGGCTGACCCGTAGTTAAAATGCGATGTACGATTGTAGATTTGGTCAACGAGCCTTGAGGTGCCAGCTTGGTGATACCAGAAAACTCCACTAGCAGGTCGGCGAATGGATCTGTCGAGTCGAATGTTATAATTTCTGCGGGCTTGCACAGAGTTGGCGCGGTTAGAGATGATTTTAATTTTGTGACGTTGTCGATGAGTCGGTTGCGGCGCATGTCGATCAGCAAGTCGTAGAATCGGATAAAGTCTGCGCCGATTATGGGTGTTGTTACGTCAGCGACAATGAAAGACCAAGCGAAGTCTCGACGCAGCCCAAGATCTAGTTGGATTCGCTTTTCTCCAACAACTTTAATGGCAGAACCATTGGCAGCGTACAATCTAATTGCGGTTGGTCGAATATCGTATGATTTAGATGTTATGGGCAGCACCGATACATCGGCACCGGTGTCAACGAGAAATTTTTTGCCGGTGCGTCGCTCGTGAACCTGTAGACGAAGTACGTTGCGATCGTTAACGGGACCTTCGTTGCAACCCGCCACGCGCTTTGATAGTCATGAAGATTATGAATCTACTGCACGTTTGTGCTTGCTACGGCTACAGGGACTGCGGCATTTCTTAGCGTTGCGGCCGTATTTTTGGTGGTACCAGCACTCTTGTTGTGACGATGGTTGTTGTGAAGTCGACCCGTTACCATTGCGGGCTCTTGAGGCTTGGCGAGAGCATGAGCGTCCGCGGCTACGTGAGCGAGAACGCATTGTGAATTTGTCGATTTTCTTGCCAAGCTCCATGACGACCGCTTTCAGTTCATCATCTTCGTTGGCTGCTGCAGACTTAACGCGGTTAAGCTGATGTGGAGCAATTGCGTCTACGATAGTGTCAGCAATTTTGGTGAATTCAGTGGCTGAACCAGAAGAAGCTGCGATTACTGGTTACGCAAACTCCGGTAGCCGTTTGATCCACAGACTTTAGAGCGCAGCATCGCCAAGAGTGGTGCCTGCCACGCGCCTCATCTCAAAAAAGAGCTCGGATGGTTTTTTATCGCCAAGCGGTAGCTCAGACAGGACCCGGTTAAGCCTACGCTGCTCGCTGTCAGCGAAATGCTCGATGATTTTTTGTTTAATGTATTCGAACCTGTCGTTTTGTGGTAGGGCACAGATAACGTCGCCCAGCTGACTTAAAACGTTTGGATCGAGTGCAGCTAATACTGTTGCAGTTTTCTGCTTGTCAGCTACAATACCCGAAGCAGTGAACCAAAACTCCATTGATGTAAACCAAGCCTCTATGTTTGTACTTGACATTGCCGGTATTGGCAAGCGAGCGTATACCACAGAAACGGATTTATGCGAAGGTGGTGTTTGTTGCACATTTTGCTCTGGCGGTGGAGTATCCATCTTTTGTAATCCGTTTCCTTCCGGCATGTTGATTTACTTACGTAAAGGTTAGGAAGAGATGTCTTCTAGCGCTGCACGTGTTTGCCGATCACGTCGGGGTCACCAGTTTGGAGGTTTCCGTGAGTTTACCTCTCAAAACTCGTTTAAAGGCAAATAGAAAACTAATAAAGGTTTAACTAACTTTATTTAACAAACTTTACTTTACTATTGAGATCGCATTTATTTTACAAGTTAAAAAAATTAAATTTATGAAAATGCAAACACGTCCAGCTCGATCGGACGTCAGCGAGAAAAAGGGCAGATGAAAATTGGTGATGATGCCAGATCATAATTTTTTAATCTCGACTGGAACATTTTGCAAGGTTGCACTAAACTCGTTGGAAGTTGAAGTGCTGCCACATATAGATCAGCATGCCATCTATCGGAATTTTGATTTTTAGTATTTCTAGTGTCACTGTTCCCTCAATTTAATGACAAGTTTCCTAGGTTGCCTGGAAGTTGGTCAAAAGTCGATCGCGAAATTTTCAACATTGCATTGTCATCGGGTTGTGACAAATGTGTAAAGTTTCAAGGCTCTAACTAAACAGGAAATTATTAAAAATCGATTGCAAAAGTCCAGGAGTCTTTTTTTTTTTTTTTTAAGATTTGCAATTATATAGACCAGCGTGCCATCTATCGGAATTTTGATTTTTAGTATTTGTATTGTTACTGTTCCCTCTATTTAGTGCTAAGTTTCAAGTTCCTAGGTTGCCTGGAAGTTGGTCAAAAGTCGATCGCAAAATTCTCAACTTCAAATTAGTTTTCGAAATATCTCGATCCGTGCGCCACCTACCGAAATTGTTTTGATAAGGGATTGCATTGTCATAGAGTTGTGACAAATGTGTAAAGTTTCAAGTCTCTAAATAACCTGGAAATTATTAAAAATCGATTGCAAAAGTCCAGGAGTCTTTTAATTTTTTTTTTTAAATTTGCAATTATATAGACCAGCGTGCCATCTATCGGAGTTTTGATTTTTTCTATTTGTAGTGTCACTGTTCCCTCAATTTAATGCCAAGTTTCAAGTTCCTAGGTTACCTGGAAGTTGGTCAAAGTCGATCGCAAAATTCTCAGCTTCAAATTAGTTTTCGAAATTTCTCGATCCGTGCGCCACCTGCCGGAGTTGTTTTGATGAGGGATTGCATTGTCATCGACTTGTGACAAATGTGTAAAGTTTCAAGTCTCTAACCAACTTGGAAATTACTAAAAATCGATCGCAAAAGCCCAGGAGCCTTTTAATTTTTTTTTAAGATTTGTAATTATATAGACCAGCGTGCCACCTAAAGGAATTTTGATTTTTGCTATTTATAGTGTCACTGTTCCCTCAATTTAATGCCAAGTTTCAAGTTCCTAGGTTACCTGGAAGTTGGTCAAAGTCGATCGCGAAATTCTCAGCTTCAAATTAGTTTTCGAAATTTCTCGATCCGTGCGCCACCTGCCGGAATTGTTTTGATGAGGGATTGCATTGTCATCGACTTGTGACAATTGTGTAAAGTTTCAAGTCTCTAACTAACCTGGTAGTTACTAAAAATCGATCGCAAATGTCCAGGAATCTTTTAATTTTTTTTTTAAAAATTTGCAATTATATAGATCAACATGCCATCTATCGGAATTTCGATTTTTGGTATTTGTAGTGTCACTGTTCCCTCAATTTAATGCCAAGTATCAAGTTCCTAGGTTGCCTGGAAGTTGGTCAAAAGACGATCGCAAATTTCTCAACTTCAAATTAGTTTTCGAAACATCTCGATCCGTGCGCCACCTACCGTAATTGTCTTAATGGGGGATTGCATTGTCATCGAGTTGTGACAAATGTGTAAAGTTTAAAGTCTCTAACTAACCTGGAAGTTACTAAAAATCGATCGCAAAAGCCCAGGAGTCTTTTAATTTTTTTTTTTAAGATTTGCAATTATATAGATCAGCATGCGACCCACCGGAAATTTGATTTTTAGTATTTGTAGTGTCACTGTTCCCTCAATTTAATGCCAAGTTTCAAGTTCCTAGGTTGCCTGGAAGTTGGTCAAAAGACGATCGCAAATTTCTCAACTTCAACTTAGTTTTCGAAATATCTCGATCTGTGCGCCACCTACCGGAATTGTTTTGATAAGGGATTGCATTGTCATCGGGTTGTGACAAATGTGTAAGGTTTCAAGTCTCTAACTAACCTGGAAGTTACTAAAAATCGATCGCAAAAGCCCAGGAGTATTTTTTTGCAATTATATAGATCAGCATGCCATCTATCGGAATTTTGATTTTTAGTATTTGTAGTGTCACTGTTCACTCAAAATAATGCCAAGTTTCAAGTTCCTAGGTTGCAACCGGTTGCCTGGAAGTTGGTCAAAATTCGATCGCAAAATTCTCAGCTTCAAATTAGTTCCACCTGCCAGAAATGTTTGGATGAGGGATTGCATTGTCATCGGGTTGTGACAAATGTGTAAAGTTTCAAGTCTCTAACTAACCTGGCAGTTACTAAAAATCGATCGCAAAAGTCCAGGAGTCTTTTAATTTTTTTTTTAAAGATTTGCAATTATATAGACCAGTGTGCCATATATCGAAGTTTTGATTTTTGCTAATTGTAGTGTCACTGTTCCCTCAATTTAATGCCAAGTTTCAAGTTCCTAGGTTACCTGGAAGTTGGTCAAAAGTCGATCGCAAAATTCTCAGCTTCAAATTAGTTTTCGAAATTTCTCGATTGCATTGTCATCGACTTGTGACAAATGTGTAAAATTTCAAGTCTCTAACTAACCTGGAAGTTACTAAAAATCGATCGCAAACGTCCAGGAGTCTTTTAATTTGTTTTTTAAGATTTGCAATTATATAGATCAGCATGCCATCTATCGGAATTTTAATTTTAAGTATTTCTAGTGTCACTTTTCCCTCAATTTAATGCCAAGTTTCAAGTTCCTAAGTTGCCTGGAAGTTGGTCAAAAGACGATCGCAAATTTCTCAACTTCAAATTAGTTTTCGAAATATCTCGATCCGTGCGCCACCTACCGTAATTGTCTTAATGCCGGATTGCATTGTCATCGAGTTGTGACAAATGCGTAAAATTTCAAGTCTCTAACCATCCTGGAAATTACTAAAAATCTATCGCAAAAGCCCAAGAGCCTTTTAATTTTTTTCTTAAGATTTGCAATTATATAGACCAGCGTGCCATATATCGGAATTTTGATTTTTAGTATTTGTAGTGCCACTGTTCCCTCAATTTAATGCCAAGTTTCAAGTTCCTAGGTTGCCTGGAAGTTGGTCAAAAGTCGATCGCAAAATTCTCAACTTCAAATTAGTTTTCGAAATATCTCGATCTGTGCGCCACCTACCTTAATTGTTTTGATGAGGGATTGCATTGTCATCGGGTTGAGACAAAAGATTTGCAATTATATAGATCAGCAAGCCATCTATCGGAATTTTGATTTTTAGTATTTGTAGTCTCACTGTTCCCTCAATTTAATGCCAAGTTTCAAGTTCCTAGGTTGCCTGGAAGTTGGTCAAAAGACGATCGCAAATTTCTCAACTTCAAATTAGTTTTCGAAATATCTCGATCCGTGCGCCACCTACCGTAATTTTCTTAATGGGGGATTGCATTGTCATCGAGTTGTGACAAATGTGTAAAGTTTCAAGTCTCTAACTAACCTGGAAATTACTAAAAATCGATCGCAAAAGCCCAGGAGCCTTTTAATTTTTTTTTAAGATTTGCAATTATATAGACCAGCGTGCCATCTATCGGAATTTTGATTTTTAGTATTTGTAGTGCCACTGTTCCCTTAATTTAATGCCAAGTTTCAAGTTCCTAGGTTGCCTGGAAGTTGGTCAAAAGTCGATCGCAAAATTCTCAACTTCAAATTAGTTTTCGAAATATCTCGATCTGTGCGCCACCTTCCGTAATTGTTTTGATGAGGGATTGCATTGTCATCGGGTTCTGACAAATGTGCCAAGTTTCAAGTCTCTAGCTTAGCGGGAAGTTACTCAAAAATCTATCGCAAGATTCCCCCTATGTTTTAGAGATTTCCAATTATATTAATTGTATTGTCACCATTTCCACAACTAAATGCTAAGTTTCAAGTTCCTAGGTTACCAGGAAGTTGGTCAAAAGTCGATCGTAAAGTTCCCAACTTCAAACTAGTTTTCTAAACATCTCGATCCAAGGGCCACCTACCGGAATTGTTTTGATGAGGGATTGCATTGTCACCGGGTCCTGACAAATATGTCAAATTTCAAGTCTCTAACTAACCTGGAAGTTACTAAAAATCGATCGCAAAAGTCCAGGAGTCTTTCAATTTTTATTTTAAGATTTGCAATTATATAGACCAGTGTGCCATCTATCGGAATTTTGATTTTTGCTATTTGTAGTGTCACTGTTCCCTCAATTTAACGCCAAGTTTCAAGTTACTAGGTTACCTGGAAGTGGGCCAAAAGTCGATCGCAAAATTCTCAACTTCAAATTAGTTTTCGAAATATCTCGATCCGTGCGCCACCTACCGTAATTGTCTTAATGGCGGATTGCACTGTCCTCGAGTTGTGACACATATGTAAAGTTTCAAGTCTCTAACTAACCTGGAAGTTACTAAAAATCGATCGCAAATGTCCAGAAGTCTTTTAATTTTTTTTTTAAGATTTGTAATTATGTATATAGATCAGCATGCCATCTATCCGAATTTTGATTTTTAGTATTTCTAGTGTCACTGTTCCCTCAAGTTAATGCCAAGTTTCAAGTTCCTAGGTTGCCTGGAAGTTGGTCAAAAGTGGATCGCGAAATTCTCAACATTGCATTGTCATCGGGTTGTGACAAAAGTGTAAAGTTTCAAGCGTCTAACTAACCTGGAAATTATTAAAAATCGATTGCAAAAGTCCAGGAGTCTTTTAATTTTTTTTTTAAGATTTGCAATTATATAGGCCAGCGTGCCATCTATCGGAATTTTGATTTTTAGTATTTGTATTGTTACTGTTCCCTCTATTTAGTGCTAAGTTTCAAGTTCCTAGGTTGCCTGGAAGTTGGTCAAAAGTCGATCGCAAAATTCTCAACTTCAAATTAGTTTTCGAAATATCTCGATCCGTGCGCCACCTACCGAAATTGTTTTGATAAGGGATTGCATTGTCATCGATTTGTGACAAATGTGTAAAATTTCAAGTCTCTAACTAACCTGGAAATTATTAAAAATCGATTGCAAAAGTCCAGGAGTCTTTTAATTTTTTTTTTAAGATTTGCAATTATATAGACCAGCGTGCCATCTATCGGAGTTTTGATTTTTTCTATTTGTAGTGTCACTGTTCCCTCAATTTAATGCCAAGTTTCAAGTTCCTAGGTTACCTGGAAGTTGGTCAAAGTCGATCGCAAAATTCTCAGCTTCAAATTAGTTTTCGAAATTTCTCGATCCGTGCGCCACCTGCTGGAATTGTTTTGATGAGGGATTGCATTGTCATCGACTTGTGACAAATGTGTAAAGTTTCAAGTCTCTAACCAACTTGGAAATTACTAAAAATCGATCGCAAAAGCCCAGGAGCCTTTTAATTTTTTTTTTAAGATTTGCAATTATATAGACCAGCGTGCCAAATAAAGGAATTTTGATTTTTGCTATTTATAGTGTCACTGTTCCCTCAATTTAATGCCAAGTTTCAAGTTCCTAGGTTACCTGGAAGTTGGTCAAAGTCGATCGCAAAATTCTTAGCTTCAAATTAGTTTTCGAAATTTCTCGATCCGTGCGCCACCTGCCGGAATTGTTTTGATGAGGGATTGCATTGTCATCGACTTGTGACAAATGTGTAAAGTTTCAAGTCTCTAACTAACCTGGTAGTTACTAAAAATAGATCGCAAATGTCCAGGAATCTTTTAATTTTTTTTTTAAGATATGCAATTATATAGATCAACATGCCATCTATCGGAATTTCGATTTTTGGTATTTGTAGTGTCACTGTTCCCTCAATTTAATGCCAAGTATCAAGTTCCTAGGTTGCCTGGAAGTTGGTCAAAAGACGATCGCAAATTTCTCAACTTCAAATTAGTTTTCGAAATATCTCGATCCGTGCGCCACCTACCGTAATTGTCTTATTGGGGGATTGCATTGTCATCGAGTTGTGACAAATATGTAAAGTTTCAAGTCTCTAACCAACCTGGAAATTACTAAAAATCGATCGCAAAAGCCCAGGAACCTTTTAATTTTTTTTAAAGATTTGCAATTATATAGACCAGCGGGCCACCTATCGGAATTTTGATTTTTACTATTTGTAGTGCAACTGTTCCCTCAATTTAATGCCAAGTTTCAAGTTCCTAAGTTGCCTGGAAGTTGGTCAAAAGTCGATCGCAAAATTCTCAACTTCAAATTAGTTTTCGAAATATCTCGATCTGTGCGCCACCTACCGGAATTGTTTTGATGAGGGATTGCATTGTCATCGGGTTGTGACAAATGTGTAAGGTGTCAAGTCTCTAACTAACCTGGAAGTTACTAAAAATCGATCGCAAAAGCCCAGGAATCTTTTCTTGCAATTATATAGATCAGCATGCCATCTATCGGAATTTTGATTTTTAGTATTTGTAGTGTCACTGTTCACTCAATTTAATGCCAAGTTTCAAGTTTCTAGGTTGCAACCGGTTGCCTGGAAGTTGGTCAAAATTCGATCGCAAAATTCTAAGCTTCAAATTAGTTCCACCTGCCAGAATTGTTTGGATGAGGGATTGCATTGCCATCGGGTTATGACAAATGTGTAAAGTTTCAAGTCTCTAACTAACCTGGAAGTTACTAAAAATCGATCGCAAAAGCCCAGGAGTCTTTTAATTTTTTTTTTAAAGATTTGCAATTATATAGATCAGCATGCGACCTACCGGAATTTTGATTTTTAGTATTTTTAGTGTCACTGTTCCCTCAATTTAATGCCAAGTTTCAAGTTCCTAGGTTGCCTGGAAGTTGGTCAAAAGACGATCGCAAATTTCTCAACTTCAACTTAGTTTTCGAAATATCTCGATCTGTGCGCCACCTACCGGAATTGTTTTGATGAGGGATTGCATTGTCATCGGGTTGTGACAAATGTGTAAGGTGTCAAGTCTTTAACTAACCTGGAAGTTACTAAAAATCGATCGCAAAAGCCCAGGAATCTTTTCTTGCAATTATATAGATCAGCATGCCATCTATCGGAATTTTGATTTTTAGTATTTGTAGTGTCACTGTTCACTCAATTTAATGCCAAGTTTCAAGTTCCTAGGTTGCAACCGGTTGCCTGGAAGTTGGTCAAAATTCGATCGCAAAATTCTCAGCTTCAAATTAGTTCCACCTGCCAGAATTGTTTGGATGAGGGATTGCATTGTCATCGGGTTGTGACAAATGTGTAAAGTTTCAAGTCTTAAACTAACCTGGCAGTTACTAAAAATCGATCGCAAAAGTCCAGGAGTCTTTTAATTTTTTTTTTTAAAGATTTGCAATTATATAGACCAGTGTGCCATATATCGAAATTTTGATTTTTGCTAATTGTAGTGTCACTGTTCCCTCAATTTAATGCCAAGTTTCAAGTTCCTAGGTTACCTGGAAGTTGGTCAAAAGTCGATCGCAAAATTCTCAGCTTCAAATTAGTTTTCGAAATTTCTCGATTGCATTGTCATCGACTTGTCACAAATGTGTAAAGTTTCAAGTCTCTAACTAACCTGGAAGTTACTAAAAATCGATCGCAAACGTCCAGGAGTCTTTTAATTTTTTTTTAAAGATTTGCAATTATATAGATCAGCATGCCATCTATCGGAATTTTAATTTTTAGTATTTGTAGTGTCACTGTTCCCTCAATTTAATGCCAAGTTTCAAGTTCCTAGGTTGCCTGGAAGTTGGTCGAAAGACGATCGCAAATTTCTCAACTTCAAATTAGTTTTCGAAATATCTCGATCCGTGCGCCACCTACCGTAATTGTCTTAATGCCGGATTGCATTGTCATCGAGTTGTGACAAATGCGTAAAATTTCAAGTCTCTAACCATCCTGGAAATTACTAAAAATCTATCGCAAAAGCCCAAGAGCATTTTAATTTTTTTCTTAAGATATGCAATTATATAGACCAGCGTGCCATCTATCGGAATTTTGATTTTTAGTATTTGTAGTGCCACTGTTCCCTCAATTTAATGCCAAGTTTCAAGTTCCTAAGTTGCCTGGAAGTTGGTCAAAAGTCGATCGCAAAATTCTCAACTTCAAATTATTTTTCGAAATATCTCGATCTATGAGCCACCTACCGAAATTGTTTTGATGAGGGATTGCATTGTCATCGAGATGTGACAAATGTGTAAAGTTTCAAGTCTCTAACTAACCTGGAAATTATTAAAAATCTATCGCAAAAGCCCAAGAGCATTTTAATTTTTTTCTTAAGATTTGCAATTATATAGACCAGCGTGCCATCTATCGGAATTTTGATTTTTAGTATTTGTAGTGCCACTGTTCCCTCAATTTAATGCCAAGTTTCAAGTTCCTAGGTTGCCTGGAAGTTGGTCAAAAGTCGATCGCAAAATTCTCAACTTCAAATTAGTTTTCGAAATATCTCGATCTGTGCGCCACCTACCTTAATTGTTTTGATGAGGGATTGCATTGTCATCGGGTTGTGACAAAAGATTTGCAATTATATAGATCAGCAAGCCATTTATCGGAATTTTGATTTTTAGTATTTGTAGTGTCACTGTTCCCTCAAATTAATGCCATGTTTCAAGTTCCTAGGTTGCCTGGAAGTTGGTCAAAAGTCGATCGCAAAATTCTCAACTTCAAATTAGTTTTCGAAATATCTCGATCTGTGCGCCACCTACCTTAATTGTTTTGATGAGGGATTGCATTGTCATCGGGTTGTGACAAAAGATTTGCAATTATATAGATCAGCAAGCCATTTATCGGAATTTTGATTTTTAGTATTTGTAGTGCCACTGTTCCCTTAATTTAATGCCAAGTTTCAAGTTCCTAGGTTGCCTGGAAGTTGGTCAAAAGTCGAAAATTCTCAACTTCAAATTAGTTTTCGAAATATATCGATCTGTGCGCCACCTTCCGTAATTGTTTTGATGAAGTTACTAGTCTTAGAGATTTCCAATTATATCGACAAGCACGCCGTCTTTTGGAATTCTGAATTCAACAAATTGTATTGTCACCATTTCCACAACTAAATGCTAAGTTTCAAGTTCCTAGGTTACCAGGAAGTTGGTCAAAAGTCGATCGTAAAATTCCCAACTTCAAACTAGTTTTCTAAACATCTCGATCCAAGCGCCACCTACCGGAATTGTTTTGATGAGGGATTGCATTGTCACCGGGTCCTGACAAATGTGTCAAATTTCATGTCTCTAACTAACCTGGAAGTTACTAAATATCGATCGCAAAAGTCCAGGAGTCTTTTAATTTTTTTTTTAAGATATGTAATTATATAGACCAGTGTGCCATCTATCGGAATTTTGATTTTTGCTATTTGTAGTGCCACTGTTCCCTCAATTTAACGCCAAGTTTCAAGTTACTAGGTTACCTGGAAGTGGGCCAAAATTCGATCGCAAAATTCTCAACTTCAAATTAGTTTTCGAAATATCTCGATCCGTGCGCCACCTACCGTAATTGTCTTAATGGCGGATTGCACTGTCCTCGAGTTGTGACAGATGTGTAAAGTTTTAAGTCTCTAACTAACCTGGAAATTACTAAAAATCGATCCCAAATGTCCAGAAGTCTTTTAATTTTTTTTAAAGATTTGTATTTATGTATATAGATCAGCATGCCATCTATCCGAATTTTGATTTTTAGTATTTCTAGTGTCACTGTTCCCTCAATTTAATGCCAAGTTTCAAGTTCATAGGTTGCCTGGAAGTTGGTCAAAAGTGGATCGCGAAATTCTCAACATTGCATTGTCATCGGGTTGTGACAAATGTGTAAAGCTTCAAGCGTCTAACTAACCTGGAAATTATTAAAAATCGATTGCAAAAGTCTTTTAATTTTTTTTTTAAGATTTGCAATTATATAGACCAGCGTGCCATCTATCGGAATTTTGATTTTTAGTATTTGTATTGTTACTGTTCCCTCAATTTAATGCCAAGTTTCAAGTTCCTAGGTTACCTGGAAGTTGGTCAAAAGTCGATCGCAAAATTCTCAGCTTCAAATTAGTTTTCGAAATTTCTCGATCCGTGCGCCACCTGCCGGCATTGTTTTGATGAGGGATTGCATTGTCATCGACTTGTGACAAATGTGTAATGTTTCAAGTCTCTAACTAACCTGGTTGTTCAGGATTCTTACTAGTCGAACCACCCCCGCATATAATTGTGAGGACGTCGTTGAACACACCTAACGTGTTGACAGATCTTCGATGCAATCGAACAAGGCTACCTGTAAACGTGGCACAATATCGTTGACGAATTGTGCTGTAATCACCTGTGGTCTCTTTCTATCGCATACATTATTATGGCTTACAGCTTTGACATCTTTAATGTACATATTTTTCTATATACATATTGACTGGAGAAATAAAGGGAATCAAGCACTTTTCTGCTGGTCCACAATTTTGCATTGTAAGTGCGTTTTATTATTTTAATTGTGGGAGATATTGGTGCGCACCACTTGCGCATTCCACTTTGCATTGTGGGGATAATTGAATCATCCCACTTGGACATTCTGGTGGCTGTTTTGGGTTCCCGATTTTCCGGAAACATTGGTGTGCACATAGTGCACTTATTTACAGGTAACAGGCAAATTGTTGTATCCACTTTGGACTTTGTCTCTTGAACATTCTTTGGTGCCTCCTGTGAGGATGGCGAGTTTAAATCTTCGTGCTTCAGCACATGCTTCCATGGTACGTCTGGGTAAAATCGCGGAAGCACCTAACTATAACCCAGACCGCATAGAATGTGAGGTTATGCTCACCAACATTGACAAGCATTTTGCTAAACTCAATGAGCACCACGCAAACCTGGTATCAGATGCCAAGCCTACCGAGCTTACTGCACATGATAAGTTTTTAGCTGCTGCAGAACTCCTTTACACAAAGATATGTGTGCAAGTACGTCGTAAAATGGGCACCAAGGATGACACCCCTCGCGACAGTAAGGCTCACGTTCATAATCAATTCGACATGCGCTTAGATCCAATTAAGTTACCTTTGTTTGATGGGGATCCGGCAAATTGGTTGCCATTTAAGGACCTGTTTGAGTCACTTGTTCACAATCGCAGTGATTTAGATCCGAGCTATAAACTCAGTAAGTTGCGTCAACATGTAAATGCAGAGAATGTTCCATTGGTGAGCGGACTTTATACCGGGGGCTACGAGGACATGTGGAAGGAGATGAAACGCAGATACGACAATCCGCGTTTGCTAGTAGAATCGCATGTTCAGAGACTTCTTGACTTGCCTAGCCAGTCGGTGGAATCACAGAAGACGCTTCTCCAGGTTGTTGATATCGTACAAAATGTTATGCGAGCTTTACGTGTCATGGGTGTTCCGGTGAGTCAATGGGATGCACTCACTGTACCGCTTCTGTTGCCAAAATTACCGACCACCACTAGGTACGAATGGGGAATGAGCCGCCTAACAAACGACATACCAACGTTGAGCGAATTCCTAACCTTCATTGAACAGCGCTCGAATAACATGCTTCATACACCGTCGACTACAACAATACGAACATACGTTAAGACGCATGATTCTCTCATAAATCGAATGCGTCTCCGCAGGCAGCCAAGCGAAGTTCGCATTGAAGGCGTTGGTTACTGCATGGCAATTTATAGCAAGGGTAGCGTGACGGTTCAGATGCAAGCTACCACCAACGGTGACACTTATTTCAGATTGTCGGCTTATGTGGTACCGGCAATTACCTCGACGACTCCAAGTACTGCGATCGATCCATCATCTTGGAGCCACTTACGGGATTTAACGCTAGCATACCCAACATTTGCTACCCCGGGTCGGGTGGATGTACTTCTCGGTGCGGATGTGCTCAATGAGTTGTTGCTCGAGGGTTTTATTCAAGGCTCTGGAGAGCAGCCTTACGCATTGAACACCAGACTTGGGTGGATAGTATTTGGCCCAGCTAGTAGTGACGCTTCATCAGGCACCTTGCATACGTCGTACATGGCTAAATGTAACGAACAAAGACTTGATGAACTTCTTCGAAGTTTCTGGGAGCTAGAAGAAAAATCTGCATCATCTACACCTCAGGTAGATGAGTGTGACAAAATCTTCAATGACACTTTTACGCGTACGGACGACGGTCGGTATCAGGTGCAGATTATATTTCGACCAGATGCCCCGCCTTTGGGTGAATCTTATCGGGGAGCAGTTCGGCAATTCCTACGACTGGAGCGGCGTTTGCTGAGCGATCATACTCTTCGCGAACAATACGTCTAATTTATGCGGGAGTATATTACGCTGGAGCACATGGAGGAGACCCAGGGGATTGCGGCGGGCACTACCGACGGGTACTTTATTCCACATCATGCGGTTACAACGAAATTTCGCGTGGTGTTTAATGCTTCCCCAAAAACATCTAACGGGGTTTCATTGAACGACCTACAATGGTCTGGCCCCCAATTACATCCGAACTTAGTAGACATCTTTTATCGTTTTCGCAAATTCAGCGTAGCCATCACTGCAGACGTGAAGAAGATGTTCCGGCAGGTCTTAGTAGATCCACGACATCGTAAATGGCAGAAAATAATTTGGTGTGAGGCGCCGAATGAGCCCTTGAAAACATACCAGCTGAAGATGGTTACATACGGAATGGCATGCAGCCCATTCAACGCAATACGTGCACTGCGTCAATGTGCAAACGACAATTACGAATCCATCGATGACACCAGCCCGGCTACCGCAGCGCGTCATAGCATACTCAACTCTTTTTACGTAGATGACTATTTAGATACGGTCGAGCTGGCTATCATACGTGCTAAAGACGTGGGGACAATTTTGAAGCAAGGGCAGTTTATTTTGGGGAAATGGAACTCCAATTGCGCACACACGTTGACTACTATCACTGGTTCCAAATCTTCGGCTTCCGAGCTTGAGTTAAACTGCTCTGAAACAAAGGTATTAGGTCTGCACTGGGACCCGGTGCGGGACGAGCTTTTTTTCAAGGTACGCGATTTAGACGAGTCAATGATGCCAACCAAGCGGACTGTCCTAAGCGATGTAGCGAGACTATACGATCCAACGGGTATGTTAGCCCCCGTAGTTGTTGTGGCAAAACTTTTCATTCAGGACCTTTGGATGGCCGGTCTTCAGTGGGACGCAGGGCTGCCCCAGGAGCTATTACAGGCATGGCTAAATTTTCGAAACAGTTTACCACAACTTGCCATTATTCGGATTCCGCGATGGGTTGGCATACGTGTAGGCTTCGCAGTTCGAGTACATGGGTTCTGTGACGCCAGTTGTAAGGCATATGCAGCTGCCGTATATATCCAAAGCATCGACAACACCGGTACTTCGAGTTCAGTCCTCGTGGAGGATAGCCCCTCTCAAGGAAGCCACTATACCGCGCCTGGAGCTCTGCGGAGCTCACCTGTTAACTATCTTGATGAACAATGTGCGCCAATCGCTGGATTTGCAAGATACGCCGTGTACATACTGGTGGAATTTAATCCAGCCGACTGCGCCAGTAGGGGTCTTCCGCCTGCTCAATTAGCAAGCCATCCACTTTGGTGGACAGGTCCGTCCATCATTCATGAGGACCTCAAATGCACCTACGTTAACAGAAGAAGAGCGACGCATATTTGTAGCTGAGTCTCGTCCAGTGCACATCTTGGCTTCCAGAACTGAAGGTCAGTGGCTAATGACAACAGCAAGCAGCAAACGTATCCCTCTGGTGGAGAAGATAAACAACTTAACACGCCTGCTAAACATAACAGCACGGCTGCGACGACTGCAACCGTCATATCGCGGTCTTCGTGGAGATGAGGTCTCTGCGAAAGAACAATATTGGGCACTACTTCTTCACATTAAACAGGCACAAGGTAATGTCTTTAACCATGAAATTAAAGCACTTTTATCTCATTCCAGACTAGAAAGTCGCAGTAAGCTATTAGCATTAAATCCGTTCCTAGATTCTGAGGGCATTTTGCGAGTAGGTGGCCGACTCACCAATACTTCAATCGACGAAGATGCACGCCACCCAATGATAGTTCCACTCGGCGCTCTAGCAGGCTTACTGGTTGCTGACGCCCATAAGCCTTGTTTGCATGGTGGGATACAGCAGATGCTCCAGTTCCTTCGACAACGGTTTTGGCTCCTATGTGCAAGAGCGCAGGTGAAAGCATACATCTAGAGTTGTGCCATATGTCGCCGATATCTAAAGGCAACACAAAGGCAGCAGACGGCTGCGCTACCGAAAGAACGGGTTCTTGTAGCACCACCTTTTTCATGTAGTGGCTTAGACTGCTGCGGCCCGTTTCATGTTAGACTGGGTTCCAAACGCTCTACGGTGACAACAAAAACATACGCGGCAATATTCGTCTGTATGGCATCGCGTGCGATTCACACAGAACTTGCCGAAAATTTGAGTGCCAAGCCTTCATCGATGCATACGATCGCTTTGTCAGTCGGCGAGGTATCTGTGCCACTCTATATAGCGACAACGGCACTCAATTTGTCGGCGCTAATAATGAAATGAAGGAAGTCTTGAAGGCTTGGCGCAGCGTTTACGCGAAACAACACTTGTCAAATGCAGGCACTCAGTGGAAGTTTATAACTCCGGCTGCACCCCATCATGGTGGCCTCTGGGAGGCGGCGGTCCGTTCAGCCAAAAAACATTTATTGCGGGTAATGGGCCGGCTGACTCTGCGGTTCAACGAGCTCTACACTTTACTAACGCGGATCGAAGCATGCCTCAATTCAAGGCCGCTAATAGCTCTCTACGACGATCCAGAGGGAGGCTTGGCACTGTCCTGAACCACCCCTTCCTGAGGTGCCATCAAATCGCCTTCGATATTGGCAACGCCTGCAGCAAATGCTCGAACATTTTTGGCGACGGTGGCAAGCCGAATATCTACATACGTTATAGGCGCGCGGTAAATGGGCCAGACCAGAGCCAAATATTAAGCGTGACGACGTTGTACTCATCTGCAATGAGAATCTACCACCAACATTTTGGCGCATTGGAAGGGTAACGGACGTACACCCGGGCAGAGATGGCTTAGTACGTACCGCCACAGTTGAATACAACACGAATCACCAATCAGCAAATGGAATTTTAGGCAGGCATCGATGTCAGCGACCGATACAGAAATTGTGTCGACTTACGGGACCTTCAGAAGATCTTCTGAACCATGCCGGTTCAGCCGGGCAGGATGTTCAGGATTCTTACTAGTCGAACCACCCCCGCATATAATTGTGAGGACGTCGTTGAACACACCTAACGTGTTGACAGATCTTCGATGCAATCGAACAAGGCTACCTGTAAACGTGGCACAATATCGTTGACGAATTGTGCTGTAATCACCTGTGGTCTCTTTCTATCGCATACATTATTATGGCTTACAGCTTTGACATCTTTAATGTACATATTTTTCTATATACATATTGACTGGAGAAATAAAGGGAATCAAGCAATTTCTGTTGGTCCACAATTTTGTATTGTAAGTGCGTTTTATTAATTTAATTGTGGGAGATATTGGTGTGGTGCATTCCACTTTGCATTGTGGGGATAATTGAATCATCCCACTTGGACATTCTGGTGGCTGTTTAGGGTTCCCGATTTTCCGGAAACATTGGTGTGCACATAGTGCACTGATTTACAGGTAACAGGCAAATTGTTACATCCACTTTGGAGTTTGTCTCTTGAACACTGGTAGTTACTAAAAATCGATCGCAAAAGCACAGGAGTCTTTTAACTTTTTTTTTTAAAGATTTGCAATTATATAGATCATCATGCCATCTATCGGAATTTTAATTTTTAGTATTTGTAGTGTCACTGTACCCTCAATTTAATGCCAAGTTTCAAGATCCTAGGTTGCCTGGAAGTTGGTCAAAAGACGATCGCAAATTTCTCAACTTCAAATCAGTTTTCGAAATATCTCGATCCGTGCGCCACCTACCGTAATTGTCTTAATGGGGGATTGCATTGTCATCGAGTTGTGACAAATGTGTAAAGATTCAAGTCGCTAACTAACCTGGAAATTACTAAAAATCGATCGCAAAAGCCCAGGAGCCTTTTAATTTTTTTTTTAAGATTTGCAATTATATAGACCAGTGGGCCATCTATCGGAATTTTGATTTTTAGTATTTTTAGTGCCACTGTTGCCTCAATTTAATGCCAAGTTTCAAGGTCCTAGGTTGCCTGGAAGTTGGTCAAAAGTCGATCGCACAATTCTCAACTTCAAATAAGTTTTCGAAATATCTCGATCTGTACGCCACCTTCCGTAATTGTTTTGATGAGGGATTGCATTGTCAATGGATTCTGACAAATGTGCCAAGTTTCAAGTCTCTAGCTTAGCGGGAAGTTACTCAAAAATCTATCGCAAGATTCCCCCTATGTTTTAGAGATTTTCAATTATATCGACAAGAACGCCATCTTTTCGAATTCTGATTTCAACAAATTGTATTGTCACCATTTCCACAACTAAATGCTAAGTTTCAAGTTCCTAGGTTACCAGGAAGTTGGTCAAAAGTCGATCGTAAAATTCCCAACTTCAAACTAGTTTTCTAAACATCTCGATCCAAGCGCCACCTACCGGGTCCTAACAAATGTGTCAATTTTCAAGTCTCTAACTAACCTGGAAGTTACTAAAAATTGATTGCAAATGTCATATCATATACATGTTTCCTCAATTTAGTGCCAAGTTCCCTCGTGAAGGGTGGACACCTTGCCGGGGTACGAGGGCTTAAGTTGATAGCCACAGGGCTACGTTGCCCTTGTGATCATAGCGCCACCGGTACTACATCACGAGAGAAGCCAAGCCTCTCTGGGGCGACGACTAAGATCTTCCCCCTCCCAATCCAGGGTGTTATGCGACCACGTGCCCATTGGACGTTTGCAGCCGGGAGGCAAATCGTGGCTGTAATCGAACGGAGCCTCTCTGATACCGGGCCGCCTCGGAGAGTAACTATGGCCTTACCGCGGTATGGGGCTCTGCCTCGGCGGACGACACATTCCCCCTACTCTTCCCTTGACCCTAAACTGGCCTTGCCCGGCGAGGGGTCGTACGAACAAGATGATAAATAATAACAAAAACCCTAAAACTAAAGACTATACTGCACAGCAGAGGAGGAAAATGCTGGAGCAAGCGAGAACGCAACGTCGGAGGACAAACTCCATTTCCCTATCAGCCGAGAGATCGACAGCGATGGCAACTACGGGTCGATTAGCTCTGGATAACAAGGGGGCAATCCCCAAAGTAAGTACCGGTATAAACACAGTGAAGCCAACAACGGCTGATGGTAAAGTCATAGTAAGTGCCGGTACCGAAACTAAGTCTTTAACGTCTGTGGCAGTGGTCTCACGACCTGGCCCCAGAGATCCAAATAAGGGAACGACCGCGATGGCAACTACGGGTCGAAATTTACCCCAAAAGATATCTCCCAGTCGCTCTGAGTACTTGGACATAAGAGTGGCCGCGAGGATCCTGAAGAAATACGAGGTTATTTCACAAGAGACGCTATCGCCGAATGCTAGAAAGACTGTGGAGATGGCCGAAGCTATCTTACCGAACTTCCAAAGCGATTACGCGCGAAAGAAGGTTATTGGAAATCCCTTCAAACGCCAGAGATCGGACGTGGATTTAAAACCTCACCCGAAGCGGCAGCAACACGCCCCCGTAGTGGGTAAACTCAGCTTTGCTGAAGTAACTAGGGATAGGATCCTCATAGGCGTCATTGACCGAGGTAACGAAAGCTGGGCCATCCCTAGGGACCAGTGGCGGTACGTCCGGAACGCTATCGGTAATGCCCTTCTCGACATTATGGATGAGTCTCCGGGTGCCACGCCGATGGGTTCTGATGCGGGATGGCACCAGGGCCGAATCAAGGTATTCGCTTGCGAGGATGCAAAAACTGTTGCACTGTACAAGGCAGCAGCTGCAAGACTGGGTGAGATCTACCAAGGGGCAAGAATCGAGGTTGTCGACTGGAAGGACATCCCGGCTCGGCCAAGGGCAAGAGCGTAGATTCCTGCTATCCCTGCTGAACCTGAGAGAATTCTCAGGATGCTGAGGATCATGAACCCGTCTCTCCCGACGCAGGACTGGGGTGTCAATCTGGTCGAGGATGCGGTAGGGCCTGACAGGCAAGTGGTCTTCACCTTGACTAAGGAAGCACTCGAGCCCCTTAAACGGTGCAATGGACGAGTGCACTACGGCATGGGTCAGATCGTGATTCACGTATTCCGCGGCGATGCACAGCGCGCTGCTATTTCGGCTGCACCGGAGGGCTCGGACATCGCAGTGCCGGTAGAGGAGTCGGAGATGTCCGACTCGGAAAGCATGGTATCTGCCACGTCAAATGGCGAAGGAGCAGTGAACAGCTCGGAGATGGGGGACAGCCTGCTGGACGGGGAGGTCCTCAACGTCACAGTGAAACCAGCTAGTCCTGAGCGCACCAATGTCAATACTGCCACAGTTAGTAGGATCTCGGCTACGCCAAATCGTGGTCTGAACAAATCGTCGTTGAAAGATAAGCCTCCAGACGAGGTGGAACTCGACGATACGGCGGTGGCAGGGAAGTCTGAGCGCTCTCATGTTGGTGGTGATTCAGATATACCTGCACAAATCTAAAGCAGCCTCGGCTGCTTTAATCAGTCGTCTCTCTAAAGGCGACATAGATGTGGTCCTCATCCAAGAACCCTGGGTCAACAGCTGAAGGATTTGCGGTTTGGGGATTAAGGGTTTTAAGCTAATCCAAGCCAGCGAGGGTGGCAGGGTTAGAGCCTGTATTCTGGTTAAGTCTGAGCTGAATGCTTTTCTCTTGCCCAACTATACCAATGGTGACGTTACAGCTGCCAGTTTAACAGTCGACAGTACCAGTCTGACGATGGCATCGGTCTATATGCCCTACGACGCCAAAGAACCTCCGCCACAGAGGGAGGTAAAAGACCTGGTGGCAAATTTTTCCATGGGTCATCTTATTATCGGAACTGACGCCAATGCTCATCACGTCCAGTGGGGAAGCTCCGATATCAATGCTAGAGGAGAGTTGTTGCTTGATTATTTGTTAACAACTAACCTGGTAGTTTGCAACGTGGGTAACGCACCTACGTTTATTACTAAAACCCGTAGGGAGGTCATAGATCTCACTATTTGCAGCGAAGGCGCTTATGAGTGGGTCAGAAAATGGCGCGTTCTCGATGAACACTCATTCTCCGACCACCGGTACGTAGAATTAGTTCTAGAGTTTTCTGTTGAGCAGCCGGTTATGAAACGCAACCCACGTAACAGTAACTGGCAGCTACACAATGATATACTATCTAGGGACTTGCCAGCACTGCCCCCACAAGTCCCCTCATCAGTAGGGGAGTTGGAGGATCTGGTAAAGACCTTTACAACGGCGCTCTCGAATGCCCTAGAGCAGGCTTGCCCAGTGCCAAAACCACGCGGTAAACATAGGCCGCATTGGTGGTCCTACGACCGGGACTCGCTCCGTAAATCATGTAGGACACAATTCAATAAGGCCAAGAGCCTTGGCACGGAGAATCAATGGCTCGAATATAAAGTTAAACTCAGGGCCTACAAAAAAGCTCTGAGGCAGGCGAAGAGAGTATCGTGGAGAAATTTCTGCACTGGGGTCGAAAATGTCGACGATAGAGCGAGACTTAGACGAGTGCTCTCAAAAACTCAAACAGCCACAAGCTATTTGCGCAAACCTGACGGATCCTGGACCAGCACGGAGAGGGAAACCCTAGAGCTGCTCTTGAATACGCACTTCCCAGGGAACTTGCATGAGGAACCCCTAGCACCTACAACAAACCTGGCTGTACACATACCCATCACGGAGGAAAAGGTTAGGCGGGCGGTTAAAAGTTTCGAACCGTTCAAGGCTGCCGGGCCAGACGGGATTATTCCCGCACAACACATAAACACGCTGGAGACATCAGCCAAATGGCTGGTATTTCTCTATACAGCCTGCCTGGCTCTTAGCTACATTCCGTGCTCCTGGAGAAGTGCCACGGTAGTGTTTATTCCTAAGGCGGGTAAGGCGTCTCATTACGAGGCCAAGGACTATAGGCCGATCAGTCTCTCATCCTTTGTGCTCAAGACCTTCGAGAGGATAATAAATGACTACCTCCCCTCTACTATTAATAGCAACCTGATCTGTAGCTATCAGCATGCATACACCAAAGGGAAATCTACAGAAACTGCGCTTCACAGCCTAGTTTCTGTTATTGAAAAATCGCTGTATGAAAAGGAGTACTGTCTTGTGGCCCTTTTAGATATTGAAGGAGCCTTCAACAACATAAGCCCTGATGCTATAAACACCGCTTTAACAAGTCTGGGCATAAGCAGGTCTCTTAATGGACTTATTGATCAACTGCTAAGGGGTAGACGAATAGTTTCATCACTGGGCTCGGTTGACTTATCACGCTATGTCACAAGGGGAACGCCTCAGGGTGGTGTTCTCTCCCCGCTTCTATGGAACCTCACTGTCAACTCGATGCTGCGAGACACAAGCTGGGGGGGGGGGGGGGGGCGGGATGGTAGTGGCATATGCAGATGACTTAGCTATAGTATACAGGGTCAAATTCCCCCAAACCCTGTGCGACTTGATGCAAGTAGCACTGAGAGAGGTTTCCTCATGGTGCTCGCACTGCGGACTAAGCATCAACCCGGGAAAAGTGGAACTGGTCCTTTTCACCAACCGCTATAACATACCACCGCTAATACTACCAAAACTGAATAACGTGCACCTGAACTTGGCTGACGAAGCCAAGTTCTTGGGCACAGTTCTGGATAGGAAACTAACCTGGAAGGAGAATGTTCTTCAGCGCCAGAAGAAAGCGTGTATTGCACTCTACACGTGCAAAAGAGCCATTGGAAAGAAATGGGGGCTTAGCCCCAAAATATGCAAATGGATCTACACTGCAATCATTCGACCAATCATGCTCTATGGAGTTGTGGTATGGTGGCCTGCGCTGAGCAAGGCAACAAACCTTAATCTGCTAGGTAAAGTACACAGATCTTGCATGATCTGTATAAGCGGTGCGTTAAGAACAACGCCCAATGAAGCACTCCAGGCCATTCTTGGCATTTTGCCACTCGATCTGGAAGGGCACCGAGTAGCAGCAGCATCGGCTCTGCGTCTAAGGGAAACGTCCGGCTGGGGCGCAAGCACTACTGGACACGCCTGTATTTTGGGATCCTATAGCTTTCTTCCGCTGAGCACAGATCGTTGTGCGACCACAACAGTCGGAGATAGCGGTTTTAAAATCAACATTCCCAGCAGGGAAGAATGGGAGAGCACGGATCGGAGTCCCGTCACTCATGGCGGCACTTCCATTTATACTGATGGCTCGAAGTTAGACGGCAGAGTTGGGGGAGGAGTTTATTCAAAGGATCTGAACCTTGAGCTCTCCTTCAGATTACCTGATCACTGCAGTGTCTTCCAGGCTGAAGTATCAGCAATCATGGACGCCGCGGCTTGGATAGGCCAACACACTATCAGACAGGACATTTTTATATTCAGCGACAGCCAGGCGGCCATCAAATCACTTGGCTCTTACTCTTACGCTCAGCTGTCGTCTACAAGAGATGGCCCAATAGAATCGCGTTAACCTCACATGGGTCCCGGGGCATAGGGACATTGAGGGAAATTGTAGGGCAGACGAACTTGCGAGGCAGGGCACGACCAAGCAGGTTCTTCGCGATAAAGAGCGCTTAGGTATGCCGTTTGCCACATGCAAGCTTATGCTGAAGGAATACACACTCCGCCAAGCCAACGAAAGATGGCTGCAATCTCCAGGATGCCGGATATCCAAAGAAACCTGGCCGAAATGGGATCATGAATGATCAAGACAAATTTATGCCCTAAGGATAAGAGAAATCTCCGTATTAATAGGCGTATTAACTGGGCACTGCCTCATTGGTAGGCACGCAGAAAGACTTAGTGTGCCCTACCGACGATGCTGTAGGAGTTGTAAGGATGATGAGGAGGAGGAAACGGTGGAGCACCTCATCTGCAACTGCCCGGCTTTAAGTGGCGCGAGAATGCGCTTTTTGGGAGTTCCCTTCCTGTTCAGTCTACGCCAGGTCACGGAGCTGGACATAAAGGACCTGATGGCCTTCATCAAGTCATCTAAATGGTTCGAGGAGGAGTAACGGTGTCGGTATAGGAGGGTCAGTCCCGGGATTCTGCTATGTGAAGAATTCCGTTAATACCGGGATTTTCCATATGGCAGGGTCCCGGAACTGACTTTCCTAGTGTTGGTCTCGGGCCTTTTAATACTGGCCTAGGTGTGCCTCTACGGCAGCCACTTGAACCTAACCTAACCTAGTGCCAAGTTTCAAGTTCCTAGGTTGCCTGGAATTTGGTCACAAGTCGATCGCAAAATTCTGAACTTCAAATTAGTTTTCGAAATATTTCGATCAGTGCGCCACCTGCCAGGATTGTTTTGATAAGGGATTGCATTGTCATCGGGTTGTGACAAATGTGTAAAGTTTCAAGTCTCTAACTAACCTGGAAGTTACTAAAAATCGACCGCAAATGTCCAGGAGTCTTTTAATTTTTTTTTAAAGATTTGTAATTATATAGATCAGCATACCATCTATCGGAATTTTGATTTTTAGTATTTGTATTGTCACTGTTTCCTCAATTTAGTTCCTGTTCAGTCTACGCCAGGTCACGGAGCTGGTTTATG